>MUZC01004513.1:0-15718 GCA_002072015.1 Radix auricularia | reverse complement strand
TTTTTTTTTTTTTTGGTTGGAGTTTCAGCATTGTCAGATTCGACCTCATTTGTTGCCACGGCAGATCTTTTCAAAAATGTATCCATGTTGTCACGCTAAGCTTCCTCTTTGAAATAGGCACCACACAATGAATTATTTTTAAGTCCAATAAACGGGTGGATCATAGAATATATCAAGTGAAGAATGACACAATAAAAACACGGGTCCCATAAATAACGGAAGTGCGGGAGAATAAACAGGAAGTCATCATATAAATCAGCCAAGTCGTCTTATTTTTTTTTTTTGCTTTTTCTTTTTATAATTTTTTCGCATTCTGATTTTGCATGTGGAATTTTTTTTTTTTTTTGGAAAATCGGGAGATTAAGGGTCTTATTGGGATTTTGTAAGCATGGGTAAAAAATTCGTATAATCCCGAAAAAAGCGGGAGGGTTGGCAGGCCTGACATAACAATATAGGACAAAATAATCCTGCTTAAAGTACAGTATGTCACATTTTTTACATGCTGTTTGATGATTTCCATTGAGACTGAGCACATCTATAAATTGAGCCTTCAAAAGTGTTAAAATGTTTGTAAGTGGAAAGGGTAAAGGTAATTTTCAGGCTATTTTGGCAGGGGTCATATTGTATGAAGTCTAATTTTTGGGGACTCTAAGGTCTAGGCTCTTTGACTTTATCTTTATTTCTATGATTGATATTCAGTGGTCATTTTTTTTTTTGCCATAATGTTGAGAATGTTGTGTCCTGGGCTGAAATGTTGACGCACTTTATAGCTTTAATTAATAACAAACTAAAGATGCTGTAAACACAAAACTCACCAACTTTCCTGTCTGGAGTCTTGTCTGACAAAAGTTGATTGAGTCGATCTTTTAACCTCTGCACTTCTCGCTCTCTCTTTTTCTGTTCATGTTTATGCTGGAGATCTCTGGAATGAATCACTGCTGTCAATCTTTTTACCTAGAAAAAATGCTCATTTTTGATCATTCTGTTGGAGGAAAGTATTATTTAAAAATGACATGAATGTTAAAAATTGGGTTATAAAATATCTGATCCTGCATCAGCTTTAGTTCATTGATATTCAAAATGTCACCTGTTACAAGTTTGACAATGTCCTGGGAATCAATCAAAACAGGGTTACACTAATCTTAAAGAGATGTTTAAGAGTTGTGCTGAAAAACTTAATAAACAACTCACATCTTCTTTTTCTGATTTCCATTTACTGCAAACTTGTTTGTATTTCTGATTTAGTTGGCGAAACTTTTCTCTTTCTTGATCCAATTCCTTATCAGTCTGTTCCTGAAGTCGACTGACCCTCAAATGAGTAGTCTTATGATGGTCTACGTCACAGGTCAACCGATGGTTCCTGACCAGATATTTATAACACATTCAACTCAGCTTATATTACAAAGTATAATTACAAACAAAAAAGAAATGACAAAAGTCAGTGGAATATATATATATTAAAATTTAAATTGTTAACACTTTGTGATCCCCAATTTTAGGATATTATTACTCGGGAGAATTTGTCTATGTTACCTTTTTGGGGGTATCCTTTTTAAAAAATATCTTAAAAAATATCAAGTTTCTCTAAACAGGTTAAATATAACAATGTATCAATTCTTACTTTTGTGGTGGTGTGTAAGAGATTGGGAAAAGAACAGCCCAAAATATGTATTGTACTGCAGGATGTGTGCAAAATACTAAAAATGTGTACCTGTTTTCTAGGTCTTCCTTAATTGTTTTGGTTTTGTTGTAGAGTGTCAGCAAATCATGTATGCAATTAATGAAAAACACAATATCTGAAGTGCATTTCGTTCCATCAAACTGTAAACAGGACAATCCCAACAACTGAAGTTCCTGCAATTCAGAAATATACAAAATTAATGGACAGAGAAAGAAAACATTTATATATATGTTTTATGATAAATATGAAAATGAACACATTTTTAAAATTATACTTTTACAAATACATTATTAATATACATCTTTCCTTTGTTTTAGAACCCTTACAGATAAGTAAGAGGATGTGTAATGATCTTATTTATAAAAGTATAGTCTGTAATAAATAAGATAAAATATATTTATTTGACTACTGATTATACCAACCTGATTGACATAGCCAATAGAATCTGGCAGGTTTTCTTTTGTACAAAGAAATGTCCTGCCCCCTCCAACAGCATAATCTCTAAAATGCATCGACTTATTTGGCAAGAAATTAATTTCATCATCACTAGACTCAACAGTGCTGTGCCTATAAGAATTATGAGGATCCCTAAGATGATGTGCTATATGAGTGTCTGTAAGAGAAAAACTGTGTTGATTCCATCCAGTTCCAGACATGGTCAAATTTTCTGTAACAAAATTACCATTGACTCATAATTTTAAAGTAAATACTTCATTTTGAGCAATGTTCCCTTTACGTCTCTTTGGTCCGTGTGCCATGTTTGCACAACATCTATTTCTTGTGAAATATTTATCCAAATTTGCTGCACCGTGATGCAAAACTGCTAAGCACTGATAGTCAGTACCTGCTCGGTCGCACAGCTTAAAGGGAACATTGACCATGAGGTATATGTGTGTTAATGTATTGAAAATTATAGTTTTATGTCATACACTTATTGAACTAATAATTAAACTATTTGAACTATTTTCATTCAGTGCTAGATGACATGCTGAAACTTTATTTATTTAATAAATTTTTAAAAAATATTTAGGTTATAAGTAGGGTTGCCTACACAAGTTCACTGACAAATACCCTGGCTCTCAACAGCATTTTGGGGGAAATCATAATTTTTTTTGTAATAGTGTGGTCGTGAAGTGAAAGGATGGCTGGCTACACAATGTAAGGTTCACAATGTAACAAGAAGTTGATTGAGGGATTGATTAAAGATAGTTGTTGAAGTTGTGTTTCTTGACTCGCAATTTCTACTACAAAGGATGTCCAGGTACCAATATTGACAACACTAAAAGTCAATCATATTTTGTAATGAATGGGCAAAGCCCATGAGATGATGAGATCGTTACTGGCACATCACTAAAATTTTCTAACATTTTTACAATTCAATAATATAATTAAGGCCGGTGATGGCAAACCTATGATACGCCAGTAAGCACAAAGACCACATCAGCCAGCACATGACTGTATATAAATAAGTGGGTTTTGGTTGAATTTTGGCACAAAGCCCCAAAAAGGTTGGCCATCACAGATATGGGCTTATAGTAATAAAATAAAGGAATATCCTGAACCTAATAAATGAGAAATGGCAATCCTCCAAATCCCAGTCCCAATTATTTTGTGTGTGTTATTACATTGATATGCTTAGTTACTTATGGAAACGTCTCAGTTATAAACAATTACATCATTATTGACGACAGTTTGTTAATCAGTACAGCTATTTCATGAATTTTTTTTATCCCTTATCATGTTTTGCCACTACAACAGCAACAGTCACAGACACTTGGCTAGGCAATCAGAATGCCACTCTCTAAAATAAAACAAGTGTATGTCTACTCAGTTTTTATGTAGTTTTTATGTGCTCGTTCGTTCATTATGGTAAACAGACACAGGGACATTCAAATTGAAACTGTCGAAGGACTGTGGATGCAAGCAACATGTTACTGTTAACTACAGTAACAGAGACCAGTCATGCTCTGTTTGCAAGCTACTTATTGGCCTTTCAGTGGCGCAACAGTCACAATCACAAACATAAATTTTTCGGCAGTTATTTGTAAAATAAATGATGTGTGACAATTACTTTGAATTACAATATTTAGTATTTGATGAGTCATGAGTGGTTATCAGACAATAAATAATAAATAACACCTGTGCTCTGTTCTATCAATAAATAATATAATTTGAAGTACTATACTTTGTCTTACTTTCAATAATATAAATAAATAAATAATTTGGGACCGGAACACAGAGGATTGTTTAGTTTAGTAAATACTAAATAGTCCAAGTCAAGATACAAGTTAATCCTGTAAGTTAAAGATAGTAACAGTAACAGTATAATACACTGTCACTGTCAGTCAGTATAGTATAGTCATAGTTGTATAGTGTATAGTCTAGTCAGTAATAGTAAATTAAAGAAAATTTTAGTAAAAAAAAAAAGTCAAGTTTGCCCAAGCCCAAACTAACTTTACAATTTTACTTTCTCTTACACATTAAAATTAAATTAAAGTTACACTTATACTTGGCTTAGTTTAGTTGACTTACAAAGTTACCCATTCATTTTCATTAATTAAGAAATTAAAATTAAAGTTACAATTTTAAATTTACCCATTCATTGCCATTCTGAATTCTCATTCATTCAAATGTCAAATTCAATTCATTAAATTAAGAAATTAAGTTCTTATGATTAGAGTTGAAGTTTAATCTAACAACCCAAAACAAAATCTCTACAATAAACTCATACACACAACATTCAGGAATACAAAACATGAAAGCCTTTATGAAAAAGTACACTTGTCACTAGTATACGCACAACTCATAAGTGTATTTTTTTGTACAGACACACTCGTTCACGTTCATCTGTGTTTTTCCTTTAAGTAAAGGGAAGTAATTATTTGTCAAAAGAGTTATACTTTCATTGCCAAATGTTGTGCCAACGGCTTATAACCTTAGTTTCGTATTTTATTTATAGTTACCTTTTAAGTATTTTAATTAAATTAACCATGATAACTGAATACGCCGTTAAATTTATTTAGATTTAAAATTCAATGAAAATCGCTGATTGCATTTTATGTTTAGTTTTAATTTATCTAAAAGATTAAAATTCATCTAGTAATAGTAATTATTTATTCAACTCTAAAATTTTTAATCCAAATGTATTTTTCAGTGTTTAGCGTTTGGAGCGGGGAAGGCAGTGGCGTAGCAAGGGGGGGGGGACAAATGCCCCTGGCGGCACTTTTTTAGGGGCCGCTATTTCGTGGTTATTAAATTAAATAGCTTTTAAAGAAAGAAAATTTTTAAAGAAATTAAAACTATAGAAAATATAATGCTCAAACTTCCAACTCTATATTGGATATACATTTTTTCTGATATTAATACTAATACAACTGAAAGTAAAAATGAAGAGGCTTAAGTAGTATGAGAATGTGACACTTATCTGCTTGCAATTTAATTGATTCTTCATATTTGACAACCGTAGAAGCAACATTTATTGTACCCTATCAATTTTGAACATGAGCCAATCGAATGCCCTTTGGCAGCATTTTGCTGGGACAGCAAAAACCTCATTATTAATAAGCTTCAAAAAATGAACAACATAAAAATAAAGTTTCAGTAAATAAAAAAAAAAAAAAAGCAAAGGTTGAACTAAATAAAAGAAATGAAGGACCTATATTTTTAAAGAACTTTTCTAATTCCAAAACTTCTAACTCCACACTGAATCCTAAGTCTCCCGATACTAATGCTACTGAACTAAAAAATCAAGGGGCTGAAGTAAAATAAGAATATGAATAAGGTGTGTTGGCACCTATAATTGATTCAAGTTTGTCAGCTGATCATCTTGTAGAAGTGAAAGTAGCTGGATCTATTAATTTAAACGACAACCAATAGAATTTCAACAACATACATGGACTTAATCTATACAAATAAATTTCCCTTATGTACAGACGATAATTTTAGATCATTGTAAGTGAAGCAAGATTGTGTCCAAAACATAGTTGTCCCCAAATCGGACACAGATCTTACACAATAATTGAGATTAGATGGGTAACCCGATGACATTTTAATGTAGGTAAAATATTGGAAATTTTGTTTTGCGAATTTACTTAATGGGTTTATTTTCCTTCTAATGGATAATCACTTTTATTTTAATGTAGTTTGTTTTGTAGCATAAACAAAAAGAATGAACAAAATTGCTCATCTGATGGATTTCTAGTTGGTGCTTAAAAGAAATATTCAGAATATAACATATGTAAGTTTTAATGAATGTGCTTAGAAGCCCATTTGTTACACAGATCATTTACATTATGAAATAAATACTCAATAAGAATTTCAAACACAGAATACATTAATTTATTGTAATTGAACATAGCAAGAATCTAATATTTCATCCGTCAGATTATCAAGATCTTCTGTTGTATGTCCAATGCCTTTTAAGAGGATACTGAAATATTTGGTGGCTGATTCATTTTGAAATGCCATAGCAATTGGTCTGCTTTTGCGAGACAACCTAAAAGAAAAAATTTAGTTGGTGACATCAGGATTTCAAAATAAATAATATACATTTTGTTTCATAGTTGATAGCACCCAAAAACAAATATATTCATTAAAAATCACAATATTTTGACAAATGAATTATTTTTTTTTAAAAGTCATTATGAACACATTTCACTAATAAATAAAAGTCTTAACTTTCCAATACTTACAATTTAAGAATAAAGATAGACACTATCATCCACTCTGAAGGCTTAAATATAATATTGTCTTTCTGAAGCCTAAAAAAATACACACAAAAAGTAACTAAAACACAAAAATAAGTAAACATAAGTATTAAGGGATGTTTAAATTTGGGATTTAATAACAAAGGAATAATTTCAGACTTTATCTTATCTATATAGATGCTTTTTCTATACACAAACCATTCTGGTTTGTTGGCAAGTGGTGCAGTGTTCACAGGCCATGGCTAGGAGGGTTCCACGCATTACCAATCAACCTCTATTTATAATAATAATAATAATAATAAAATGATAATTTATATAGCGCTGTATCCCAGCTATGAGCCGGGCTCACAGCGCTTTACATGTAGATAACAATACATATATTAATTAAAGAAACATTCATATCATTCTCACTACATAAATGACAATAGGTTACACATCAGCAACGTTAATCATTTAAAGAAATGTGTCATTTATTTTTAATTTTTAAAAAAAAAAGATGTGTCTTAAGTGCAGTTTTGAATGACTTAGCAGTTGAAATACTGCGGATGTGCAATGGAAGAGAATTCCATTGTTTGGCTGCACAAAAAGAGAATGACCTTTCGCCAAATGTTTTAGTTTTGTCTTAGGAACACAGAGAATGCGTGTATTTTCAGAAGAGCGTAGCTGATGACTTGGTGAATAGACTGACAAAAGTTCAGTAAAATATGAAGGGCATGAGTCAGAAAAGAAGTTGTGACACAGAACGGCCAGTTTGTAATCAATTTGGGCTTGTATGGGTAGCCAATGAAGTGAGTAAAGTAGCGGAGTAACATGGTCATGTTTTTTTGCCTTTAGAACTAATCTGGCAGCTGAATTTTGAACTCTCTGTAGTTTTTCAATGCATTGTTTTGGCGCACCTGACAGAAGAGAATTGCAGTAATTTCCCTAACTAAATACCCATTCGGAGCTGGGTAGACTCAGGGACACCGTAGGCCCCGAGAAAAAAAGTCCTTGCCTTCACATGGATTAAAACCCGTGACCATTGGTATGCCAGCCGAGCGCACAAGTCACTCCACCACCATGCCCCTTTCACTAAGACTTATGTAATAAGTTTGCTTATAATGATAATTTAGCTGACAATTTTACAAAATAATTTATGATTATGTAAAACAAAGTAAAATTAATGGAGAAACACTAACCGAAAAGTAAAAACAAGCTCTCTGATTAGGGTAGACACATCTTGAACTGACAACTCCAATGGAATTAGGAGATTTGACATCCTGAACAGATTATAAACATAGATCTAAAATTAATAATAATATATAATTAAAAGATAATAGTTTATAAAATTTAAAATATTTTTTTCTCATATTTTATGAACTCCATGGGAGTCCCATCCTTGAATATAATAGCATCATGATATATGATACAGGGTATTATCTACTTGGTTTCAGGGGTCTATTTAAAACAGAAGATTAGTTATGTGCACATAATGCCTTTTACATTTTTTTAAGGTTACTTTTCTTGTGGGTGTGAAGTGATATATTTTATTGGCAAAACTTACAACTTTTCAAGCTGGTCTAGGACAATTTTCATTCTTATTTGGTGCTGATTATAGGCATCAACAGTTGGAAGAATGATAGAGACAGAATCATCATCTTCTGTTACCTGTTGCATGTACATGCAAGGTACATTTAGCATGTAAGTTATAAACATCATGGATTGAAAATTAAGCTAGCAATTTACTCCACATAGTTCATGTATGTTTCGTTTGTTGTTTAAACTTAAACCAATACCAAAATTATCATTCTGTTAAATTGTGTTATAAATAATCTTCTGTATAGAAGGAGCGCCTGTAACATATAAGATAAAATGAAATTTGTGTGGTGGTTGAAGTCTGTATTTGAATATTTTTTAAAACATACTCATTAACTCATTAATCAAATGGCTATCAATGACACAATTAATTTTCCTAAACAGTGTTTTTCAGATTGGTTAATTATAGGAATGGGTGAATTTCAGAAATTACGGTGTGCTCCCAGAATAAACTACAATATAAGTTGCTGATAAAAACTTAATAAATAATTTAACATTTCTAATTCTTAAATTTAAAAAAAATTGAGACGATATTGTTCAAGGAAGATCAGCAAGATAATCCATGAGAGCAACTATCAACATAATAACAGTTCTTTGGTAAAAAAAAACAACAACAAAAAACAAACCTATTTCTAATAGATAAGGTTTTGCAATTGATTTACTATGGCCGTCATCATCATCATCACTCAGTAGCTATTTTGGCATGTGAAATTTAGATTTAAAATAAATAAAATGATAGGTGATATTTACTCACCTGATCAGGGGATTTTTTGTCCTTGGGTCTCTTGCCAGTCAGAAATTCTGTCACTTTCAATTGAAAAGCTTCAGACTCTTTTTTCAGAGCCTCATAATCAGGTGTTGCCTTGAGGTTCTTTCCATTTGTTTTTTCAGATCTGGCACCCTCATCCAATTCACCAACAATATTTTCAAAATCTTTTTGCTGCATATCCAGACGTTTACACAAATCTGCATATCCCCTTTTTATTTTGGGATCAGAGAAACTCAATGGGGCTTCTTTGCATTCAAACTTTGAATAAATATACATGTATGTGTCCTCTGAAACCCATGTCTTCAAGACATGGCATATACCACGTAAAGGTGACAATATTACATTTTTGGTTCTATCATTCTGATGGATACTACTACCTTTTACTGATGGAATCCTGGGTCTACTTTCATTTACCAAAGGGACTTTACTTGCTTCATTAAGGTTTTCTTGCCCATAAATCCCAACTCTTAATGAAGACTGTTCACTTGGAGGTTGTACAGAAATGGTGTTGGTATCCTGAATTACTGGGGTTAGTGAATTTTTTGATATCAAAGGCTGAATATCAACCATTGTTGATAAAACACCTTTATTTTTAGCTAAAAGTTTTAAAAGCTGATCCATTTTGGAACCCTCTGATTGAACCCTTTGCTCTGTGCTGCCTTGTACATCTGTAACATTCTTAAAACTAGTTTCATTTTTATCACAAACACTAAAATCTTTTTCTGTTATTCTGTTCTTTTGACATGATTCTGATTCCGTGAGTGAGTCGTTATATCTTTCTGAAGTTGAGGGGACCACCCTTTCAGATGACTCCTCTCTATTTCTACCATTTTCACCATCAGAGATTGTCAGATTGTTAATTTCTGCTGTCAGAATGTCAGTGTAGTTATCACCAACCTGATCAAAGATAATATGTGTTGCATTTCTGTCATGGGGCAATGTCTTGGTTTCCTTTCCAGGTCTGGCCTTTTCACTGAGTTTCTTTTTTGGGGTTTCATCTGATATTCCTCCACTCAATCTTGACTCAGTAGAGTCTTTGTTTAAAGGAGACAACCTTTTATCCAGCTCTTCAAGTCTTATCAGTTCCTCTTTTAGTAGTTTTTTGGGGGATTCTCCAACAACTTCATCTCCTACAATCCCTCTGTTTTGAAAAGAAACCAGTCAATAGAAATTTTAAGAAATAATTTTACATTAAATATTTCATATATCATATGTTTTTAAAAAAAACATTTCACAGTGATGAAATGAGATATTTATCTTTTTATCTTAGATATACAGACACTCCTATGCAGAGGGTAATTGCGCCCACAGACCATGAAGGATGATCTGTTGGCAAGTGATGTAGCGTTCACAGGCCAAGGCTATGAGGGTTCCATGCATTACACAGCCGCCTTACCAATGTGATGTACCCATTCGGAGCTGGGTGGACTCACTGGTGTCCTAAGCCCCGGGAACAAATCTTTGCCTTCGCATGGATTCAAACCCGTGACCATCAGTATGTTAGTCGAGCACGTTGCCACTCGACCATGTATGTTAAAATATACAAAAAGAACACATATGGTTTGTTAAAAAAGGGTAACTAAACTTGCTTGATATTTTTATGCGTAAGAAGGACAATTTCAGAATCCAACTCTCTCTCTCTTGACCACAGTGGTGATTCTGGAATTTGGCTATGAAAATGTTTGGAAGCTTTAAGGCACTGATTGCTGCAAAAATTCTGTAAAAGAAGATATAAAAGTAAAAGCACCAGGATTTTCAACCCCTAAAAAAGTCTAAATGCCATTAATATAATAAATATCATAAATTTCGACAACTAATTGCTACTACAAATGGCGAAGGAAAGCAAAAGCAAAATTTTAATATAACATTTTGATAGACAGTTATGCTAACCTTTCTTTCAGAAATATCATAAACTTTATTGGTCTTAGTAGATATGTGGTATTTCTTTTTGGGAATCTGAAATAGAAGTATTTAATTAGTAAACAGAAACAAAAAAATAAAACATCTCTCTATTGAAAAGTCATTTAACAAATAAAATGTTCAAATAGCATTTACTTTTAAAATAGAGGTTATGTTTACAAGAATATGGAAACTTACATTCTCAAGGGAATTTTCACATAGTGGATAACCACATAAAAATGTTATGGCCCTTTCATCTACAATATCACTGTAGTGTTCTCTGCTGATAAGCCTTCCCTATGAAGTTGTACAATGTCATGAATAAAATAATAAATAATATAATTTCCTTTTAAATGATAATTAATAATGATTACATATTTTACAATAAATAATAAAAATATATTTTGCTTTTAAATGATAGTTAACAATGACATTTAAACAACATATATATATTTGTGAGTAGTATAACATGATAATCACAAACTCAATATTTTTGTATTCATTGTAGGTTGTAAATTTTTACCAAACTTTCAAAAATTTTAAAACAACTTTAGACCTACACATTTAATGAGATATTCTTCATCTACACTGCTGTCAATGAGTCTGTTTACTATATGAAAAGCCCTCTCCTCACACTCCACACGATGCCTGACAGTAGTCTCAAATACTTTCATTTTCTCCAGTTTTTCACCCATACTGAAATAAACAATTTCTTGATTCAAAATTACTTTTCTATTTATTTAAATATGTAGTAAATTTTTATTTTTGAAAAACAGAATGGTTTCTTTTTAAAACCCTTATATTTAATTCACCGTCTTGTCTCTCTGTCATGATCTCTCTCTCTCTGTCTGCGTCTTGTCTCTCTGTCATGATCTCTCTCTCTCTGACTGTCATGGTTCAGTAGAAAAAAATGTCGGGAAACATCAATAGAGTGTCAATATATAAATATTAACTCAATTAATTTAACTCATTTTTTTCTGTTAGTAGCCATTAGACCTAACTAATCATAGATCTATCTGTCATATCATTAGTGACATTAGTCATTAGGACTAAGGTAGGCTCAAATTATTTATAAATAATATTAAAATTGCCTGAGTTATCAAATTCTAATGGCTAATACTAATGGTATGGTATAGCTTGGAATTTAAGAGTGAAAGTCTGAAAGTGAAAGTCGATAGTAAGTGATTGGCCTAGGCCTAATACTAATACTTAGTACTACTAGGGTTCGAAAATTACGCGTAAGCTTGGCGCGCGACATTTACGCCAAAATTACGCGTGCCATTAATGTACAATTACTTGAAAATTTATGTTCCTTTTGTTGCTCACGATCACTGATTGCTAGTAGGTGTATTTTTAATAATGTTTTCAAAGGATTTTACTTGTAATTTACCGGTCATACTAATTGTGTGCGCCGCAAAATTCACTTATTCTGGTGAGTTGACGATTGAAAAATAATATGGTTTTTTAATAAATTCCATTTATCATCATTGTTTACTCCGTAGCTTTATAATTTTATTACTATTATTAATTATAATACGCGATTTGACTGAGCTGACCGGCATCACACAAAAGAGAGGTAAACATGACTTCACAACGGACATGGCGAGGTGTTGGTTTTTGAAACTAATGAAAAATACCTCGCTAACTTTAACGAACGATTGAACCGGTCCTCTTATTTAGACCGGAGAACTACGAGTCCTCAAAATAAAATATAAAAAAAGACAATTAACCATCACTGTTTAATTAATTCTTTGGATTTTTTTTTAAAAATGCGTTGAATTGAGGGCAATGCAGAAAGAGCTGAACGCAAGCGGGGGAAGCAGGCTTTGATGCCATCAGACGACGCCAGGCGACAACATTCTCTTGTTAGTTCTCAAAACATAAGGGGTATAAGGACGAGCGGTTAACCGTATAACCGGCCTTTTTTTGAACGGTTAGCCGGTCCTCAAAAACGAGCGGTCTTAACAACCTTATTAATCACCACTGTTAAACACAACAAATTGCGACAGAAACAACTAAAATTTGCCGTCAAATATGCATTTTTTAAATTACCGTAAATTACGCGTAATTTTCAAAATTACGTTACTATACCGTAAATTACGCGTAACCGTAACTTATGCGTAACGTTGGGTGACTTCGAACCCTAAGTACTACTAATATTACTACGATTAAAGAAAAATGATTTAATAATAGTAATAATATATAAAATATATTTATTGAAATTAGCCTAATTCCCCTAATAATAATAATAATAATGACTGACTAATTTTAATGAAAATGGCCTAGGCCTAAGCCCTAAAAAAAAAAAAAGCCTAAGCTTAGACAGGCTTAATCATTAGTGAGTAATGACATGACATCATGACATTACTATTACTATTACTAATCATTAATGAAAAACTAAATAAACTAATGACTGTCATTAGTCAAATGAATCTTTAGGCTTAGACTTAGAGTAAGTAACTTACTTTGTAAGTATTTAAAACTAAAACTTACTTAGACTTTTTAATAAAGTTCACTTTAAAAAAAATTAAATAGTTTGAGTTTGACTTCACTTGGGCTTGACTGATGATGATCACTGGTCTGTTCTTTTAAGTAAGTGATTCAAGTCGAAACAAAAAAATTTTACAACCTCAGTGTATACTGAAAACAATTATTGGCTTTGTAAGGGTATCTTAGTACACGAACAAGATTTTAAAAAATTAAATTGGACCCATTTAATTTATTTTACAAGAATTTCATTTTGTTTTAAAGGTCTAAAAATCTTAATTTCTGCATTCAATTTTGAGTGACATCCCCTTGTCGAAAAAAACACAATATATAAATCTTGTTTATTTTCGGTTTTATTTTATCAATTATATTTTCATTATATAAACCACATTAATAATAATAAATTGATAATTTATATAATATAACGCTGTATCCCAGCAAGTAGCCGGGATCACAGTGCTATACATGGAGATGATAACATAAATATACTAATTAAATTAACATTGAGTTGTTTCATTAATTTTGAAGATAAATATTGAAAAGATGCGTTTTAACTTTAAGGCAGTCTTTAATGACTCGGTAGTTGAAATAATACGGATGTGTAATGCACAAAAAGACACGGTGGTCGATGGTCACGGGCTCGGTTCCATGTGTCACCCAGCTCCAAATGGGTACCTAACACTAGTTAGGCGTGGAACCATCATAGCCGTGGCCTTTGAACGCTGCATCACTTGCCAACAGATCATCCGTCATAGTCTGTGGACGCAATTATCTTCTGCATAGAAGGAGCGACAGAAGGTCAGTAAGATAGGAAGGGCATGGGTCAGAAAAGAAGTTGTGACAGAGAACGGCCAGTTTGAAATCAATTCGGGCTTGTATGTATGGGTAGCCAACGAAGTGAGAAAAGTAGCAAGTAACATGGTCATTAAAAAAAAAAAATTTTGCCTTTAGATCTAATCTGGTAGCTGAATTTTGAACGTTGTATAGTTTTTCAATGCATTGTTTTGGCGCTTCTGACAGAAGAGAATTGCAGTAATCAACAAAAGTTAGAACAAGAGCACAGACTAGAGTTTTTGTTGCACTAACTGTTAAGTATTGACGGATTGAACTGATCTGACGAATGGCAGTGTAGGCAGAGCGACAGATGTGATTGATGAAGTTGTTGGTAGACATGTTGTCAGAAATAATGTAGTCAAGATTCCTAGTCGATGTTTTGAACAGTATATCAGAACTAGCCACCTGAATAGAATTCGGAAGAGACAAAGTACTGCGGGATTTATTGAACAGAATAGGAGTGCATCTGTCTAATTATCATTCAGTTTGAGCTAGCTTAATGTCATCCAAGACTTTACCTCACCAATGCACTCCTGCATCAATTGGACAGTGAAGTCTATATCAGAGGGATCAGTGTGAGTGTAAAGTTGAGTATCATCTGCAAATGATTGGCTTATAACTGAATGCTTTTCGAGCAGTAAAAGTAGTGGCTTTGTATTCAGGACGAAAAGTCCAAAAACGGAGCCCTGAGGCACACCTTAAACCAAAACAACTCTGCGAGAGGTACAGCCATCTACTGATACCACCTGTGATCTGTTTGATAAGTATGATGCAACCAAACCAGAACTGAGCCAGAAATTCCAAAATAATTTTGCAAGGTTTTTAGCAATGTTTGATGGTCAACGGTGTCAAAAGCAGCACTAAAATCTAAGACCTAAGAGGACCAATGTAAAGATTTTCCCACTGTCTAGTGCAAGTAAATCATTTGTTACCTTTAACAGGGTGCTGTGAGCAGGTCTGTATGTAGGCCCACTGACAGGGCCGGCTTTAGGGAATTGGAGGCCCTAGGCGAAGTGAATTTGGTGGCCCCAATGGGCCGTCCATAAAGTACGTCAAGCTCCAGAGGTGGGAAGGGGTGTAAGAAAGTGTGACAATTTGTGACAGGAGTTGTCCGGCCATGTGTGACGTCACGGTTTTTTTATATTAGATTTGAATTATTTTGTAAATTAAGAAAAAAAAATTGTTAGAAAGTGTAACGTACTTTAAAGGGGGGGGGAGGGGAGGGATCCAAGATTTGAGACAGTTTGTGACACGACTGAAAAATAGCGTGACGTACTTTATGAACGGCACCTAAATGTAATGGGAAAATAAAAACGGAAATAATAAAATTAAACAATTTATTAAAAACTACCTCTATTTATATCTAAATCAACAAATAACTGAAATTTAAACAAACATATTGGTGCAGATGTATTGAATGGTACAAAAACTGTTTGTATATTGAATGGTACAAAAACTGTTGGTGGTGCATTGAATGGTACAAAAACTGTTGGTGGTGTATTGAATTGTACAAAAATTGTTGGTAGTGTATTGAATGGGACAAAACTGTTGGTGGTGTATTGAATTGTACAAAAATTGTTGGTGGTGTATTGAATGCAGTCAAGAGTTACCCAATGTTGTCTGCTACGTGTATTTCGTATTTTGGAACAAAAACATCTTCGAGTGGCCTTCCGTATTTTGGAATTTTCGTATCTTGAAGCATTCGTATCTAGTGTTCATCCGGCATCCTTCCGTCTCGCGAGACGATGGTGCATCACCGTTGGGTTG
>MUZC01004512.1:405763-421301 GCA_002072015.1 Radix auricularia | reverse complement strand
ACTGCTAAGTATATAACTTAAATATGGTTTATGTGTCGGCAGTGGTTTAATCTGGTATGTTACTGTTACCGCGGGTTGGACTAAATGACGGAAGCTACAGAACAGACATGACTTTTACTTGGTAATTGTTTTATTTTTTAAAATATATCATTGTTATTGTTGTTTCAATGTTAATAATACCAGCGATCTTTAGAAGAAAAAAATCTTTTAAAATCATTTTATCGGGTAACTCAAGTTTTACTTTATACTAATTTCTCCATTCATTGCTTAAGAAAAAATAAATATTCATTGATCTAAATTTTACGTTTGTCGCTAGGACTATTATTCTGAAGAAGTCCCTTGGTTTAACAACATCAAGGTAACACTATGTGCTATTGAACAGAGGAGAGTCAAGCTGAAAACTCAGAGGAGTTCAAATCTGTGAGGTAGTGTGTAGACATTCCTTGTACTTTAAAACTGAATCGCTTTTTTTAGACAGAACACTTCACATTCTTGTATTAGCCATTTTCTTTTAAGCATACGATGACATTTGATCTCATTCTAATGTCGACCACAGGAACCGGTTAGACAACAGTCACGTGACTCTAAAATGCACATCAATGTTTTGTTGTCATCCTCACCGTCACCAACGCCTTGACCTGCTCCCTGTATCGACTGTTAAATCTGTAGTACACAAAACACTTGACCGACGTGTTCACCTCGACCACTAACATCGCGATGGCGTTGATCATCACGTACCAGTTGCCGTAGCGCAGCCCGTAGCTCAACTCTGGAACTATCAGCTTGCCGTAGCAGAGGCACATTTGGGGGACATGACTTAACATGGACATGATCAAAACTACGGACACGCCTTTGATGACTTGGAGCTCAGAGGAACTTTGTGGCATTTTCTGATTTTTGAGGTTTGAGCCCGGGCGTTCCCCTAGAGAGCTACATGCTGATTTGGACAAATATGGAATGTGAGTGCTCCGTACTGATTTGGACAAAGCTGGAATATTTAATGCCTGGGATACCAGCGATCGTCGAAATTTCGAAGCCGAGCTTAGAGCATTTCTGATGACCACCAAAGAAACCAGTGAAATAGAAAAAGTTACAATGAGGAGTATGTTTTTATTCAAAATGTCCGAGATGACCCGCACCATGGCAAGTCGATTGGGTGGATAGCGTACACCTGTCTGAGTCATGTTTAGATCTGTGTTATACGTCCATGTCAGTCCAACGTTGGCGATCAGGGGCATGTACTCTGATATTAACACAACGTAGATGACCCCGATGGCCGCGAGCGTCCTTGACCTTGTGAAGACCGTTTTAAACCTGAAAGGCAACACGATGCAGCAGCACCTGGTGACGGCAATGAAGCACGTGACGGTGTTGGACAGGTCGTAAAACAAACGGTTGAATGTCAGGAAGTAAATGATGAAAGAGATCGGCTCGATGGACATTTGATAGCCACCCACCATTAGGATGTTGAGCAGAAATACGACGTAATCGACCAGCAAGTAGGCGATGTCGGACAAGCTCAGGATCAGGAACGAGATGTTGACACAATTTCTGAGGTCTAGGCCGGCGAATATTTTTATATTTATTCCGTTGGTGACCAGTCCGAATCCGACAAGGGCGGGGCCAAGAAAACTCGTGAGCGCCACATTCCCAGCCTGCCTCACTGCATAAGGGAGGTCACCTGTGGTGAACAAAGATGTGACATTCATCTTTGCATTGCGAAGTTACTCCCCTTTACATTTGGAATTCGAACTTTTTCTCAGTAGAATATCAGCTTAAATAAAATGACTTCGTTTCAACTGTGTTTGTGGATCACTTTTGTTACTGCTGCAATGCTGGCTATTTATGCCTGTAAATAATCAATCGCTAGTATAACGCCGGGTAAAACAGCCCATATTTAAATAGATGTCATTATTTGATTATTCAATTACATCCCAATAGCTACTTGAGAGTTGGCAGATTTGTATTAGTTACCGTATTCTTGCTACACCAATATAATTATATTGAACGTGTAGCCCTGTAATAGTACGGTAGAGAGCAGGAGAACATAAACTACAAGATATCAAATATACTAATCTTGTACATGAACTATCTCATTTAACCTGGGGCAACTCGATTTACCGGGGATGTTAAATATAGGTTCAGTTTTTTTTAGTATGAAACGATTCGACAATTGATATAATTTATAACATGAGTTTAAAGATGAGTTATATTTTGTGTATTTTCAGAGTCTAGTTAACTAAATTTGATGGTGCACAAAAAATATCCAAACAAACCTAATGCCAAATAATCATTGAATTATCAGAATCAAATTTTAGATTTGTATAACTAGCGTTGATGAAGCATATTTTAAATAATTGACTTGAGTAGATGACAAATATTTAATAAGCAGTTTCACGTTGTCTTTTCTAACTGTGGAGGTGTCTGAGCGCTGCCAATGGTCTGAAGAGATATCATATCTAGACACTAGCATTGTAGAATGTTAAAGGAAAATAGATGCACCATTATTGTATTATAACACAGCTTTATTCGTTTTCTTTGATGAAAATCTGGAAAAACGTTGTAAACACGTTTCCCATTTTTTATATTTTTTTTAAATTTGGGTTTGCTAAGTTGTTCGGAATTGCAAAGATTTAACAAAGAAATACATAGTTAACTGGAAAAAACCTGTATTCCCGAGACCAAATCGATGTTTCTATGGATTTTATATTTATTCCATTGCATTAATTAAATTTATTTGCATGTGTTTGTTCGATAGTACTTCATAGTCGTCGTTTCCCCTTGACTCCATCAGTTAATTTCGGCTTTTTTTTTTTTTTTTTTTTTTTTTTTTTTTTTTTTTTTTTTTCCTTTTAACCAAAGATTTCATAATTTGGGTAAAAATTAAAATGCAATTTTTGAGTCAGAGAAATGATTCAAGGAATCAGTGATGTAGCTAAGGTTTTTATGTGACTCTGTGCTGTCCGCGGCTCCTAGCTACGCCGCTGAAGTGAGAGCCACTGGTGACGTAATGATTATACATGGGAGTATGGTATACGGGATTGAGGTAATGTAAACTTTTTTTCAATCATTGTACTACAGAAATGGTGTAAGATTTTGTAGTCAACTATTTATTTATGTTTGTGAAGGTATGCTCTGTTTTCGATTTTTTTTTCAATCATTCAAAAACTCTCACTCTTCTATACAATCTGTGCAGCGAACATTGTGTTTTTATGTTGCTTTTAATAATTTAAAGTGTTGGACAAATTGCAAGTCTTTGCAGAATGAGCAGGAAAATATTAAGCATCTTATTCTCAAATGTTGGTGTGGCATCTTCAATGATGAGAAATTGAATTACTGTCAATGTATTTCTTTTTAAAAGATCCTCTAATGTCCACAATTATAAATTACAAAACTCCATAAAAAGATTAGTAAAATGTTACATGTCCTACTTGTTCACTCTTGGTTTGAATGATGTGTGTTTTCTTATCGAAAAATTTGTTGTTTTTTAAATTCTAGTCTCAAGTGCATATTTCGGTGCACCTGGCCATTTGTGTGCCACTCTACTTTTAAATTTAATTGATATTTTAAAATACAATGTATATTTCTGGTACTGAGCAACCCATGTGCCAGAAATGATACATTTAATCCACAGATTAACTACATTAATATTTAAGTGTTCCAAACTTTTCACTCCAAACAATAATTGTTACATTTTAATATTTAATTTCACGTAGTTTTTTCAGTAACTTATTTTTAATATGCACGAAAACTGGTTTCGGTTTTGTTTTTCGAAGTGTATTTTCGAGCCAGCCTGTAAATTTGTGATGAGCGGGTTGACTACAAATACAGCACGAGCAAATCTCAGATTTCTTTAAGCGCCTTTCATTAGTAGTTCGTCGAAAGTGGCTAGAAACATCCTAAGTATCCAAATAAAATGTGACAACAGTTACTCCGTTTGCCCCAGTGGATCTCGGAGTTCTGAAAAAAAGGAGCTTGTTTTATATTATTTAAGATCCCAGGAAAGAGAGTAATCAAAGTGGGCCAAAAACATCTAAGAATTTCCCTTGAGACAGCTGAATAGAGCAAGTACTAAACTAAGATACTGCACCACACATTACACACGGGACACACTTTACAGTCATCAACAACACATCCTGTGAGCATAAGGTATGTTCATCGTGTACTTTCATACAACAACAGTCCTACTGATATTGTCCCGTCACTTTTCATAAGACAGTACTCTGATTATGAGGATGTGATTTGACCTAGATATAATCATTTTATAGATCATGACTATAATCATAGCATGTAACCGGCCAGAAGCGCTTGGTTTCACGTGGCTAAACTGTGGGATTATTGTGGATAAACTCCTGAGGTGATACAAGGTAATCCTCAAGTCTACAATTTAATACGCCAAATCTTGGGATTGTATCTGATTAAAATAGGTGTCTAGAGCTGAGTTTGACTTAACTTGGACACGAGTATTGTACTCAATCAGGGTGTACAAGTCTTTTAATGACGTTACACTGTGTCAACGCACACCCTTGTTACTTCATCACATGTTAATTCAACTGATTTGAAATTTATCAGAGTTTAGACTTCAATTAAAATAATCTCCCCTTCCTCAGCTTTCTATAATAAGAAGTTGTATGTTGATTGTGTTTGTCCCATTGTATTGCCTCTTATTTCAGACAATGTCCGTTGCTCAAAAAGAGGCTACAGCTGGATGTGAACCAGTCTTACACCAGAAGACATATGGACAACTACCACAAGATGGTGCATCCCGGAATAACGTAACTGCTTTGCAGATTCGACCGAACAAACTAAATCAGGCATCAAACTATGACAAGGGTGAGCATACGGTTATTCGATTTGTGTGGTTATGTTCGCATATTTTTTTTATGTTTTGTTAAACTATTAAACTACAATATCTATAAATGCCTGTAACTAAGCTAACATATAATTATCTCCCCGTAAACAACAGGTCCACCATGGTGGCGCTCACAGCGCTACATCCTGGCTTACCTTCTCTTTGGTGGAATGATGAACATTTACTGTCAGAGAATCAACTTCAGCATCGCTATAATCTGTATGGTCAATCACACGGCTTTGGAGACGAGGCAACATTTGTCACACGATTGGACCAATCAATCATTTGACGTCACTGAAAGACTTAGTTACATAAATCAAAGTAAAAACCGTTCAAATATCTTTAAAAGAGTGGAGAAAATTCCGATAATGTCGAATTCCTCACATGTTATTATTGAACACAATGCCCGAGAAACTTCAGAGGAATCTAAGGACAGAGAGGTTTATAACTTTTGCCTTTCATTCCTTACTAATTATGTGTTAAATCTTAATAATATATCATTAATCATTTTTTTAAGTTAATTAAAACTAACCCTCTCAAACTCTTACGAGTTTTCGACTTTTGTAATGGCAAATAAATCCAAACATTTCTTTGTCTAATTCTCTATAGGCGAAACACACAAGCAGTGAGACATTGACAATGAATTATTTTTAAAATACTTGAAGATTGCTTCTTGATATATGCCCCACACCTCAAGCGAAATTTTCAGCAATGGTTCTCAAATACTTACAGAATTGAGGATAAAATTATGAACTTTATCTAAATATTAAATCTCCAATTTTGTTGTATACAACAGCGCACACAGTTTCCCCCGGAGCCGGATTTAAACTTGATGGGGTCCTAATATGTTTGAGATATGGGAACCCTTCTGAAATCCAGATATTCTTTGTCAAAGCCAAATATGAACGAAAAAAATTCTGGAACCCCAAGAAGAAAGGGTTCCTAAGCTGTATCTATAGCTTAAACATGTTTAGCAAATATGTAAACCCAGCACTGGTTTTCCCGGCCCTGAAATCGGTAACCTTATCTATGTAATTGTTTACATGAAATGTTCACCCATAGCTATGCCAATGCTTACATGAAATGTTCACCCATAGCTATGCCAATGCTTACATGAAATGTTCACCCATAGCTATGTAATTGCTTACATGAAATGTTCACCCATAGCTATGTAATTGCTTACATGAAATGTTCACCCATTGCTATGTAATTGCTTACATAGAATGTTCACCCATATGTAACTGCTTACATGAAATGTTCACCCATATGTAATTGCTTACATGAAATGTTTACCCATAGCTCATTTCACTGCTTACATGAATTTTCACCCATAGCTACGCCTCTGCTTACATAAAATGTTCACCCATAGTCATAGCTATGCCTCTGGTCATTTCATATAGAAGCCGTAGTTATGACGCTGTTCATTTCATATTGACAAACTTTCTTTTGTCACTGTTCATATGAACTTGAGATGTAACGTTTAGAAGCTCACAGTAATTCACAACCTCCTGTTGGCTTCCGACTGTCCATATCCGGCATAGAGTAATTAACAGACAAGTTATCATTTCTACCAAGATATTTCTGCACAATTTGATTGTTTCACACACTGTTATAATGAACACCATTTTATTTTAAATCTCGTTAGGACGGTCCTTTCATCTGGGACAAAGAGTTGCAGGGAACTCTGTTAGGGGCCGTGTACTGGTCTTATCTCATTCTTCAAATCCCAGGCAACCACTTGGTCAGAAAGGTCAAGAAGAAAACGGTCATTCTGCTAGCCATGACATTGATGACAACAATGACGCTGGTCACTCATGTGGCAGCTCTCTGGAGCCCTTGGGCAGTGTTTGGAGTTAAATTGATACAAGGTGGTTGCACTGTGAGTTGTTTCTAAACTAATCCTTTTGTATCAAATTATTCTTGAATCAATTAAAAAGTCATTCCTATATGATGCATACAACGAAAATAAGCTATTTTTTAACTCAAGATGACAGCGATATTTTCTATTTCAAACTTAATGTTCATAGCTCTGACCTTTGTATGTGTATAATCCAGGCGTTCCTGATCATTGCCATGTATGGCATTTGGGAAAAGTGGGCCCCGCCCAAGGAAAGGGCTGGACTCATGAGTTTGGGAATCTCCGGTCAAATGTTAGGGAATATAACAGCCTTCCCCGTGTCTGCCCTGCTATGCAAGTACGGATTTCTGGGAGGGTGGCCTTCAGTATTCTATGTCTTCGGTTTGTACCACGCATGAACAACATCTTCCCTAAAAATAAGGCCATTTCAGTAATATAGAGAGACGCATCAAAGTGTGTACCTTGCCACTTGATATTTTTAACTAGTACAAGTTTTATTTGTTTGAATTATTCTATTCAATGCTTAAAGATCAATTCCAACATTTTTCAAAGTAAGATTGGAAATAATCAATATTTAAAACCAAAGCACATATTTAGAATTGGACTGCGATAAAGCTTTTATTAGTTACAATCCGTTATCTTAGGTCTACACCAAGAATCAGTGGCGTATTTAGCTTTGTCTGCGTGGGGGGCCAGGAGAATTTCAGGGGGGCGCCGAAAAATTTTACTAATAACCTATCATCCCGTAAATACTAATTATTAGCTTACTAATTTAGTAAATTTCCTAATCATCAAACAAGTCAAGCAGAATCAACAATATAAACAGATATGTTTTCAAAGTGGTAACTTAAATTTATGTCAATGGTATATTTTTTTATCTAAGAAATAAACTTATTTTATACGAATTTATATAGAGCCCTGAGCTGTACTAATTAAATTCCTATATACATGATTTCATTGAAGCAAAATGATTTATCGTTGATTCAAAGGCAACTTTCTCATCTAGATCACATTCATATGAAATTAATAACAATCCAGACAGACGTTCGTTTGTCATTGTTGCGCGCAAATAATTTTTGATGATTTTCAATCACTGCTAACAGAAAGATTCAAGTTAATTTTATGAGTATTGACAAATTTGGAAGACCTGATGTCGTTTGTTTTTCAGTCAAGAATGGTAGAAACTCTTTAAGCTATAGATCACTAGATAGTGATGGGCGTATTGATGCATACAAATCTTTGAAAGTATAAAATTCAACGATTACTTCTTCAAGGTTAATGTCATGTTTGTTAATTTTCGCCACAAATTTCGAAAAGATTCTTTATTTTTTCGACGTTTGTGATGGATCATTACAATAGAAATAAATAACTGTGCCTCGAAAGTCATTAAATCGATCATCTATTTCTGTTACAAGTGCAACAATCCAAGATAGTGTGGTACGTTTCAGATTTAAAGCTTATAGTTTGCTCATCAGCCCTTTCATCTTTCATCTCTGCTAAGTTCGCCTGCCATACTTTTCTTTTTTGCAATTCGCTTTTCTTTAAATTTTGTTTTTAAAATCTAGTTAATAAATGATTTTACATATACTTTCAGTTTGAGAATTTCAAAAGCTTTAACGCTTATCTCTTCCAACATCGATCAATTGTTTTACAAATGCAATGTCAATGCTCTGCACTGCAAGTAGTTTTATAACACGAAGATATTATCCAATATGCCTGTCCTCGACAGAGTGTGATATCAATGTTTTCCTTTTGTAATGTGTAATTCCTATAAAATGTTCTCAGCAAATGAGGCAACACTGCTGTTTTCCTAAGTATAAAAGCATGACCGGATTAAGCCATCTGTTGCCCTAGGCACAAACCCACATGGGTGCCCCCTTCTGCCTCTGGCCCTGATCTTCCAACGACCGCTGACATGTTCAATATTATGCACACACAGCTCTGGCAATGTTTTTGAGTACATCATCAGCGTTAATTGTGCACAAGTCTGCCTCAATCATCAGCAAAGACAAGGAACCATTTCTTGTTTCATCTACTTTGATTATTTATACGGCGTAACCATTAATATTATACGCGGAAGGCGATATTTACATTTGGAAAATCACACTTGATGTTGTCTCTATCACTTTGTATAATTAAGCATGACTGGACGCGTTGCATTAAGATTTTGATGCAAGAAACTTGTTACGAATATATGAGTGGAACTTTCGTAGTTCAGCCTGTAAATTAATGTACATATCTTCAGGATAAGCATTTATTAGTACTTGAAAACACTAAGATATGTGTGGTACATCGACTAAAGAATAAAATGAAACTTCTATAATATTATGTACCCATCCTTGTCTACACATCTCTGCCTCAAGTTTGTCAACAATGGCATAGAAAGTAGATTTATGAAATTTTCTCTGACATTCAGAGATACCTCAGGGGTATCGCCATCAATGAACACTTTCTTTTACGATTACAGGTCAAAGTTGACCTGGTGTTATTTCTTTTGCAGCTTCTTCAAACCTTTCGAATTCATTCCTAGATTCAGGCAAGTGATCAGCTAGTGAAGAATACAAATCAGCACACTTATTTAAGTTCACGAACTCATTTTGTAGAGCTTGACTGACCCTGTGAAAATGTCGTAACGCTTCTTCCCAAAAGACAAGCATGAGAGAAAATTCTTATTCTTGTATCTTCTTTGCTATGTTTTCTGCTTCTCTTATGGTATCGCCCATCTGTGACTGGTCTTCTTGTAAACTTTTAAACATTATAACGCTTTTAAAATCTGAGGATGAGACTTAAGAGTAATGTGCGACTCGATTTTACATTTGAAATTTGCTAATGTCATGTCGATTACGCATGGCTACTGATACAATATACACATTTTTCTTGAGGACTTGTAGTGCCCCCAAACGCTTGGTGCCCTGGGCACGTGCCTTGTTTACCTAATGGTTAATCCAGGGCTGTTTAAAAGCCTATAAATCTTTCTAAAACATGTCCTGATATTAAAACTGAACGTAAAGAAACTGGCATCTGATTATTTTTAGATACACCCTGATCAATTTTAGATATATCGACGGTTTAATCAATAACAAAAGAAAAGAATTGTGCAGAATTAACTTCTTTATCAATTATCGCTGATAATTCAGATGCAAGTGATTGAATTAAATCAATTTGCACATCATAACTTAAATAAAGTTCATTTTTCTTTTCAAACTTTAGATGACTGTCTAAAGTGGAATTATATTAATATAGCTAATAAAGATAACAATTCACGAAAAATTTCAAGTATGTCTACAACTACCATCACTAAAGCAAGAATTTTCTCTGTGTCCTCTGAATGGCAAACTTTTTTTTACTAAGAACAACGTCACGTCTATCATTCATTTCAATACTTCTCTATTCTTTCCATTTGACGACACTACTGACTGATCAAACCATATATTACTGTTTTGAAAAACGATATTTAGTAAGCAAATACTGTCGTATTGAAGTTTAGTGTTGATTAGAAGTTTCGTGTTTAGCAATCTTCTTTTCTGCTCTGGTGACACCTTTTTAGTGTTCAGTGAGGGCGTCTTAAGGGGGCGCCAGTTTAGACCCAACAGGGGCGTGGGGGGGAAAGCCGCCCCCCTGCCCTAAAGCTAAATCCGCCACTGCCAGGAATACGTATGTTTATCAAGTGAATGATAGATTAACTACTGGCATATTATTTTCCATCAGGTTTGTTTGGAATACTTTGGATTCTACTATTTTACTTCCTAGCCGATGACAGTCCTAGCAGTCATAAATTCATTACAGAAGTAGAGAGGCGCTACATTAATGGATGTTTAACTCGTACAAAGGGAACTCGGCTGGTAATGAAAGACAAGATATTTAAAACAAAGGCTAAAGAAAAGCTAAAGCAACTTTATGTTAACGTTTTTAACTATGACACGACCATCGATTAGATTAAAGCATGTACAGTGGTTGAGTTTTAGAAAGGTAGACGCATATCTCTATGCTAAATTTTAACTTTCTTACTTATATCAACGCTTTTATATTTTATTGTTCTATATTTATTTTTTTGAAAATAATAATTCTCATATCGTTTAATCGTTTCGTCTGTGGTGTTTTAAACAGGGGTTAATTCTTTTTTTTTAAAATATTTATTTAATTAAGTGGATACAATATGAGAATTATAAATAAAGTTACTTACGACAGGGAACATTTCTCGATTTTCATTATTTTCGTATTTAGTAGACAAAGAAATTTATTCAAACTGTTCTTCAAATGGCAAGTAGACAATTATTGGCGTGTTTCTATTATTGTTGTTTAAATTCTACTAGGTAAAGGAGTGGGTAAATTCAGACCTACCCACAACATTACTTACGTTTACCGAACAATAAAATAATGCTGTCCTTTTAGGTGAGCAAACCTCCCTGAAAAGCCATCATCACTTGTCCTCCATTCTGGGGAGTTGTCAGTGCGCACGTCAGCTACACCTGGGGGCTGTTCCTGTCTCTCTCCACCCTCCCCCAGTACATGTATGAAGTACTCAAGTTTGACATTAAAAATGTGAGGTCAATTATTGAACAAACAATTATGTGTTATAAAACGGGTACGTTAATGAGATGCTTTGAATTTTGTAAATACGAAAATTTTGTAAGAGTTAAAGATTAATGTGCAAAATTAAAAACATGACACACAAAATTTGTATGAAATTTATGCAGCTAATTTATGCATGAACTATGTGGTATATTTTTGCATAACATGGTGCTGAAAGTAATACACGACTGACATATACTCTAGCAAAATAATATTCCTAAAATAATTCGGTTTGAGGCTAACATTTTTTAAATGAATATAATTTTAAAAAACAAGATAGTTTTAATAATCTTTTGTCAAACAAGAAAAATTTACCTGTGTTATTAGTTGGTGAGTTGATTTGTTTTGTTTTTTCATTGATTTCACTTGGGGATATGTCTATTTGAAACATTGTAACATTATCAATAAAATTTACCCAACCTCGGCCGGACTTTTTTTTTAGAATGGTCTGTTCACCATGCTGCCTTACATCGCACTGCTGCTCACCACCCAAACATCAGGACAACTCAGCGATTGGCTGGTTAGGAAACGATTCATCCGCGTGCTGTGGGCCAGGAAGTTGTTCATCGTTGTCTGTGAGTAGTGAATCTCATGTATAATGATGCCCTTTTGGTTGTATTGCATGTAAGCAATTTGTATTTGTTTCTAATTTATTATGATTAGTTTGTTTCAAAAAAATGTATTATAGTTATTAATCCTGTAACGAAAGTAAAAATTTTAATTAATAACATTGTGTAATAAAAGGAGGGGCTTGACAGCGGAACTTTAATGACAATATATATAAAAATCCTTATAATATAAAAATATATATGAAAACATGAGGTTCTCGAAACATGTAGAATTATAAAAAGATTTTGAAAATGATAATATATTTCCTTTGTTCGTGTCACTAGCGTCACGTCACATGATCTTTATTTTTAACTATTTGGTATCCTTACCCCCCCCCCCCCCCCCCCCCCGCCAAGTTTCCGTTATTATCATTATAACCACACGGAACACACAAGAGAACAAAAATTAACTGATTCTCTTGTTATTGACAGCACACTTGGTCCCCGCTATTGTGTTGGCCGCGTTGAGTTTCCTGGACAGTGACCAGTCTTGGTTGGCCATAATACTGCTGGTCACAGGAGTTGGTGCCACGGGTGAGTGAGTTGCTGGACAGTGACCAGACCAGTCTTGGTTGGCCATAATACTGCTGGTCACAGGAGTTGGTGCCACGGGTGAGTGAGTTGCTGGACAGTGACCAGTCTTGTTTGGCCATAATACTGCTGGTCACAGGAGTTGGTGCCACGGGTGAGTGAGTTGCTGGACAGTGACCAGTCTTGGTTGGCCATAATACTGCTGGTCACAGGAGTTGGTGCCATCGGTGAGTGAGTTGCTGGACAATGGTTAGGATAGTGAGAACTTAATAAAACGTTCCTGAAATAGATACACATGTTGGGTCATCATCAAGGACATTGACCAGTTTTGAAATGGCTAAAATGTTACAGGTGACTAGAATTGACAGAGCAGGTTGGTAAGTTTTAAAAGTTAGGTAATTATACATCTATAGATTATCTTTTGGTATTGGTCCAAGTTTACTGAATGTAGCAAGAAATTGGCTTCAGCCAAGATTTGTAGCCAACAGTAAATTGATATTTGGCAGAATATGTTGGTTTTATTTATAGGTCTCCCTGTATATCTCGGTGTAAGCACAATCACACAATGAGAGATTTAACACAGAATTATAGTCACGAAATTCAAAGAATTCTTTTACAGAAATAACCATAGCTAAAGGAAGTCATTCCGACACTCTGGTGTCTTGTGGGAACAGAGAGGATAAAATCTTAATTAAAATATCATTAGTTCAATCTTTTATAAGAATTCTTCAAATTAGATAACACATAGATGGGCATGATGATTTTAAATATCATTAGGCCTACACTTATATGACGAATATTTTGTTTACAATTGTAAGAATGAAATTATTGATTTTTGTGTTTATTTTTCTCTCCGAACTTTCCCAAGTTCACACCTTTTTGCTTTGAAAAATAATCTCTAACGTTTATTCATTTATATCACAAAATGACTACTATAAGACTTCCAAAATTTACCGTCAGGTTGGTTTGTTTGAATATAGTTTTTTTTTATTTTAGGTTTCAGCGTCTCTGGAATTCAGGTGACGCCCTTTGACACCGCCCCCAGGTTCGCCACAGCGATGATGTCTATTAGGAATACGCTGGCTACCATTCCAGGGCTTCTCACACCTTTCGTTGTGGCAGCTCTAACGAAACAGGTGAGATTCGAGACACTTTTTTTGTGCCAGCAACGTTATATAAATTTGTTGATTTTGTTTTTCCTGAAGTAAGAATTGTTTCGTTTTTGTTTTGTTTTTAAGATCCATCAGTAAAATAGTTACTTTTGTGTTGATCATAAAAATTAATTAATTTAAAAATCTAACTTGGTAAGACACCACAGGCGGTTCGATATTTCTCTATCTGACATCTTTAACAGCAAACAAGGCAACAGTGGCAAGTTGTCCTGTTCCTGACAGCAGCCATCTATGTACTTGGAGCTCTGGGCTTTTGTATCCTGGCCAAGTGTGATGCGCAGAGGTGGGCCACAGAGAGTGGTCCTCAAACCGCCATCATCGGGGAACACGGTCAAATATTGTTAAGCAAGGAAGATAAAGAACGGTCTGGAACATAAGGCATCAGATATTTGAATTGTACGTTGGTTGTAACTGTAATCTATTGACGCGTTAAAGTCGAGCTTATAATATTGTTACACTGTAACTACAATCTGTATAAATATTAACAATTTTTTCGTTATTTAGCTCTATAAGTTTCATGTATCTATATAGTGTATTATATCTTACTATGTTGTTCTGGGCGCCTTCGGCGCCAACTTAAAAAACCCCCAAGTAACTAACGTGAATGTTATTGCATGCGTTCGAGTCAGTGTGTCCGACAACCAAAAATTGGTATGTGAATGAGATCAATAAAAAGAATGAATAATTAAATTTAAGTTCTTAAGACTTACTTATTTTTCAAAAACCTTCTCTGTGTACAACATTTCGTTAACGTTAAAGTCAGCCAAACTATTCACGGCTCATTTTACATCGTTGTCTTTTCCAAAATTAGAATATAAGCTCAAACATTGACATCATCATTTAATATTTTACGGCGAGAAATAGATCTAACACATGCTTTGTTATCTCGAAACCAAAATTATTAAGATTTTACGTCTATATTTTCAATTTTTAAAAAATATGCCGATTATGTCCCTTCGTGTTACAGAATGAGTTACCTGGGCCCTTATTATTGTTATATAATTGTTAATATAAATAAACTTTTATTTTAGAACCAAGATTTCATTTTTCAAGAGTTGTCATCGTTCCACTTGAATATGACAATTAGCCCAAGTATTGAGATGAGGCTTAGAACAGTGATATTATGACATCAGTCAGTATATTATAAACGGGAGTGTCATCAAACGTTACAACCTTCAATCCAATAGGAATTACGGACACTTCGACCACGGACGATTCCACCCCGGACGGTTCGACCCTTCCAGTTCGACCACAGGCCCAGGCCAAACAGATCAGACCAGAGATTGGGTCTAAACCATAAGCATAAGAGTTTAGTGACTCTAGTGCGCACCGATCATTGCCCAACCAACTCGTACTTTAACAGGCTAGATCACAACAGGGACTCGAACTGCCGTCATTGCAGCCAAGCCTCTGAGACGGTCACACACTTGTTGACGTCATGTCCCAAGCTAGACATAGCCGGTGAGGTACGGGAGGCAAAAACAGCCCCACGTGAAGACAATGTTGCATGTCACTGCTCAGCAAATGGAGCAGGTTGCCCCAATATTAGCCAATGCCTTAAGAGATTAATCTCAGGTCTATAGAAATGTGTTTAGTTTAGTTCGACCACAGGACGTCTCGACCCCAGGACCTTTCGACCACGGATGGTTCGACCCCGGACAGTTTCGACCCGGACGTTTTGACGCCTTTATATCTTCTCCGTATAATTTTTTTTTCCGATATACTTTTTAAAATTAATTTGTGGTTAAAAAATAACTCAACCTAATAATATTATGCATTAAAATTTAAATACAGTTCGAAATAGTCATTTGTAACGTTTAATTTACGATGATTTGAAAAAGTATGTACACATATAAGCAGTCAACATTCAGCGTACATTCATGATTGTGATAAGTGCGCCACTCCTCTAAGTTCATTCCAAACTCTCTAATTCCCCCCCCCCCCC
>MUZC01004512.1:382777-405698 GCA_002072015.1 Radix auricularia | reverse complement strand
CCCCCCCCCCCACTCAATTTATTGACCCTCCCCATAACCCTCGTTAGCACACGGCGTGCTGTGGTAGTCACTGAGTCTAGCCCTTGTAACATTATGTAAGTCCCGGAGAAAAAAAGATGTAAATGAAAATAATGGCTTTACGTTCAGTCAGGTCATGCGGGCCCAGCAGCTTGAATGTTATTGTCTGTTAGGCGGCATTAACTATTGATTTTTTTTTACTTTAAAATACTGACAATTTTGTACCTCTTATTAAAAATAAGTCACAGACTCAATGTGATGTCAGCCAAGGAAATATCGATGAAACTGTTGTATGTATGTTTTTATGATTGTGTGTGAGAGTGAGTGTGTGTGTGTGTTTATTTGTGTGTGTGTGCGTGCGCGCGCGCGCGCGTGTGTGTGTGTGTGTGTGTGTGTGTGTGTGTGTGTGTGTGTGTGTGTGTGTGTGTGTGTGTGTGTGTGTGTGCGTGCGCGCGCGCGTTTGCGTATGCGCGTGCGCGCGCTTGTTTAAAGTTGTTTTTTGTTTTTTTTTAAATTTAAATGTTTTTGTTTTTTTCATGGTTATCACAATATGAGGCTTCTTGGCTTTATTTGGACTTCATAGTATTAATATCATTGCAATTAACCCATAATAAACCTGATATTCATTTTAATGTGAGATAGCAATTAATGTGGCAATTAATTGACGAATGACTTTATTAGATTTGTATACGGTATCAATCGAGACAACTGCATAACTTAGTCATCCATATAAGAATTTTTTAATAGGAAATTATTGGTTTCGAAATGTTTTATTTTAGTGTTAGAGAGTGTTCTCTTTTTTAAAAAAAAACTATCCCCCTTATCGTCTGGTAAATCAGAACACACTGCCATGTGCTAAATAACTGGAATCATTGAGAGATAAATTGTGTGACTCTATGGCGGATTAGGGGGGGGGGGCTGAACGGGCTAAAGCCAGGGGCCCCCGACGGTTTGGGGGCCCCCAAACTTTTTATATTTTATAATAAAAGTGTAGAAATGTTTGGAAAATAAAATATAAAAAAATAATTTTATAAATATTATCTAATACAACTGAGACATGGTATAAAATATAATTTATATTTTTAAAATTTCACAATTTAGACAAGTTCCGCTGGCCGTGTGGAAAGAGCATAGGCTAGTGATGCAAGCGGTGTCGGGTTCCATTCCCGGCAGTGGAATAATTTTTTTTTCTTTTCACACTCAATTGTAACATCACAAACACTTCAAACAGTTATTTCTTCGTGATCGTTTTTTTTTTCATTATGAATATTTAGTTACAGTCTTATATTAGCTGTTAACAACCATTTTGTTATAATGGAACCTGGCTGGAGAGGGCCCCCATTTTGTTTGCAGCCCGGGGCCCCGTGCAGCCTTAATCCGCCCCTGAGTCATGGTACCCATCAACCAACGTTAGAATCAGCACGTCACACAGGAAGAAGGGGATAAAAGAGTTAGGAGTCTTTTCAAATTGATTAATCTAATTTCAAAACTAAAATTGTATAAAGATTATCAATTACTTTGATTAAATTTCGTATTCAAATCGTCGCTAAAAGTCGCTGATGCCATTAATAAACTAACGGGTATTCGCACAACAATATCGGCGTCAATTTCTTAAGAGGAAATTTCATTCAAAGATAAGCGGTTTCAGATTCATAGTTATTGTTATAAATAGATTTAGTTTTACTAGAAAGCAAGCCGAGTAATAACAGTGATATCAGCACTAACTGTAGCCTCGCCCTTTCTATATCTCAACCTACCTGTCACCTCATTCTCTTTCATTTTCTTATCATTAAATATTTTAAGGTATCTTAAAATTTGTATTTAGCAAAAATTGATTTAAAAGGAGGGGGGCGGGGGAGTTTAAGAGGGTTCTTCTTATTTTTAATGATCATTAGACCCATTTTCTTTCTGTGGTCAGAAAAAAGTTTTCATTTCTTTCATGACATTGGTCAGTTATGGTTTTTGTCAGCAGGAAATGATAATATAGAGTGTAGATGCAGACTGCAATGGGGTTAGGCAGAACCAAAATTTTTGAACAGTGAAAATTCTAAAGATTTTTTTAAAAATTTTTTAAAAAGCAACAACAACAAAAAAAAAATATTGACCAATTGGCCATGGTTACAGTGGCGCCCCCTGGAGGTAGCAGCAAACGGGGTTTAAGTTAACGAGTTGTAAGCACAAGGAAAATGTTCTTTCTTTGACCACTAATCATCTCAGTGTTGTCCTATACTACTACAAGATGCAGAAGAGAAAAAACAACCTAATTCATAGCTCTTCGCACCTGACACCCATATAGGAGAAATATGTCATGTTATGTATTACTTATTGAATCTTGTATCCGCCCTTTGTGCTGCCACAAATCATTGCTACCATACTACAGCCGGTCGTGGTGTTATTATGTTTCTTTGTAAGGTCTGTAAGCTTTGGACTAAATCCAGAGCCTCGGAGCCATCCGTGTTTAAAGGAGACGATTCTGAATCATGATGAAAATAAAATTTTGAACAAAGAAAAATGTCTTAAGTTCAGCTTCAGGTATTGAGTTTATAAAATATATACATAGTTGTCTGTGAGTTCAGTTGCTAATCGGTTTGTGGGATGCCCATACATGACGTCCTGCACCTGAATAGAGCGGGGTCCACACATTTTTGACGAGGGGGATGGGGATGTTTGAGAAATGTAACGTCACATCAAAACTCGCAACTTTAAATAAAAGTTCAACTTAAATATTTGATTTCTTATAATTTATTTTATGACGCTTTACATGGCGTCATGCGTGTTATAACATTAGAGTGCAACTTTACACTAAACACATACTTAAATGACAAAAATATGATATGAAACATGATCTTTTTCAAATAGAAAATTGTTACGACGCGTGACATGGGGGAGGGGAGTAAAAATATCGGCCAAAATCGCATGAAGTCATTTCTGGACGGCCCCTTATTTGTTCACGGGCTCAGTTGTCAGTGGGTTCACTTGTTTCTGGGTTCACTTGTTTCTGTGTTCACTTGTTTATGGGTTCACTTGTTTATGGGTTCACTTGTTTCTGTGTTCACTTGTTTATGGGTTCACTTGTTTCTGGGTTCACTTGATTATGGGTTCACTTGTTTATGGGTTCACTTGTTTATGGGTTCACTTGTTTCTGGGTTCACTTGTTTATGTGTTCACTTGTTTATGGGTTCACTTGTTTATTGGTTCACTTCTGGGTTCACTTGTTTCTGGGCTCAGTTTTCAATGGTATTGGTTGTCTGTACGGCCGTTTGTTCCTATAGTTTCAGTTGTCTCTGAGATCACTTGTTTGTGTTGACGTGTTCACCTGTCATCTGAATTGCTGACTAGTAATCAGTAACGCCGGTTTAGTAACGGCACTATTCCGCGTTCAGTATAAGGTCACAGTAAAAATAATTTATTGCGTTTTGGGAATTCCCAGTTTTCAATATCAAAACTAAATTATTTATTTTAAAATTAATGTTTACATAATGTAGATCTACTTTCGATTTAAATGTATTGTGTATAAATACAACCAATAACTGACTTTAGTTCAGTCTTGTTATTAAGTCGAATACCTAAGTCAATCAAAGTTTGAAATTCAAAGCAGCCACTGACTTAATAGGTAAGTCGTAATTTAAATTTCATAATAATAATAATATAAAGTGTTGTTTTTTTCCCCCAATATATTTTGTGTGTGGGTGTTTAATTTTTTTTAAATACATTTTTTTCTATAAAGTCAAATTTTAATGAAACTCATTTTTAAAGATATCGGGCATTTTTAAAAATAAAATCCGGAGAAGAGTTTGGTTGACAGACATTTCCTGAAATATTTGTGTACAGTAATTGGAATTACTAGGCGTCACTAGGGTTGGTGTCACCCGGGGCGGTAGCTCATGGTGTCACCCCCTCATGATTTAACCCATAGAAATCCTCCGAGTTTTCCAGTGGCAAATAACGGGAATATATAGCATTTTACGGTCTGGTGTCACCCCCCTGATGGTGTCACCCGGGGCGGCCCGCCCCCTCCGCACCCCCCTAGCGACGCCACTGATTGGAAGATGTTCAAAGAAATGTAAGATTTATATGGACAAAATATATTAATTTAATTTCTACAGAAAAAAATGGCGCACTTTGGCAGACATGAGGTTCATCCACCAGTCCAACACCACCAAGAACATTGCTTTTTTCAAATATTTGTCAACAATTTTACGGACAGTAAAACTTATACGTTTGAAGTGGAGAAAAGTTATCGTGTGGAAAAGTTGATGGATATGATTTATGACAAACTAGGCATTCCCAGAGATCAACAACATTTGACCTTTGCTGGCCAAAATTTGGTGGCTGGAATGACCCTGGACCACTACGGTGTAAAGGAGCATTCGACTGTCTTTCTGACTGGACGTCTAAGGGGTGGTTAGAAGACATCAAGGATTTAATAATACAAGGAGGAAACTATATCATATTTACGTAAGGCAAGAGTGGGTGAGAACAAAGTGAATGGAATATAACAAAAAAACAAAAAGAAGCAAAAAAAAACAACCTCTGTATTATTACTAAATAAGATATTTGTACTGAAATGTTGTGAATGTAATTTTTTAAACTGATCTTTTGTACTTTGATGTGAGGTTAAGGTCAAAACTTTAACTTCAAAAAGTGGTACTGTCATAGATTCCGCTGTTGAGCCAACCCCGTGTACTTGAGTGACGTCGTTTACTTTCATTAGATTGATGGACAGAAATATGAATTGTTATTAGCATTTTCTTTTTCGATGTTGCGGGTTTTATGTCAATCATAGACCACATGGTTGAAGAAGCAATCACCAAGAGCCGTGGAACACAAAATAAAATAAAGTTTATTTGTTGAATAGCTATTATAGCCTCATGGCGTTTTGGGATAATTTCATACACCGAAAAAGAAACTATTTTAGCGAAAGTTTATTTTACATTTTGAAACAAACTGCGAATGTGTTAACATGAGTTACATGTTGTAGTTGTATTGTGGATGTTTGGTTTAATATTATTTCAGAGAAATCAGATGATTTCTAATAATGTTGTACTTAGTTAGGGTGATGTATTTATAATGATCAATGCTTTTTGTTTGAAATGATGTAATAAATTTGTGTAACTATTAAAGTTGATTTTGACATTATGTAACTACACTAATTAATGATGTGCAATTAAGTAGCCGATGGTTAAATGCAAAATTATATGTTGATAGGAATTAACTTTTAACCTATAAAGCTACAAAAAGTGGAATCGACTTCTGTCTTTTTGTTTTTTACTAAGGATTCAGAGTATTATTAAAGCCATGTTTGCAGGTAACAGTTATGATTTGATGAAAGAAAGAAAACTTTAATTATTGGCAAGTATAATGTGTGAATAAGACAGTAATTTTAAAAAAAAATCAATCACAAAGGTAAATGATTATTTTGTTTCCATCATTTATAACTTGAACTTTTTAAAATACATAATTAGCTCCGTTTTAGATATACAAGTAGGCTATAAAAAAATATTTTTAAAAAACTCTTTAGCTTTTAACATTTAATTTTGAAATGTAATTTGTTTTTTAAAAATGTATTCACTCATGAATAAAGGTTTAATCAAATATCCATCAACTTTAAATTTCTTTGAATAATCATAAAGTTTAGAACAGGTATGTTTCATTTGATGCGTTAAATATGAAAAAAATTAATAAGTTATTCAAATATTTAAATGGAACTGACTGAACTGTGAGTTAAATAAATTACCCGTAAATGTGAACAATTACAAATATCATAAACATTTTACAGGGGTTGGTTTGGGGGGGGGGGGGATTTCACTTTAACGGCCGTCCAGAAATGACGTCACACAATTTTGGCCGATTTTTCAAATATCCTCTCCCTACTCGTTACATGTCGCCACAAAACGTTAGACCCCGTCTCCAATGTTACGTCACAAAGCTTTGCCACACCAATAAGAAACCACCTTTTTTGAAATATGAAATTGAGCATGTTTCAAAGCACTTTTTGTCATTTAAATATTTATTTAGTGTAGGCCTGCATTCTAATATCGTAACAAGCGTGAGGCCATGAAAAACGTCATGAAATAAATTATCAGTAATCAAATATTTAAGTGGAACTTCTATTTAAAGATGCGTATTTTTCCTGACGTCACAATTCTTACCCCCCCCTCCTCTTTTTAGTTACACATCGTCACAAATGTGTGAACCCCACCCATCCCCCCTACTAGATGCGTGCCGTCATTTATGGACGAACCATTACGCAATGCACCGATAGGCCCGGGGAGTTCATTTTGTCGTCATATAAGTGATACATAAATTAATATGATTTTTTATGTTTGCTACCGGGTGGATGAAACGACAAAAACCAAACATGGTACACAAAACCACGATGACCAGCATCAAAACACATTATAGAATTGAACTGCTAAATACAGTCCTGTTGGGGCCGGGATCCCGATTTATTGTCCCGTACATAAACTATTTAAAAAAATCATTTTAGAATACCTTTTATAAATCATTGGTTCTTATTTCTTGGATTTGAGTTTATATATATATATATATGTATTTGCATGAGCTGTTCTAAAATATAATTCGCATTACAAACAAACTTTAGGATAATATTAAAGAATCAATAACTTCCAAGTAAGTATGACGAGGCAAATCAACTACTTCTAGCATTGCATTGAAAAACTTGGCCCATAAAAATTGGTGACCTAAGTTGATCTCTCACTGTACCGAGAACTGACTTCGTTCCAAGAACTGCGTTAATAATATTAGTAATGTTATTACGTTTCCAAAATCGTAACTAAAAATAGCAATCTTATCACACGATTCGATTGATAAAATGTAGAGTCATTGGACTTATTTAGGTAGAGTTTGTTCAATGAGGGTTAGTTTTGGGGGTTTTTTTTCAGAGAAAATAGGCGAATAAATAAGAAAATAACAAATTAAATAATATTTTTGTTGACATGTAGGCCTAGATCTACTCATTTCAGTATTTTAATTGAAGAATTAAAAATAAAATGTTTTGAGCAAAAATGAAAACCTATCAATTTTTAAAATAAAAATGTTAAGGTGATTTTTTTTTTTAATGAAAATGTAACAAGTTAGAAAATAAATAAAATAAGTGTCTGGTGTGCGTCTGTTTTGACAAGGACTGTCAGCGGGTACCCGGGGTTGCCGAGCAATTACCCGGGTAGTAAAATTGATCCCGGGTACCCGTGAAAATGTTACTTCAATGTCTATACCAACGGTGGTTGAGCTGTGGCTCTTCTGTGTTCATATTTCAGGTGGCGAAAAATGTATCAAATTAATATTTTTTCGTATTAGAAATGTATACTTTGAAATATGTTTCACATGAATACGCTTAAAAAGAAATAACTGTCCAACGGAAATAAAACACGGTCCCGACAAATTACAGTAATTTCAATACATTTTTCCCCTGAACATGAAACAAAAATGGAATGGGTTGCCTGAAGAAACCAGGAAAGCCACCACTTTATCATCTTTTAAAACTCTAGTAAAAATACAGGACTAAACACAAACCATAGAAATACTTAGGACGCAATAATCTTGTGTACAGAAGGAGCGTCTGTAACATATAAGATAAGATGAGATAAAAATCATTTCAAACAAAAAAGGTTTTGGTTCTTTGAATTGTTCAAATAAGGAAGATAAAACACATCGCCTATAATTAGAAAAGGCAGGAAATGGAAGAAATGGCCTTGACTTTGGCTTTGAAATACGCCATTCATCTTTGTTACCGATTGAGGCGAACCAATGAGAGGAATTTCTTTACCTAATCCCCCCCCCCCTTTACACACACACACATTCACTCCTTTCTCCACTCCTATACTGACCATACCTAATAAAAAAAAAACAACTGCTACATTCTTGGATTGTACACAAATTAGTATTTTAATCGTTGTATGATTTTCTCTATAATAACAAAAATAAATGCTGAGAGATGGGTCCAGCCAGTAGGGGCAAGTCCCGGAAGGCTTTGTTAAATTCAACAGTTCTCAGCTATGAACCATGTCATCATATGATCGCCACACATTATCTTTTTAAGACTTTTTTTAACCCCCCCCCCCCGCAAACACACAGAAAAACACTTTGGCACCCCTCTGCTCCTTGTTTTTACCACTATACTATACTAGTATTTCATGTCATCATTTTTACATCGCTGATTCATTACATCTAAATTTGCATTTCCATAATAAGCAGAAAGGTGTATGGGTGATAGCGGGCATGAAGTGAACACTTTGAGGCATTTTGAACGGGCAACCCCGGTACCCACTCAAATTTTGGCCAGCTGTTTTCAGCCTGGGTTTCGACGTAAGGAAATGTGACGTCAGCCAATCACAAGTATTTTTTTTTAAAATATTGGTCGTACTTTAACGCCTACCGCACAAACCTTTCAAAGGTCGGCAGGGATATCATTGTGAAAAGTATCCACACTTTCTGTTGTACAATTTTTATGGTAAATTTATGAAGTCAATGAGGCAATAGTTCAAATGAGGCCATTGGTTTATCGCAGTTATTGGTCCGTCCATAAATGACGTCAGGCGATTTTGGCTGATTTTTTTACCCCCCCCCCCNTATTAACCTACCCCCCCCGAAAAAAAAAAAGCGATATCTTCAATGTTCTGCTTGCAAATTAGCATGATTCAAATTACTTTATTGCCAGTTTAGTATTTATCTATTGTAAAGCTGCACTCTAATATCGTAACACACTTGAATTCATGTAAAACGTCATAAAATAAATAGTAAGAAATCGAAAATTTAAGTGTAACTTTAATTTAAGGGGGCATGTTTTGACGTGACATCACAATTCTTACCCCCTCCCCCGCCCCTCGTCACACATCGTCACAAATGTGGGGACCCCCCCCCCTCTCTCTTCTTGGTGCGTGACGTCATTAAAAGACGGCTCCTATGTACCACGGCTATTCATGAAATTTCACTTATATTTATCACTTTAAGAAATATTTTACATTCAAAAGTATAAGTGAAGTGAAATGTTAACAATAGCTCTGAAACATTTCGGATAGTTTCTTGTACTAAGCTCATTGGCACTAATACTAATCTACAAATGTAACAATGTTAGAAGAATGGCCATGGGGTCTATTAGGAGTTGATCATTTTTAAAAGGGATCAAAGTATTAGGAGTCTAATCAAATTGATTGATCGTATTAATGCTATGGCGGATTAAAGGGGGGGGGCTGAACGGGCTAAAGTCAGGCGCCCCCGACTGTTTGGGGGCCACCAAACTTTTTATATTTTATAATAAAAGTGTACAAATGTTGCACGAACCCGTGAAAATATAATAAATTAATAAATATTATCTATACAACTGATCGCGTTCAAGTATGATTGTAATGATATTACTTAATAATCGAAAAATTTTAATTGGCTTTCTTCGCATAATATAAAAATATAGTTTATACTTTTAAAATCTCTCAATTTAGAGAAGCTCCGTTGGCCGTGTGGAGATGGCACAGGCTCGTGATGCCAGCAGTGACGGGCCCTATTCCCATCAGAGGAAAGAAGCTTTTCTTTTCACACTCAATTATAACATACCGCGAACACTTCAAACCGTTATTTTACGTTTTCGCTTTTTTTTTCATTATTAATATTTAGTTACAATCTTATGTTAGCTGTTAACATTATTTTTTTAAGGATGCTGGCTGGATAGGGCCCCCGTTTGATTGCAGCCCGCGGCCCCGTGCAGTTTTAATCCGCCCCTGGTGTGACTCATGCTTGGTGTATTGTCGCTGCAAATGTGTCATTAATTTCTGAGTCATATAATTTTTTTTGTTTAGCTCATCATATTGAGATGAAACATATGTTACAGGCAATGTGTCAAATCAGCCATTCGATAGAATGCTTAATGTTTTCAGGCAAAGTATGAAGTATGTAAAGATTTTTCATACTTTGCTTAGGCATCAGAATCCGTTTATGCAAAGTGTAGGAAAAGCACAACAAAAGTGTTTATTGATATTTATGTACTTGAACATAGAAGTAATACGAAGCATATGATGTTTGATACAGGAATAAAAACAACAGCAGAGCTGAGATTTTAGTGTTCATTTTGTCTCCATTTCGAGGTTCGATTTCGATTCCATTTTAATTTTAGATACCTTTCTCAATATTGAAGCAAACAGTGCACAAAATGCTAACCCCATGACATTCTACTCCGTTGTCGTCATCGTCTTTAGGGAGATGCCCGTGCACAGATGGCATGAACATTTCAGATACACTTTCGACTGCATGAGCACTGCTGGTTTCTTTTAAGCAGACGCTTAACGAATTTAATGTACGTGCTTTGGCCACTGTATTATAAAAAGAGTAGAAACTGGCTAAATATATTCACCTATTTAACATATGTTCAATAATAATATTCTGAACAATAATATTCGAAATACTAAACATGTTCTTGAAAACAAATAGTCAGTGTAAGAGAAAACCATCGGCTTATGATTCAGAATTTAAACTGAAGGTAGTTAACTTTGCTGAATCTAATAATAATTACGCAGGCACTCATGAATTTTGCATAATGATCGATTTAGCTTGTAGTTTTTAAAAAAATATGTACCATATTGTTTACGCTATCCTAATTAGGTTTCGGGGTCAGCTTAAGAGCTGGTTACACACTTTTTACCACGTTTTTATTAGTTTGCTTTCTTGTCTGGATTTCCGGGGCAAAAATTGAATTCCTTTTTTGAACCACTTCTGATCATCCAATTTTGATGAAATTTTGCATGCATACTTGATTCACATGACAATTTAATATTTCATTAATTATAGTACTCAATTCTACTTAATTAATTAATTAATTACTAATCAAAATGTCTATGATTTCTTGTGTGTGAGGGAGACAACCAAGGAAATACAACAACAAAGGGAAGTTTTTCTTAGTTTGCTTTCTTGTCTGGATGTCTTTCTTGTCTGGATGTTTTGATGAAATTTTGCATGCATACTTGATTCACATGACAATTTAATATTTCATTAATTATAGTACTCAATTCTACTTAAATGAAAACTAAAAAGTATAAAATAAAAATATTTNACGTTTTTAGTTTATTTTCTTCTTTTTAGTTCACAAAACGTGGTATCTTTAAAACTTTTTTTAAAATATTTTTATTATACTAATCTCTTCCAAAAGAGGAGGGTAGGCTTATGAACGAATGGGCTTTAGTACGAGTAAATAGAGTAAATACGGTAGACCTACATCAACTCTTCTATGTATCAAGGGACCACGATCATAACTGTTATCATTATCTAATCATTACGGCTGCTATACAAATATTTCACAGGAGCTCTTGTATTTTGTTCTAAATACATAATCGGTTGTAATGGACAATGAACAGAACATAGATAATACTTTGATTAAAAAGATCAGACTTAAATTTGTTGCAAATACTTTTTGTGACATAATGCTTAAAAAACTTCAAATAACTTTTTTTTTAAACACTAAAAAGAAAACTATTTAATTTTGAGAGGATTAAAAAAACAAAAAACAAAAACAATAATTTGAAAACAAGACAACTGGTTCAGGAAAATAAAAGTAATTTGTGTTTTTAAACCATTTTATTTAAAATAAATAATGAATCACAATTTATTGTTAATAGTATTGTCATCTTCTTCCTTGCTGAACAATATCTCCCCATTCTCAACAATGATCACAGTTTGAGGACCCTTGTCAGATGCCCAGTCCTGGATGTGAGATTTGGCCAGAACCAAGAAGCCAAGTGCTCCAAGTGTATATATCCCTGATGTTAAGAATAGGACAATCTGCCATTGTTGCCTTGTTTGCTGTGAAAATGAAAAAACTATAAGCTTTATATTAAGGCATTTAAACAGGCGGGTATAGTGGAGAAATGTAGGAAGAAATGGAATAGATAGAAGTAATGGAGCCAGAATGGTACAGCTGAGATAACAAGCCAGAAATAGTTAAATTAATGAGACAAAGCAGGAAGTTAGCTTTTAACTGTTTCCATGAAAAGGCAAAAATGGCTAGGTCGATAGATTTTAGTTTTATAACAGGATACAAAGCATGAGAACCTTGAAACTCACATCTTTTGTAATAGCTGCCACGACATAGGGTGTTAGAATCCCTGGAATGGTTGCTAAGGTGTTGCTGATTGACATCATAACTGTGGCAAACCTTGGGGCAATGTCAAAGGGGTTCACCAAGATGCCACATAATCCAAAACCTCAATGGACATACAGCATTGAATTATTTGCTAAATTCAGTTTAATTAATGTTATTATTTTTTCTTGTGTGTTTGTTTTCTTTGTTTTTTAAGTTGTTGTTTTCTTTTATTCTCTATCTCTGATATGAAAAAGCTTTCCTGATCAAAATATGTCATAATGAAAAATAAAGTAGCAATACATGATGCAGATAAAACACAGGGACAAAGCTCACCTGTCACCCCAACACCTATGACTAGTAATGTTATGGCCAGCCCGGGTTGGTCACAGTCCAGAAAACTTAAAATGACCAACATGACAGCAGGTATACAATGTGCTGTGAGATTGAATGTCACACTGTATTATTGAGCCTTAAAGATGTCACAAGGTATCATGAATTGGTAGTTTGAAATAATAAGAACTCTTCACAAACACAACATACTCTTTTAAACAAAAGATCAAGAACAGTTTCTAGATATATTTGTTAAATTACCCCTCCCCCCTCCCTGAACTTTTCCTTTAAAATTGTTTAATCAGCCCCTTTTAGGGAAGCAACTATCATCCCTTAATTTGAGCTAACCTGCAAATATCCTGTAACCATTTTAATAGTTTCCACTAGTTTTTAATAATTCTCATTAAAATATTTAGTTAAAAATTTGCAATTATAAATACTGGCAATTATATTTTTAATAACTATTTATGCTGATTTTTTTATTTAAGTAAATAAAGAATAATTAATCAATTTTGAGTTTCATTGTTAAACATTTTTTTGAATTTCTTGTTCAGATCTAAAGAATTATCATTACCTATAAAATTTCATTTGCAACTTTATATCAAAGTGGGTTAGATGAGTATAAAATTACTTACAAATGATTATACAGATTTTCCTTGTCCATAACACTCTAATAAATTTATTTCTAATAACCCAATCACTGATTTGTCCAGCAGATAGAGTTGTGATCATGAGGGCAATGTAAGGCAGCATTGTGAATACTCCATTCTGAAACAAATTTAATACAGTTATCATGTCAAATGTGTACTCTGCAAATATATTTAATACAGTTATCATGTCAAATGTGTACTCTGCAAATATATTTAATACAGTTATCCTGTCAAATGTGTACTCTGCAAATATATTTAATACAGTTATCATGTCAAATGTGTACTCTGCAAATATATTTAATACAGTTATCATGTCAAATGAGTACTCTGCAAATCTATTTAATACAGTTATCATGTCAAATGTGTACTCTGAAAATATATTTAATACAGTTATCATGTCAAATGTGTACTCAGCAAATATATTTAATACAGTTATCATGTCAAATGTGTACTCTGCAAATATATTTAATACAGTTAACATGTCAAATGTGTACTCTGCAAATATATTTAATACAGTTATCATGTCAAATGTGTACTCTGCAAATATATTTAATACATTTTTATATGGCTTTTGAAACAGCACAAATAAAATATACAAATAGCTTGCTTTAAACCAAAAATCCAAATTTATTTTTATTAGGTTTCTATTATTTAATAATAGTAATAATAATAAATTGATCATTTATATAGCGCTGTATCCCAGCAGGGAGCCGGGCTCACAGCGTTTTACATGGAGATAATAACATACATATATTAATTAAATAAACATTATTATCATATTTATTCACACTTATTAAGAATATTATATATTTCCTTCTTTTAAATTATGAAAATATGAAAAATTAATTCTTCCTCCTTCATGTCAAGAATTAATTTCAATTTTTATTTATCTGTAGAACAATTAAATGATATCACTTCAATTAAAGCATTAATTTTTACTAATAAGTAATAAATATATTGTAAAAGATAATCTAATAGTAAAATATAAGCTCACATTTTTTATGTCAAACTTGAGTACTTCATACATGTACTGGGGGAGGGTGGAGAGAAAAAGGAACAGCCCCCAGGTGTAGCTGACATGTGCACTCACAATTCCCCAGAAGGGAAGACAAGTTAAAATTGCTCTCCAAGGTGTCTTAGGCTGATGAGTTTTTACAAAAATTGTTTATTACTAAGGTACCAGTCTTTTTAAAAAAACAATTTAAATATTTGTTAAGGAAAAAAAAAACTACAAATGTTAGGTTTTAAAAAAACTTGATTATTTTATCCTTTGGAAAATAATTTTATTTTATGATCTATGTAACTTTAAGGTGTTTTAATAAGTGAAGAGAAAAAATATACTTTACAGGATTGTCTGTTAAAATAAATAAACTACCAAATAATTTGATACATTGCATAATTTTAGTTAAAAGTATTTACTATATCAAATTATTAGTTTTTGAAAAGTCATAGATAAAAAATAAAACGTTTTATGGAAGTACATGTACTTTTAAAAATGTGTGAAGATAAAATTGACAATATCTTGTTTATTTCAACCCTTCCACAACTTTTAATTTTTCCTTTATATTTAGCCTCACTTCACCCACCATATTCATTGCTTCCCTTTGAGAAAAAGCTTCTGTTATATAATTTTTCTCAGCTTCTGTAATGAATCTATGACTGCTAGGACTGTCATCAATCAGTAGGTAACACATTAAAATCCATAATGCCCCAAACATACCTAGAAAAAAATCCGTTTTTATTAAGGGTGGGATTTCCTGATCTCCATTTTTCTTGTTGTAATAATTTTCCATACATAAAATAAAATTGTACAGATCTTTTAACATAATACCATTCCTAGCTTATTTATTTGCTTTAAAAAATGTTACATTTTCAAAAGTTAAGAATTAATTATGTGCCAATTTTTTTACTAAAAACAATAAATTTTCAAACAGGCCAGACCAAAATAGGTGAACGTTTATCTAGAGCCCTAAAGGCTACTTATATACAACTGTTCAATTTATTAATAAATGTATAAAATTTAAAATATTATTTACTTCATAATCGAAGTTTATATCCTGTACAAACCAAAGACATAGAATACTGAAGGCCACCCTCCCAGAAATCCGTACTTGCATAGCAGGGCAGACACGGGGAAGGCTGTTATATTCCCTAACATTTGGCCTGAAACTCCCAGGCTCATGAGTCCAGCCCTTTCCTTGGGCGGAGCCCACTTTTCCCAAATGCCATACATGGCTATGATCAGGAAGGCCTGGAATGTTGATAAGGTTATAATTAATATTTTCATAATCTAGATATGATGCAATCAATAGCAGCATAAGTGTAGAATGTATATACATTGACATGACAATGTTTAGCCTGAATAATTATGTACATAATTTTCCATGTCTTCTTTTCTTTTAGACATTACTGAATGGCATGGGATCATATAGTAGCATTGGCATGGGATCAAATAGTATCATTGGCATTGGATCAAATAGTATCATTGGAATGGGATCAAATGGTATCATTGGAATGGGATCAAATGGTATCATTGGCATTGGATCAAATAGTATCATTGGCATGGGATCAAATAGTATCATTGGTATTGGATCAAATAGTATCATTGGCATTGGATCAAATAGTATCATTGGCATGGGATCAAATAGTGTCAATGGCAAGGGATCAAATAGTATCTTTGGCATGGGATCAAATAGTATCATTGGCATGGGATCAAATAGTATCATTGACATGGGATCAAATGGTGTCATTGGCATTGGATCAAATAGTGTCATTGACATGGGATCAAATAGTATCATTGGCATGGGATCAAATAGTATCATTGACATGGGATCAAATAGTATCATTGGCATGGGATCAAATGGCATCATTGGCATTGGATCAAAAAGTATCATTGGCATTGGATTAAATAGTATCATTGGCATGGGATCAAATAGTATCATTGGAATGGGATCAAATGGTATCATTGGAATGGGATCAAATGGTATCATTGGCATTGGCTCAAATAGTATCATTGGCATGGGATCAAATAGTATCATTGGCATGGGATCAAATAGTATCTTTGGCATGGGATCAAATAGTAACATTGGCATGGGATCAAATAGTATCATTGGCATGGGATCAAATAGTCTCATTGGCATGGGATCAAATAGTATCCTTGGCAATTCAAAATCTACATTCATGATCTGCATTTAAGGCCACTTGAAAAATGTTTGATAAAATTCTCTTAATAAATTATTATAAATCACCTCAAATGCTTTTGTAGGATGGGACAGATTAATAATATTATAAATGACTAATAATGATAAAAGTAATTCTTCCAATTTCGTTACTTAAAAGTCACATCACATATCAAATAAAATTACTGGTAATATACTTATTACTTAATTATAAAAAAATATAAAAAATTGAACTCACAGTGCAGCCACCTTGTATGAGTTTAACCCCAAACACTGCCCAGGGACTCCAGAGAGCTGCCACATGAGTGACCAGTGTCATCGCTGTCATCAATGTCATGGCTAGCAGAATGACCGTTTTCTTCTTGACCTTTCTGACCAAGTGGTTGCCTGGGATTTGAACAGTGAGATAAGACCAGTACACGGCCCCTAACAGAATTCCCTGCAACTCTTTGTCCCAGATGAAAGGACCGTCCTGAAATATGTGTAGGGCAATCATTAAAACTTGTTTACTTAAATGCATTACAACATCAAACCAATCATCGTCGGCATCCTTCCGTCTGGCAAGACGATGGTGCATCACCATTGGTCTGAGTTGCTCTTCCTTGTGTGACTGTGAAGTCCTATCCTTGAGTGACAGTCTTTACCAAAGCTTTTGCACACAATTTCTGTGCTTCCCATTGTTTTGGCCTTTCTCCTAGTTCTTCTGTCTGTAGCCTCCTTTCTACTAGCTCTTCTGTCTGTAGCCTCCTTTCTCCTAGCTCTTCTGTCTGTAGCCTCCTTTCTCCTAGCTCTTCTGTCTGTAGCCTCCTTTCTCCTAGCTCTTCTGTCTGTAACCTCCTTTCTCCTAGCTCTTCCTTCTGTAGCCTCCTTTCTCCTAGCTCTTCTGTCTGTAGCCTCCTTTCTCCTAGCTCTTCTGTCTGTAGCCTCCTTTTTCCTAGTTCTTCTGTCTGTAACCTCCTTTCTCCTAGCTCTTCTGTCTGTAGCCTCCTTTCTCCTAGCTCTTCTGTCTGTAGCCTCCTTTCTCCTAGCTCTTCTGTCTGTAGCCTCCTCCTTACTTTGCTCCTCAATTAACCCAGTGCCACTTTGTTATGAAAACCTTATAAATATATCAAAATGAATCCTTTAAAAACCTACATTAATTCTTTCAGTTTACATATGCTCCACCTCAACTTCTTTCACCCTACTTTATCCCCCACCCAAAACAATAATAATAATAAATTTATTATATTAATATTATATTAAGAAAAAGTTTAGAATCTGCCAGTTTTTACTTTCTAAAAAGTTCCTAAAAATAAAATTTTTAAAAATAATTTTTATTTCACTGACTTACCTCTCCAGCTCGACTGCCTTTGGAAATTCCCCCATCACATCTCATCATTGCGCCTTCACTTTGATCAGATGTAGAGTAATTTTTTAACTGTATTCCATTGAAAAATGAATTCCTGTGATCATTAGATGATGGTAAAACCACTGATCGCTGCCCTGCATCAAACATTTCACTGATTGTCTTAAATGCAGATTCCTGGGATGAAATGTTTCTGTTGCTAAATGATTGGTTGATTTTGAAATTCTGAGGATCATATCTCTGCAATGATTGGTTGGTTTGATCAACATGTGGCCAATGATGCTCTAGCTCCAGTGCCGTGTGGTTCACCATACATATGATGGCTATGCTGAAGTTGATTCTCTGGCAGAAGATGTTCATCATACCCCCGAAGATAAGATAAGCCAGGATGTAGCGCTGTGAACGCCACCATGGTGGACCTGTGTAACACACAGATAACATACATTCTCAGATAAGATAAAGACAAAGATAAGATACATTCACAGATAAGATACATTCACAGATAAGATAAGCCAGGATGTAGCACTGTGAACGCCACCATGGTGGACCTATGGAACACAGATAAGATGCATTCTCAGATAAGATAAAGACAAAGATAAGATACATTCACAGATAAGATACATTCACAGAGAATATAAATTCTCAGATAAGATACATTCTCAGATAAGATAAAGACAAAGATAAGATAAAGACACAGATAAGATACATTGACATGTAAGATACATTCACATATAAGATACATTCACATATAAGATACATTCACAGATAAGATATATTCACAGATAAGATTCATTCACAGATAAGATATATTCTCAGATAAGATACATTTACAGATACGATAAAGACAAAGATAAGATACATTCACAGATAAGATATATTCACAGATAGATACATTCACAGATAAGATACATTCACAGATAAGATATTGACACATTTAAGAAAAAGACACAAGTGAAATAAAGACAAATTCTTATGATAAAGAAACAGAAGTTACTGACATAATAAAAAAAACATTAAAAAACCAAGTTTTTTCACTATAAATCCTTTATATACGAGACATAACTATAAGGCAGGGCAAAACAATTCCAAAACACAAAATTCTAGTCAGAATCTATGTCTCGTAAATGTGTTTAATGTAGTGCGCACAGCACAGATCACAGATGTGAATATATTTTTAAATAGTACTGTCAATGTAATGCGCACCTTATTGCATGGACATGAAAGGTTGTTGAACATATTACGCACCACAACACTATCTCAAAAAATTGACATGATGAAAAGAGATAATTTCGTAAAATAATTTTAAAATTCAATAATTCAATTACTCAATAAACTTTAACATCTTGAAGACATACAAACCTTTGTCATTTCCTCCTTGTTTAGTTTGACCACCACCCTCACCAACCTTGCCATCTGCCTCCTCACTCTGAGATATCTGCACACTCTTATGTAAGGTCAAGAGTGGTTGGCTACTAGGGGTTATCTCCTCTCTGTCTAAAGCCATCCTTGGCGGTGGACGGCGTGACTACCACAGGAATCCTTCAGCAAGCAATTTGTGTTTGTTTGGCATTAGTTGCTTCCCTTGGACCCCATCCTAGAAGCATTCACTAAAAATGAAAAACGATTGCTTCAAAACAAGATGGTTTCTATGTAACAACACATGTCCACCCTCCCCCCCCCCACCACCACCACCGCCTTAGTGTTACGCGTTATTTAATGGGTTGTCTAAAACAGAGGGGAAAATTTGGCTCAATGGCAACGGTTTCATAGCGGATGTTTTCTAATGCATATACCAGAAATATGTTTACCGCGGCAACAGAATCATCTTTTTTGGTTTATTTAATTTTAATAGATATTTTTTTAATTTTACACACATTTTTTTCATTTCCCTTAAATAGACATTTTGGGACAGTGCAAAATTATACAATACATCCCCACATCGGCTACTTTTTGAAGAAAAAGAAATATGAATAAATAAACTGTTATGGCTTAAATCACAGGGAGGGTTCATTGGGAGATTTATGCTCCTTCATTTACCATTCTTAACCCGTATAAGTTTTGGATAATGGTGAATGAATGTTGCTTTGGCAGAATTCTCATCCAACAAACAATTTACGATTTAAATTATTTATTCAATCAAAATATTTATTTTCTGTAGATACAGTAAGAAAAAATGACAACTTGGCAATGTGAAGTGAAACCTATTTGGCGAACTTCGGCCCACTTATCTGGGGAAGAGTGGTTTATTACTGGGGAATGGCCTCTCAGTCCTCACATGTAACGTGTGGGTTTATTTCAGCCTAGTTTAGGGGGTCGCAAGAGCCATCCAACTACCCACATGACCCACATCAGATCACAAGAGCCATCGAACTACCCAAATGTCAGAGTACACATCAGATCACAAGAGCCATCTAACTATCCACATGTTAGAGTACACATCAGATCACAAGAGCCATCTAACTACCCACATGTTAGAGTACACATCAGATCACAAGAGCCATCGAACTACCCACATGTCAGAGTACACATCAGATCACAAGAGCCATCTAACTACCCACATGTTAGAGTACACATCAGATCACAAGAGCCATCTAACTACCCACATGACCCACATCAGATCACAAGGGCCATCGAACTACCCACATGACCCACATCAGATCACAAAAGCCATCTAACTACCCACATGACCCACATCAGATCACAGGAGCCATCTAACTACCCACATGGCCCACATCAGGTCACAAGAGCCATCTAACTACCCACATGTCAGAGAACACATCAGATAGGAATGAGTAAAGAAGAAAGTCCTAAAGAAGCATTTCAAGTGACGAAACAAAAATTATAATATGCCGGATGTTTAGGTATTTCAAGAGGAAAGAGAGAGAGAAAGAAGGAATTGAAAGAGAGAGTGGGGATTAGAAAACGAAATCAGAGGTTAGAAAGAGAGAGTGGGGATTAGAAAATGAAATTAGAGGTTAGAAAGAGAGAGTGGGGATAAAAAGAAAGAGTAGGGATAGAAATAGAGGGGAGGATAAGGGTAAATGGAAGCGGCGGATAATGTAAAAGGAAGCATAAAGTGAAACAGCGATAGCTCTTAAAATAACAAGCACATGTAGTAAAATTTGACAAATTGAGATGTTGGTCGGTGTACGGTGTAAATTGCGGTCAATGGTTGATGGTTAAACACTATAACTGTAAAACAATGTTAGGCTATAGAAACACAGTCATAATATCACATGTAATAGTAACACAAACATAAGCTTCTACCCTAATTGTCACAGAAACATAAGCCCCTACTGTTATTGACACAGAATCATAAGCCCCTACTGTTATTGTCACAGAATCATAAGCCACTACTGTTAGTGTCACAGAAACATAAGCCCCCACTGTAAATGTCACACAATCATAAGCCCCTACTGTAACTGTCACAGAAACATAAGCTCCTACCGCAATTGTCACAGAATCATAAGCCCATACTGTAATTTCCCACAATCAGAATATTAGACAATTCTCTTAGAACAAAATTCAAATAAAAGAAATCACTATCAAACATCCACATCATATGAAATCTTTGACTTACTCTTCATCTCATCGACACCTCTTTAACACATGATCTGTACCTTAGGCGCCAATAAATCTAACTATTAAATCAGGACATTCGCACTACAAACAAGACCTTCAAGAAGTGTGTTGCTAATTTCTACACTGAATCCTGCACTACACGTTCGTGCACTGGTAACGCCAAAAATCTAATAATAGCTAACAAAGCTCGCCCACAAAGTAGACTGATTCATTTCCTGAACCTTAATGAGTAGCTAATGACCAAGACACAGGGCACGGTCCTCATGTATGGATCGTCAGGTCCGTGTTATGGTATCGATTAGCATGTACATGAGAGAGGCGCCCAGATCGTTGGTGTGCCTGCCTCATACCACTGCCTCCCCTCACCTCATTCGACCTTTAACACACATCCCCCCTCCCACCCAATAAGCATATAGACACTCTCCTCAAGGCGCGCGATTTCTGATTAATATTTGCACATCGAAAGGACAACTTCCTAGTGCGGTATTTGTGTGTGTGTGAGGGGGGCGGGGGCGGTCCAAAAAATCATGTTGCCTTTCTTAGCAACACTGGAATGACATTTGAACTGGTGTTTGCAGTCTCACAGAAAGGAGGAGTTCTCACACATTTTAAACATGGGGCCGTTTTTACTGCCCCTCGTACATTAAAAAGTAACGGCCCCTAGAAGGAAAGGCAATTTACTAGGAGAGAAAACAAAAGAAAAAAATTGCTTGATTATCAGGGTGCGGACAAACTCCGGCCCGTGTGCCCCATGCAGTCCTCTAAAGGTTTATGTGTGGTACACGGAGACCTGCAGTAAATATCAGTTAATTTGTTTTTATATAGAGATGATTGCGCTTAAATGAGATTAAGTTTTTTATGCACCCTTTGACGTTTTATTACCCCGAAAAGTTTTTGCCCCAAACTAGTGAATGTCATTAATTTGTCGTCGTTGGTGTTTTGTATAAGTTTGACGCGGTCAATAACGTTTGGAACTTTTTACTGAGAATTGAGAGAAATAAATTATCTTGATTCAGAGTTAAAGAATAGATATACAGAGTTTTTATTACTACCAGTACATTATTAAGTCTGTTTTCAATAGATCCTCTCGTATTACTGGTGTCCTTTTAAATATAAGTAGATATATAAATAAATGCTAATATCATTTTGGAATCTGGCCAATTCAGCGACGGCCGATAAACTATTTGGTGTATGTGGACGAACACAATGACATTTCTGAAGACAGATGTTTATACTGTAAGACCTTAGTTGAAACGTGTTTTAAGTGGCCAATGTTGACAGTCAAGGCACATTTACTGTTGCGTGACGTTCGCGCCGTTGTACCCGTCTCCCTTCACGGCCTGGATATTCCCACCAGGTACCAGCACTTACTTATTCTACAACAATGGAAACGAAACCCTTTTGTTTGACACTAGAAACGCTACAAGATGTCTCAATTTTCCCCTTGCCTTGATACGCCCCTGGCTGGCCTAATTGTGCCCAATCGCCCCTCTCACGTCCCTACACATAGCACCTAATTTCTTTTCTTCACTGTTCTGGTTTGTTAGTGACGTCCCTCCTGTATAATTATTGTTTTCATGGTGGCTTGACGCTAGTAGTGATCGAAATATCACAATGTTTTGTGTGTCTCATAAGGTGATCTGAATCTTACACGTTGTGCTCCTGCTTCAGGGTAAATCTGAGTAGAAATTGGTTTGAGACGGGTTGTCCCTTAAATATATATATATATATA
>MUZC01004512.1:344917-380679 GCA_002072015.1 Radix auricularia | reverse complement strand
CCAAAGACGCAACAAGCCTTGAAATAGTTATCGTAGAGAAACTGGAATCTAACAGCATACCACTATCCGACTGTCGGTCACGATGTTATGACAATGCTGCTGTAATGACCGGGAATGTATCCGGCCTTAACAGCGAAAATGTGATAGAAATCACAATGCATTGTTCATCAACTGTGGCAACCACAGCTTAAACTTAGCAAGAGTTCACTCAACTAAACATGATCCAGTTGTTATCACATTTTTGGAACAGTTGAAAGTATTAATTTATGTTTTCTCCCTTTCAACAACTCGTTGGGAAAATTTAAAAAAAAAAGAGTTGTGCCAATCACAATGAAAAGGGAGTCTGAAACACGTTGGATTGCACGATCAGAAGCTGTTATAGCAATTTATGAAGGACTAGATGAACATGTTGGGCTGTTGGAAAATTATCAGAACATACAAATATGACGCCTGACATCAGAAGTGATGCAGAAGCTTTGCTGGTAGGTATATACAACTTTAACTTCCTAGATTTTAACCATTTCTGGAACATCATACTTGATAAAATTGATATTGTCCAGAAACGGTTCCAGAATCCTACTTTGAGTTTCAAGGAAGCTTAATCTGATCTTGAATCGCTTGAGCAAGGAATTGTCAACATTCGTGTTAATTTGACCCATGTTGCGGTATACAATGGGAAAGAAGATGCACAACTTGGAGAATCGAGGTTGACAGAAGATTAGACGACATCGGAGGATGCCTTCAAGAATTAAAAAGAGATGCAGAACTTTCTCCATAAGAAGAAATTGCACCTGCTATGAACAGCGAATTTGAATTCCAACAGGAGATATCAATACGGATTTTTCGTCTAAAACAACCTAAACAACGAATTTGGATTTTTACTTGACGTCAAATCTCTTCTTGCTGAAACAAAAGTCGATACACTTCATTAAAATTGCTTAGAATTTGCTAATTTCTACGAATTGTGCACAGAAATCAAAGATTAAAAATGATGCTCAGTACCCGGACTTAAAGTTCTACCGGAAACTACTCTGGATCTTCTTGATTTTATTGTTTCATGTGGAGGTGACGTATTTCCGAATCTGCGCATTTCACTTCAAATACTTCTAAAAATTGCTGTATCAACTAAAATCTGTGAGCGGTCCTTCAGCAAACTAAACCTTATTTTGTCTTAATTACGTGCTTCAATGGGATAAGATCGTCTGGATGATCTTGCACTCCTTAGTATCGAAAGAGAAACACTTGAGAATATCAATATTGACAACGAGATTGACGACATTCAAATCAAGGAAGATCAATTTATTTTTTATTATGTCTATTCGAGTCATGTATAATTAGTAGAGTATTTTTTTCGAATAAATTGTGTATAATCTTATAGAGAATTATTAGTCTGTATTGTATTTCATTAAAATATCATTTGCTTAAAAAATGAACCATATAAACCGTACAATTTCAAATTTTTCTTGGGGGCTCAGTGAGCCCCCAGAATTTTTCGGTCCGTCAAGGGGCGCAGAATTTGTGTCATGCCCCCGGGCGCACATGACCCTAGCTACGCCACTGGATATATTAGAGCCGGTACTGATTTTTTTAAAAACATTGCTCGATTAATTGGGAACAATTTTAATCGATTAATTATATTTTTATAACTCATATATAGATTCCTTTAAGTTGCCATTCATTATTTCGCGTAATAGCTTAAAGTCGCTGTAATACTATTGATCCCAAATTTTGTGACGTAACACAGCAAATTCATTCTGCTATTCAAGAAATAAGGTAGAAAAACCTTTTTGTTTAGGTATTCACGCCTAGTAATAATTATAATACGAGGGAAACTCATGTAAATAACAAATATATACATTATTTATTAATTGGATTTTAAAAATTCGGTATGATTTTTCATGTTTTATACACTGTTGGTATAATATTAATACATCTGAAGTTTTTTGTAATGACGAAGTCCTTAGCCAAAACGTCTACTTGTGTATTAGTAAATTTATATAACTTTAAGATCACACAATTCGTTTGTGTATCCTGTATTTTATTTAAAAACTGTATCTCAGTCCTTTTTTATAATACGAGCACCAAAGCCCGTCCATGGAGATTCCACCGTCATATTGGTGACATGTTGTTTCTCTCCCCCCCCCCCCACAGCCGTCAAAAATACTATCCAATATAGTTATAATAAATAACCAGTAACAACCAAAGTTTTTTTTACTATAAATCCCAACGCGTACCGCTAAAAATAAAGTTTTGGAGAAAAAAAAATACTGCACAAAAAATAACTCGCTTAGAACGTCCACGTAACTGTGTTCAATTATGTAAATGATTTTTAATTTTTCTGATTGGCTGTGGGAGTCTATAGGATTTTGAGGGACCAATCGCTATCGCTGACCGGACAGAAAATTGTCTTTTATTATATAGGATATGACAAATTGCTGCAGGTTTGTTTGTTGTTGTTGTTGTTGTTTTCGAAAATTATTTTACAACTTCTTTTTAGGGAGGTGAGTATGTGCGCGCATGTGTGTGAGTTAAATAATATTTAATCTTTTTATAATATCGAAAAATATCAAGAAGAGGAATAAAGACAAGACACAGACTTCAATGAGATTGTTCAACCTTCAATGAGATTGTTCAACCTTCAATGAGATTGTTCAACCTTCAATGAGATTGTTCAACCTTCAATGAGATTGTTCAACTTTCAATGAGATTGTTAAACCTTCAATGAGATTGTTCAACCTTCTATGAGATTGTTCAACCTTCAATGACATTGTTCAGACTTCAATGAGATTGTTCAACCTTCAATGAGATTGTTCAACCTTCAATGAGATTGTTCAAGCTTCAATGAGATTGTTCAACCTTCAATGAGATTGTTCAACCTTCAATGAAAATCCTACATGTGGAAGAAAATCAGCAGTCCCGAGCCTGCGCTCTTCATGGGGCTTCCCGGAAAACCCCCTCAGCCCTCTGGCCCCCTAAGGGACGTAAAGACTGAGAAGCCCCCCCCCCCCAGAAAGGTCGCTACTACAAGCGGCCGCCTGGGCGTCCAGGACACTAGGTCGAAAACGCCTTCCACTAAAGTGTGCCTCCCGAGGGAGGTGTGGAATTTCCTACTGAAACTCGCTATCAACATAGTATCACTTTGGCGCCACCACGGCAAAGCTTACGAGTCTCTATGGTTTAGATCGCCGCAAAGCGTGGGATCATCACTGACCTGCCTGTAGGGTTTTACCCCCACCGGAAGGTTTCCTCAGAGCTGGCGACCAAAAGCGTTTCCTAGCGGTACCTTTTGCTATTCCGTGCTGGCACTCCTGGCCCTAAACCGGCACAGCTCAACAGCGTTGCTAGTTAATTGAGGTGGACGAAACGGTCGCTTCGGAGTAACCCGACCCTCAACGGGTACATTGCTTTTCATCATCGGCATTGCATCTAAATGCTTTGCCTAAGATATGTACAGCGACTGTAATCATATTTATGACTAATACCTAACAACGGTCTTCGGCTGTCCAAGCCAGGGGTTTGTCGATTTCAGGTCGTGGTCTGCTCCACGACCCTACTCGTCTGTCGAACCACGTAGAGGTCACCCCTTCTCGACAATGAGATTGTTCAACCTTTGTTCAGCTTTCGTTCCCGACTTGTTAAAGACATGAACATTTATTGTCTTTCACTATTACAGTGATTACATTTTTGTTTATTGACCAATTAAAACTTCACACGAGAAGATCAGCCATCACCACATATAAAAACTATGGGCAAATCCATTTCGTTGCTATCGTCACACACGCCGTTGTCCTCAATCTACAATCTCCCCGGCCACGCCCACTGATTGTAACATCCGTCGGCCATGGTTGTCTTATTTCCATAAAGAAAATTAATTCTCAAACATTTGTAATACAAGCATCTTTATAGTTTCCTCTCTGACCGTATCATTAAGCATTTTTTATAATTATAGAGCAGGTGATATTGATCATACACCTAAAAGTCTGGGGAATTTCCTCATAGAAGGTCATTTTAATTAACGTCTAACAAAAAAACCCGTTCAGCCCAGATTGAGACTCATTGTACTGTGATTCACGTTAGTATAACTTTCACGGTCGTTAAAATAAACATTGAGAAGGACAAGAAAACAAATTGTTTGCTAGGTCAGACTTTGATAGAACGTTGACAGCCAGTCGTGTAACCTAGACCTAAATCACACCCATCTCCCACCAAGACATTACAATGGGACTTTTGTCCATAACGTATAATTACTCTCTGCTTGTTATTTCCTAGAAACACAATGCGTAGTCTTCAAATAGATAAACAAACAACTATTCATTAAATTTTGACATCCACGCTGACTGATATGACCCGTGGAGAAAGGTGGCCATTATTGTGGGTGATATTTGTCTTTTCAATTATTTAAAATGAAAGAAGAAATTCTCGCTGAGAAATTTTAAATTTTGAAAAGGGGCAAAGGGAAAAAATGGAAACAACTGGTATAAATATGCGAATGGAAGAGTATTCCAAATTAAATAAAAAAACACACAACTTTTGATTCACTCAGTTTTCAAGTTCAGAAATATTACACTGATATCTTCAGTTGTTTATCCTAGATAAGAGCGTTTAAAAGTCATGGCTTACAACGATTCTACAATAGTTCCTGGGGGGGACTTATCAAATTTACAGCGATTCGTTCGAGAGTATTCCAAATATTACTCCATCATTTTGGTCGTGGTCGGGTCGGTCTCCAACATCCTGGCCATAGTTACGCTCAGCCGGAGGGCCTTCCAGAAGTCCACGATGTCCATCTATCTTCGCTTTGTGGCCCTCATGGACATTTGCACCCTTTACGCCGCCTTGCGTTACTTCCTCCTGGCGGTGCTGGACTACGACATGCGTCGGGACAACTGGGCCTGCTGGTTCATACTGTGGATTGGACTCTCGACCGTCCAGCTGAGCGCGTGGTCACTTGTCGCAATCACCACAGAACGGGTCTTGTCCATCGTGTACCCAGTCAAGATTCAGATTATGTGTTCGTTAAAGCGATCAAGAATCGTGATTGCTGCCCTTGTCGTCTTGTCGCTCGCCGTCAATGCACAGGTGTTTGTCATCTTTGGTCATAAAGTTCTACAAGATGGCGTCATATACTGTCAGCCCGTCGACAACCATCTGGGTTTGATCCAGACCATTTGTGACTTCACTTTGACTGTCGCCATCCCGTGCGGCATGTTGATCGTCTTGAATATCATCATTGTTGTGGGGCTGGTACGGAACAGAGAAAAGTTGTTTCCTAAACTTGCCCAAAACCAGAGCACCGCCATTGCTAGAGGCCCCAGTACAGATTCACTTGATGCGGAAGCACAACAAAATTATGTGGGTAAAACGCGACCCCAGGTCAAGGCCACGGCGGTCGGAATTCGTGAACGCCGCGAACGTTCATTAACGGTAACTCTTGTTTTCATCAACGTTGTGTTTATCTCGTGCAACTTTCCCTTGGGGATCTATAACATTATCTACCCTTTCCTTGAGTTGTCCGCCAGTGACGTGCTCGCCATTCAAATCATCCTCTTGATGCTCTTCTTCACGAACAACGCCGTCAACTTTTTCTTGTATCTTGCCACAGGAAGTAAATTTAGAGCTGAATTTTTGGCCATGATATTCAAATTCTGCCCAGCTAAGTGTCCGGTCCAAATCAAATGTTGATTCTAGTTTGTGGTTACTAATACTTCCTAGTAAGCTTGGAATCATTTTTTTTAAAATTATCTCTCTCTTTCTATTTTTATCCTTCATATTTCTATTTATTTTGTTTATACATGCCACACTCTTTATACTGAATCAGACTGCACACATGATTTGAGTGCTGTGAGCAGGCTTAAATTTTTGGCCATGAATAAAATTGAAATAATTGTATATTAAAAAAAAGTATAATTTGAAACAATATGATATTTGACTTCATGAACTCTCTGCCTCAGTACGTGACTTTAGGCTTAGTTTCTGATACACGTCCTTCTCCGGGGCTTCAATTATTCCAGGTACGTCATTAATAAGACTAAGTCGAATTCTATAAAGTCTGTACGTCAAGCTCGCGACAGAAGGCATATGACGCTATTCTCTACTATAGACTAGTTGAAAATTTAGAGCACAAACTTTATACAATTCAACAAGTAACAAAAATAATAATAGTGCCACTACCTTTAAAGATCGTAGCATCATTTAATACAAAAAGATTGTGTGATTTGTTTGGTAAGTATTGTGACTAATATACTAAGCTAAACAGATAAGTTAGAAGCGATCTAGAGTCGGGCAGCCTGCGTGGTCCGGGACCTCTACATACATCTAAAGTGCTGAAAACATGCTGCATGTGAACACAGGAGAACACAGGGGAGGTAATCATTGGAAGAATATTAACAAATGAGCTGGTCAATTTTCTTGTATTGAACAGAAACTCGCCCCCCCCCCCCCAAATACAACGACGAGCCAATGACAGACAGCTGAGGATTATAGAAACATAAGTAGATTATAGGAACTGTTCGTTTATGCCAGAGACAACTATAATGATGACTGGATCAAGATTTAGAAAGGACCTATTGAGGTGACAACTCTTGACTAACCAGTGTCTGTCAGAAAGGACCGATTGAGGTGACAACGCTTGACAAACCAGTGTCTGTCAGAAAGGACCGATTGAGGTGACAACGCTTGACAAACCAGTGTCTGTCAGAAAGGACCGATTAAGGTGACAACTCTTGACAAACCAGTGTCTGTCAGAAAGGACCGATTGAGGTGACAACGCTTGACAAACCAGTGTCTGTCAGAAAGGACCGATTGAGGTGACAACGCTTGACAAACCAGTGTCTGTCAGAAAGGACTGATAGAGGTGACAACGCTTGAGAAACCAGTGTCTGTCAGAAAGGACCTATTGAGGTGACAACGCTTGACAAACCAGTGTCTTTCAGAAAGGACCTATTGAAGTGACAACGCTTGACAAACCAGTGTCTGTCAGAAAGGACCTATTGAGGTGACAACGCTTGACAAAACAGTGTCTGTCAGAAAGGACCTATTGAGGTGACAACGCTTGACAAAGTAGTGTCTGTTTCGCCCTTTACGCTCAATTTCGCAGCTCTTGTGACCAATAATTTGTCCCGCCCCTAAAATACTTGAGGAAACCGTTATAATCAAAACACTTATTCTTGACCCTCAGTATATAGAAAGTTTAATTTAATAGATTGAACTCCTTTTTAAGTTCTACTGATGTTTGTGACCTTCATTTCATAAAAAGCAACAATAATATTTACTGTATATAGTCAATAAAAATAGTGCTCGAATTCCTTCACCCCCCCCCCCAATAATCTCAAATAAAAAAACCAGCTGTGTCGTAATACATTATCTTCTTGTGAGATTCACGCTTCACACAGTTGCACTAACAGGTTTTACTATATATCAGTGTTATTTTTCTTTGTTAATATTATGTTACTCTTACCCTGCCAAGGCAACCTGTTAGATTTATTTTCCGCTTTCAATCCACTGTTGGGGTTTATGGAGGCGGGGCATCGAGTGATTTATTCGTTAGTATTCGCTAATATCCGCTTGTGACCGGCCCACAAGGGAGTTAATGTTTTACCCCCATTTCTCGTCTATCTTCTAGTGTTAGTCAGCAAAATCTGAAAAAAATTGTTCATTTTGAACCTGCGCCGAGCAAGAGTCGAGTTTCCTTACTCTTATAAACCCCAGACATTATGAAAGGCCTGAAATTGTTCATTTAATTTTTTGATAGAATATGCTTACTATTTTATCCATTTGCCTATCTGAGAATAACAGTGTTGCATTAAATTATTTATATGTTTTATTTCCAGATTAAATTAATAGCAATCTGTTTTGTTTCCAAAAGTTTCTATTTGTTCTTCTATCCACAAGTGACCTCAGGGTTTAGTGATTAGTGGGGCTACTCACCAACTGTGACATACACCAGCAATAAATGTTGCACATGTAAATAGTAAAAGAAAAAAACGTGTACAATTTGTGAAAGACTTGTCTGCTATCTTTCCACGAGATTTCTAGGCTATTCGAGAGAATTGTTTTGCCTTTTTGGGGGAAATCTATTTTTTGTGATAGTTTCTTCCCAACGAAGTGAAGAGGTACAATAAATCCTGTTTTGTAAAACAGAATTACTGATGAGCATCACAAAGATATTATGAGAATCTCTGTCACTTCCTCCATAGAGCCAAATGTTGCAATTCATGTAGCTTAATGAAGCAGGAAAGCTCCCAGTCTCCCGGGACTCTGAAAACAAGGAGTAGGGTGAAGTAATAAAGGACTTTGTTCTTGGGAACCGCTTATGGCTGGAATTTCAAGAAATTAACGATTAATCGATTAATCGTTAAAAATGTAATCGTTTATAATTATTTTGATCTATTAAATACGATTAAAATTTAAGAAAATATTTCTTTTTTTTTTCCTCCAATTTATTAATAACTTATATATTTTTTTACTTAAATACTTTTCCGTCGTATTATAATTATTTATGTAGACGGGCATGCGTAATCAAAAAGGTTTTTCTTTCTTACTTCTTGCATAGCCAAACGAATTTCTTGTGTTATGTCACAAAATTTTGGAGTCATGGAAATACGCGACTAACCGATATCGCGTAGAAATGAATCGCGACTCAAAGGGATATATATACGCGTTATTTAAACATTAATTAATCGAAATTAAGCGATTAACCTATTACATTTTTCCGATTAATCGAGCAATTTTGTTTTCATCATTAATAGCCCTAGCTTGAATAGATAATTATAAAGAACTGGCGCTTTTGATCAATTTTACTTGAGTTAATATTGCGAGTTCAAATCTCTGTGAAGGCATGGGCTTGTTCCCATGCCTAAAGAACGTCCTTGAGTCCAGCCAGCTCCGAATGTGCACCAGAAATTAGTGCGGGCAAAATAAAGTACTAGCCACGCTATAACCGTTTATGCCATGGCTATAGAGTTTTTGAACGCTGCTTCACTAGCACCATGGGCATGGGCCAGTAAGGTCTGAAAGGGGAACTTTGCTTTACTCCGAAAGGCCCGTAGACAACTAGAGTTTGATGCCCTAAATTAGAGCAAAAAAGCAATGTTTTTTTTTTGTAAAGAAACATTTTTTTGCTTTTTAAACCACATGTCCTGTACCCTGTCCTATGACATTAACATTTCGCGATTTAATTTATTTCTCTATCTTCATTGAACGTTTTAGCCATGAAATATTCCCTCCGCGCTATTTGATACGCCTTTAGTTGCGTTATTGGAGGGGCTAAAGATACTGGTATAAGGATTTAATCCCTGTTGTTTGGACTTTGGACTCAGGGTACCAGAGAGATATAACATATATGACGTAGACTGGACATGGGAGTGAACCCAACCTTTCAGTGTACCAGAGAGATATAACATATATGACGTAGACTGGACATGGGAGTGAACCCAACCTTTCAGGGTACCAGAGAGATATAACATATATGACGTAGACTGGACATGGGAGTGAACCCAACCTTTGTGGCTGTACTCTGTACTAATTATTTCCCTTTTTTAGTCACTCTTCCTGACATTTTGAGGCCGATTATTTGTTCATATGAACAAAAGGTTCCGGTTTGCGTGAGTCTCGGAAATACAACACTCTGAACAGAATTGAATAAATCGGTGTCAAAAACAAAATACACTCAAAGTGTTATGAGCAAGATAAAAAATGGAGGGGGGGGGGGGCATCAGAATAAATATTCAATAAAATATTTCACATGTGAAAACTTTTTTTTTAGATTTATGATGTTGAAACATTTCCCCTCCGAGGTGAAGACTAATTTTAAAAGTAATGAGAGCAGTCCTATGACACAGATGCAGGCGTAGACTTTAATTATGATGGTCTGACCGAACAAACAAAAACAACGTACACAAACTATTTGAGTAAGAAGACAATAAAATTAAAGCTTTATTTATGAACTAATAATAAACACAGTAGACGTTTCGGCTAATGCCTGCATCAGTACAATAAAATAAATAATTACTTACATAAATCTTAAAACATAGTATATGATTTAAAAAAAAACGAAAAGAAAGGACAAACAAAAACAAACAAGGACACAGAATGTAGGAAAAAGGAGGAAGTTGAAGTATCTAAAGTAACATTGAAAACCACAACGGGACAAGGGTGAAAAAAGACTTATAATTGTAACATATTGCCTCCAACAATTAAAAAAAAAGTCTCGTTGAATGCTCACATTCAGTAGCAACTTAGTCCCATGTTAATTGAAATATTTGCATCAGACACAAAAATATTAACAGGAAAATTAAAGATGTATGTTAACATTGTGTATTTTTACTATTTACTGAGATCAGCTTAATTTGGTTTTAAATATGTCCTTTTAAAAACACGCAAGAAATTTAAAGTATCCAAAATTTAAGATACAAATAAACTTCATACATACATATATACATTATATCATCTTTTTCTTACGCGTATCCATGGTTAAAGACTAGTTTTATAATTTCAATAGAAATGTAAATGTTGATAGTGCGTTGGTTTTCCTGGTTTGTTCAAGAAACCCAATCCGCGCCTGAATTCCAGACTAAAGAAGACAAGAGTTGACTGTGTTTGCTTTCACCAATGGAAAATTAAAAGTTCTATTGTTCTATCTCTATTTCTATCTGAGTATTGTGTTAGATTATTGTTGTGTTGTATTTCCAAGGTATAGAATGAATAGCCTTATGTACTATCACGACTTAACTCCTTGTTCGTCTATCTTCTAGGGTTTCTAGGTTTAGATCTAGTGATTATCTGATTTTATATATTAATATTACCGATGATCTTTCTATACAGACGATCACTGCGTCCCACGCTTATCCGTGGTTTGTGTCTAATTTTTCAAAAAATCATTTCCGCCTTAAACAAAATATATTCACCTTTTTATACATTCAATAAACAATGAAATAACATCCATTAAATTCCCACACTTTCTCTCTCTCTCTCTCTCTCTCTCTCTCTCTCTCTCTCTCTCTCTCTCCCTCTCTCTCTCTCTCTCTCTCTCTCTCTCTCCCTCTCTCCCTCTCTCTNTTCTCTCTCTCTCTCTCTCTCTCTCTCTCTCTTTCTCTCTCTCTCTCTCTCTCTCTCTCTCTCTTTCTCTCTCTCTCTCTCTCTCTCTCTCTCTCTTTCTCTCTCTCTCTCTCTCTCTCTCTCTCTCTTTCTCTCTCTCTCTCTCTCTCTCTCTCTCTCTTTCTCTCTCTCTCTCTCTCTCTCTCTCTCTTTCTCTCTCTCTCTCTCTCTCTCTCTCTCTCTTTCTCTCTCTCTCTCTCTCTCTCTCTCTCTCTTTCTCTCTCTCTCTCTCTCTCTCTCTCTCTCTTTCTCTCTCTCTCTCTCTCTCTCTCTCTCTTTCTCTCTCTCTCTCTCTCTCTCTCTCTCCTTCACTCACCCCCTCTCTCTATCTCCCCCTCCTTCTACCCAATGGCGTCACTAGGCTTGGTGTCACCCAATGTGCTTGCTCATGATGCCACCGTCTCACGACTTGCCCTATAGACCTCATTCAAATCTACCAGTACCAGCGCCAAATAACGGGAACTTACAGAATTTTACACTTTGGTGTCACCCGGTGCGGTTTGCACCCCTCTAGAGACGCCTCTGCCTTGCGACATATCTTCATTCCTCGAAAATTTCATTTATCATCATAAATAATCTGACAAGAATTTGTGTCATGAAAACTTACTAGATTTTACAATACATGTATTACTCAGATTAAGTTTTGTAGTAAGTTAAGTAAGTATAGTCGGACCTCTCTACGTCGAACTCAAAGGGGCCTTCCCAAAAAAATAATAAAAAAATAAATAATCGACATACGAAGTTTCCGATTTAGGGAAAATGGCGTAATAGGCGCAAATTAATCAAGGACAATATAACCAAACACACTTTACTCTCTCCACAGTTCCATGGGGGCGTGGGGGGGGGGGGGGGGGGGGGGGATCCTTTTACCTATGCGACTAGGAAAATTTTGTTTACAGAGGTTGAAAGCCAAAAAAATTTCGAATTAAAGAGATCTAAAATACATAAGTCTTAGTGAATTTCGCAGAGACTGCACAATTAATTCTATAATATTGGGAGGTTTTCGACTCAGGGAAGTTCAAATTAGTAATTACTAGTTAAATTAGCGAGGTCCGACTGTACTGTAGTTCAGGGCCGGCTTTAGGCGTAGGCAAACTAGGCAGCCGCCTAGGGCCTCCGATTAGTGGGGGCCTCACACAGGAATATTTTTTTTTAAGTTTATATCTTTCAAGACCAAACTACGACCTAGGTAAAAACCACTAGAACCTTTCAATAAAAGCAATACCTTAACCCGCTGGTTAATTTTTAAATAGTGCATGTCTAATATGTCAACTTTTAAAATGTAAATTCGGCCGTGCAGACACATTTTCACAAGAAGGACAAGCGTGAAACCAAATTTTTTTGCTAAACATAAAACTATTGAATATCAAATTTTTAAGTAGTAAACATTTAAAATTCAAATGTTTAACGCTGTTGTTAGTAGCAAAATATAAAAACGATTCTAAGCATGGCTCAGATGTTGAAATTGTGTGTCAATAAATTTATTTGACGAAATAACGCTGAAACTTCACTGATTTCTCAAAGTATTCACCGTTTTTCTTTTTAATTCTTAGCAAAGACAGAAGCTAAAATAATAAAATAAAAGATTATTTTAGAAGTCTGACATGGCTAATTTTTTTCTATTTAAAGAAAATTTACGTTTTCAGTTTTTATTATCCCTTTAATACTGAAAAGTTATGAAGTAAGTCGATAAAAAGGAAATAGCGATTGGAAAAAACATGCCCAGGCTTCTAGCTGATCATGAATAGTCAACAATGAAGCACATTTGTGTTATATGCGCTTTGGTTGAACTGGAAAATCGGTTTAAGGAAAGAAAGACAATTGACAAGGAAACAAAAACGTATGCAAAATAGACTGAGCACTGGAACAATGTTTTACAAAGAATCATTTCAATTGTACGCAGCTCCATTGCAAAACGGAATTCACCAATTAGTGGGACTGTGGATAGATTGTTTCAACTAATGTTCATTTTTAGGTATTGGTTCAATTGTTAGGAAAGTACTATTCATTTCCCTAGACAATCATTTACGACTTTTAAAAAATGAAGAAATTCATGATCATTACATGGGAAAAGATTTAAAATGTGGTAATTAATTTTATCGGTGATGGCGCCTTGAAAATAATTATAAATAATGTTTAAAATTCGAAATATTATTCCATCATTTTGGACTGCACACCTGATGCTGGTCACCCAGGCCAAGTGACTATGATATTGCAAATATGCCACATTGTGAGTATGCCATTAGAAATGAATATTTTGTGAGAATAAGGGCTGCCGACAACATCACTGTTTCGGTTTTGCGGAAGCATGCTTAAAAAAGATTGAAGATCTGATTTTATATTTCCAGGACTGCAGAGGCCAAGGATAATATGATAAGGGAGCGAATATGAAAGACTGCACTCGTGCGCATGGTGTACAAATACGTCTACTTGAACTCAATCCGAAATCATTTTATGTGCCATGTGGATGTCACAGCCTCAATTTAATTCTTGGAGACATGGCGTAACCTTTAGTGGTTTCAACGACAATCTTTGGAGTTTTCCATGCTTCAACACAACGATGGAAGATCTTGAAAACTCATGTAAAAAATCTGACAGTAAAGCCTATTTCTGAGACACGCTAGGAATGCTGAATCGATACTGTGAACGCTGTTTGTAATCAAAATGCAGCTGTGTACGATGAATTGGTGAAAGTATCTGAAAATGCAAACGATCCTCAATCAAGGACCGAAGCAACTGTATTGGCGAAGCAATAGGATAGGCGAAACAACTAACAAAAATTCAATTTATGGTAACTTTAGTCATCGAGTAGGATTTGTTGTTTCAAATGAATATGTTCAGCAAATTGATGCAATCGAGACACATGCAATTAGACATTGCACTGGAATGTATAAACAACCGAGTTCATGAAAAATACAAAGAAGGGGGATTTGTATCTGCTCAACTTTCGTTCAGAGAATTGGCTCAGAATTAGAAATGGAACCAGACGAAAAGTGCACAAACAGTTAACATATGAAAGCCTAAACGATTCATTGACAGATTCAAAAGAAAAATATCGCGTGGAATCAAGCAGTTATGTCATTGACTTCACGTTTTGAGCATATGGAACGTCACTTTAGCCTTTTTGGATTTCTAACCAATATAAAAAATTGCAGAATTCTACCAAAACGATTTCACGAAAAGTTTAATGGATTTGAATATTGCTCTCACCGATGCATCTGCCTCAGTCAGATAATTGATCCAAAGGATTTATGCAGTGAATTTCAGAGCATTTCAAACATTGTTCCAGATACGGTTTCGTCTTCCCTTGAGGCTTTACGTATTATTTATGATCATTATTTTAATATTGCGGTTCAAAATGTCGCTAAAGTTAAAGCCCTTTGTATAGCATTGACAATTCTGACTACTGTTGCATCGTGAAAAAGAAGTTTTTCAGGTTAATTTTAATTTTTAAAAATCTATTTGAGAATGATTATAACGTAAGAAGGTCTGAGCAGTCTGTTATTGATATATATCGAACGAGCTATCGTCCCGTTTATAAATTCACAATTTTGCAAACTTTGCTGCCATCTGAGAACGAAAAGTTGATTTATGTTGAAGGATTAAGACACCTGAACGAATAGGTTGGTATAATATCAATTATTTGTTGATTTAAATATAGTTACAGGTAGTTGGTCCAATTTTATTCTCTCCGTATTTTTAATTTAATTTTCAATTAAACAGTTAATTAGGGCCACCAAAATCACTTCGCCTAGGGCCTCCAAATCCCTAAAGCCGGCCCTGTGTAGTTGTAGTTAGTTAGGTAGCTTAAAATTCATTTTACCAAAACAAGTGAATAAGAATATAAATATTCATTTAAAAGAATTTTATTCGTACTTAAATTGCACGCCTTTTTTTTTTAACAAAAAAAAATAATAATTTATGCACTAAAATTCACCTATAGTAAATGCAAATTTACACAAATGAATAGATGTCATTCTTTTATTGCTCGATATTTAGGATGACCAAGTCCAAGTAACTAACAAACCTTCCTGAGGAGGTTACGGAAAACTTTTTTAAACAAGTAATATTATTTTTAAGTTAATTAAGTCATACAAAAGGCAAAGGCTGACAACTAAAGTAAGAGTTATGAGTTATTAAAGGCTTAGTCTAAAAAAATAATGATGAATGAATTTATTCATTTAAAAATGATAAAACCACTTTCACTTCAGATTTATCACTAATTAAAATCACTTTCAGTTTCACTTAAACTTAATAAATTACTAACCCATTATTATAATTGCTAATACTACTAATACTAATACTAATTACTAATTAGTTATTAATAACTTTATTAATAAGTAATTACATTATTTTAAAATTATATTTAGTAGGTGAGTACTGATTATTTAATTAAAATATTGCTTTTCCTACTCACTCATGTCATGTCCCATGTTATTTTTGTTAAGTTACATTATTCATTATAAAATTATACTGTTTTATACTTATACTTATACTATTAGCCCAGTGTCATTGACTAGACTTCAGGAGTGCAAGAGTTGGTACTGGTACAGTTACTGTAACTTACTTAACAGTACACTACAGTGTACAATCTAGTACTAGTAGAGTTAGTCAAGTCAGTTAGTTACAATTACAGACTGCTCACCACTACCCTTGTTGGTATGTAACATGTAGCATGTAACATCATGTAAATTAGTATATTATTTAGTAAATAATAGTTTGAAATAATAATAATATTTTTAATATTTTATAAGGCCATTAAATTAAATGATTAATATTTATTTATTCTTTTCAGCCTCAAATTAAGTTAAGCAAGTCTGTGACTCACAGACTGTGAATACAAAATTAAAATTCTATTCTTTATGAGGTATTTACTTACAGTTACAGTTTACAGACCAAAAACTATTTTAAAATTTAAAGTTTTATATTATAAATTATTATAGGCATTTCTGTGCCATAACAATTATAATTAACCATGAGTAGCAGAGCTGGCTTGCAAGGCTTGGCAAGGTGCGCTTAAATTAAAGGCTTGCCATGTTTCTGTTTTCCATATAGTATATAGCAGTGATAAATTAGAATTTGCACATACCAATGAAAAATTTTTAAACTTTTCATGCCTATTTTTTCCTCTAACTTAGAGTCTAAGTTGATAAGATATTTCTTCAAATGCAATTATAATAAATTGAATCAAATTATAATGAGAAGGCCTATTAATTTTAGCACTCATCAAATTTAACATCTAAACTATTTCAAAATATTTGCTATTAAGTTATACAATTTTAGAAATGCATCAGGAATTGTTTCATTTGGCTTTTAGTCAGGTTACTACTTAAGTATTTAATCTTTACAACACTTTTTTTTTAGTCAAATGACAGTGTGGTAAAAAAAACTTATTAAAAAAAGGGATCATGCAAAAAAATCACAGCTTATTTGTACAAATTGTGATCTGCTAGAACTAGATCATTAATCAAGGTAAAACAAAAAATTCCAAAAGATCATAACAATGCTTTTATGACTTTCAAAAAATTTTTGTATTAAAAAAAGTACCATCAAAGTAATTCATATAGTCAGGCCTACTATAGTTGGACAGTGCTTGAGGAATGCTCAGAATAGAAAGTTTTAAAAAAAACAACATTTCTTAATTATCTATGTACCATAATTTGTATGAAAAGAGGGATCTACATCAAATATCAGAATAGGCCCATTCATAAATTTACTTAAAATGATCACACTCACCAGGTCTGATTAGAATCTGAATGTTTTGTACGCAATCCTGAGAGCTCTTTAACTATAACTACATAAGCATGCATATTAAATTTTTTTAAAAAACACTTCTGACAACCATGTAAAATTTCTGTCCCAAAGATATCCAGCAGTTTTTTTTTTTTTGTTGTTTTTTTTTTTTTGCTTTTTTTTTAAAAACAAATTATGCATAACTACTTGTCTCAAAGAATTATTTTTATTTTCTGTCCATTTATTTCCTGTTTTAGTAAACAATGTCTAAAAGAAATTTGTATTGTGAGCCCTGTGATCAGACCTTTCATTTAGGTAAGTGGAAATCTTCTATTCAACAAAGGTCTGTACAAACCAAAACTTTAATATTTTATGCAACTTATTTCAAATTCATTTTTTAATTTTAAACTTTCAATATTAAAACAATTTTCTTTTAAAAGTATTACAACAGTTGGTGCTGATAATAAAAAAAAAAAACTGTTTTCACCCTTAAAAATAAATATACTCAAATTTTAATGCTTCACAATTTAACAGTGGGTAACCAGACAAATGCAAAGACTTGGAGCATCATGTTCTTCTAATTAAAATGATTTTATTTCTTTGTGTTTGTTAAATAATTCAGAGCATGATTTTCAAACACATTGCCAAGGAAAAAAGCACAAAGCAAATGCTAAGGTCGCAGAAGATAAAGATGCTTCAAGGCGCTCAGTCTATGTGCGTGGATTTCATAAGTACTCAGGTACTAACTTAGATCTTTAATATTTTTAGAATTTGTTCTTTGAGAGAATTAAACATTTCTTTTCTTGCAAAAAAAAGAGGCCTTTAAACATCTGTATTGAATATGTTTCTTTATTTTGGTGCATGCAATATTTTTCATATTTAGAGACATCTTATGATTAAAGGTTTTTCATCTACATTGAACAGATACAAAGAAATGTCAAAAGTTTCTTGAATCCTACTTTTCTCGGTTCGGAATAGTAAAGAAGGCAAAACTTCGAGGAAAACCTGTAAGTTCTAGATTTTGTGCTTACTTTATGGTATAACATTTTATAGTATGCCAGTTATGACCCGCTTCATAGATTACGCCGCAGACTTGCTCATAGATATTGCAAGGGACGGACTCAAGCAGCGGCACAAAGAAATGAAAACAACGTGAGTTAACGTCATGGGAGGGGACAGCCAATGTGTTGATGGTCTTGAGACATCCCCACTGCAGTTGTTGTTACCTGCCCCACCCTTGCTTGCCAACCATATATTGTGTTTGGTTGACCCTAGGGAGAGTCATTTGTAATGCTTATTAGCTCTTGTCACGTACTTGTCCTCATTTCTTTTGAATTATATATAAAGATTTCTAAGCATTTTTGTCTTTTTAAAATACTGGGATGTTAGTTAAGCTGATCAATGTATTTTTATGAGTCTTAAAAATAATATTAAAGGTAGCCCCTCTCTCATAAAGTAGATTGTCCAGATATTTTTGTACATCCAGAAATGATTGTGGATGACCTAAAATCAGTCCCATTTCAAAATATTTATATGAAATTATCTCAATGAATTATTTTTAAAATGGTATGTAAACGAAGTTATGCTACAGATCATAGATGCGGTAGTTGCATATTTCTTTTGTACAAAAATATTTTTGGTGGAATCTTTACAAGTTAATGCATTTTAAAATTGTGGTTAAATAAGTATACATTTTCATCTCTGATCTTCATACATTTTTTGAAAGTCAAGAATCTGTTATAACACTTGCCCGGAAGGACTGTGTAGAAAGTTAAATGCTGTTGCTGACATAAACTTAATCAGTATCTACGGAATTATATTGTACAAACCAATTGCACTGTGGTCTCTGCTTTTTACAAGATAAAACTATATAAAAAGTTGTTTTTCTAACAAACGACCTCTTTTGGATGAACATCCAATCATTTTTCTTTTGTTAAAAATAAATATGGTTGTTTTTGAAGTGTATTATTGTTGTCCGCTGACATTAATAAATTAAAATATATAATTTCCTTTTTTTTTAAGGGCAGCCAATTTGCAATTGTTGAGTTCGAAGATTTTTCATCTGTTGCAAAATGTCTGAATGTGAGGCAGCACAGACCTGAATCAATGACTTTGACTGTCAGGCAATCCGTCTACTATCCACCAAGATCTGAACAAATGCGTCAGATCCATCAGCAAAATGAGCAGGAGGAGAAAGAGAAAAAAGAACAAACACTCAATCACATTATGTCTTTACTAATGTCATGTGAAAATGTAGGTTGTGTGGTTAACAGATTAATTATCACATTTATTACTCACACTTGTATACATTATCTCACAGCAAGTGGCTTTGATCAATAAATATAAAGTTTATCGGCTACATTTAGAAACCAATCACATCCAGAAGTTCACAATATTTTTAATTTATTATTAATAATTGATTTATGGTTCTGAGTACTGCATGGATAACATACAAATTGTGGTTGAGACTGCAGTCAAGTTTTTAGATTTAAAAAATATTTATTTTATTTAAACAGCATTTAATAACCTATATATATTCTTTTTAAGGGAAACATACCATGTTTATGGATGACATTTGTTTACTTAAAGAAAACGTCAAATTATCCAATTTAGATAATTATTGGTTTTACTTAAACATTGTTTGTAGTTAATTATCAATCATATCTAAACATATTCATTTAAAACATCTGAAGGACAAAATAAATACTGTAAGAAAATGATTTCTTTTTTTACAGCTCCTTGACCAGATGACCAGCCTGTCAGAGAGTCTCAAACTGCCCCCAGGAGATGAGTTATCACGAGCTAAAATTTGTGCTGACCTCACCAAACTGTTTGATCCGTATTTTGAAAGTTTGTATATTTTATTGTTAACATTGTATCTTTTAATACACTTGTACTCTGATTCAGTATGACTTCCTTTTAATTAAACCTTGGGGGCGCGGTGGTCAAAGTGTTAGTGCGCTGCGGCACCAAAAAAAATCCTAAAATAAAAATAAAAATCGGTCACGGGTTCAAACCCCGGTTCTGGCACCCCTATGGGTAGATAATGCTCGTTAAAACCTTGGCTGGTAGTTCATCTAGGAGAAGGTAACTCCGAATACAAATCCTCCGCTGCCTTGCGGCTATACCTGCCTTGCGGGAAAGGCTAAGGGAGTAAACCCTGAAAGAAAATCAGGAATTGGAGCACCTACAGGCGGTCTATACATAAGACTTATGTACATACCGGCAGCTCCTGCGACGCCAATGGCAGCCAAGTCGTTCCCTTGGTTACACCATTGACGTGGAGAGGGGGGATATGCTGTATGGGCAGCAGCTAATTCTCCATAATACCCGCCCAGGCTTGCATCACCCCTGGAGAGGACACTCCAGCGTCGCCGTAAGGTGTCGACAAAACACGGGAAGCAGCAGTTACCGGTTATAAGCCAAAGCTCAATTGACGTAGAGCTAGGCGCCAGGGGCTGCTTCCGACGGTGGGAGAGACTACCAATGTCTCACTGGACAGCTACCGCCCGCCTCAAACTGGGCAGCCCCCAGTCAAATAGATGCTATCCCGTCATGGCCTGCCTTCTCCACTGGGTGCGTGGAGATTAGAGTACCACTCAACAAGTGGGCCACTAAGCCCTGCACCAAGAAATACAAAAAAGAAAAAGAAGACCCCAGCTCTTCGAATCGCTAGCTGGAACGTGAGGACTATGTGTCCCGGCATCACTGATGATCTGCAGTCCATAAACGACACACGGAAGACAGGAATAATCGATAGAGAACTTAAAAGGCTAAAGATTGACATAGCATGCCTTCAGGAGACCAGGCTCCCAGACAACGGTTCACTCAAAGAGGCCAATTACACCTTCTTCTGGCAAGGCAGACCGAAAGACGAACCTAGACAGCATGGTGTGGGTTTCGCTGTTAAAAACACTCTTCTACCATCCATTGAACCACCGTCATCAGGCACGGAGAGGATCCTCACTCTAAGACTCAGAACAACTGCGGGCCCAGCAAACATTCTTAGTGTGTATGCCCCAACACTCTATTCAACTCCGGAAGAGAAGGACCAGTTCTATGGAGCGTTAGACCAGGCAATAGCCGGCATCCACAAAGACGAGGCAATCTATCTCCTAGGAGATTTCAATGCTAGAGTGGGGAGCGACCACGAAGCCTGGCCCACCTGCCTTGGACTATTTGGAAGAGGAAAGTTAAATGAAAATGGACAAAGGCTTCTGGAATTGTGCTGCTCACGAGGCTTGTGTGTGACCAACACTTTCTTCAAGTGCAAGGATATACATCAAGTATCTTGGAGACACCCTCGATCCCACCAATGGCACCAGCTGGACCTCATTATCACCAGGCGTGCACAACTAGCTAGCGTCCTACTCACTCGCAGCTATCACAGTGCCGACTGTGACACGGATCATTCCCTTGTCGCCAGCAAAGTACGAATAATGAGGAAAAACTCGTACCACACAAAGAAAAAGGGAAGTCCACGCATCAATACCTCCTGCATGAAAGACCCTGCGATAGCGCAGCTGTTCAAAGACAAGGTGAAGGAAAGTCTCTCAAAGATGTCCCCATGCGTCACCATTGACTCCAAATGGACGCAACTGAGAGACACAATCTATACATCCGCAATACAAGCCTTTGGCAAAAAATCTCACAAAAACACGGACTGGTTTGATGAACATTGGGACGAGATGAAACCCGTCACTGAAGCAAAAAGGAAAGCTCTTATGGCTTACAAGGAAAAGCCTACACCTGACAATTTGCATGCTTTAAAAACAGCTAAGTCACTTGCCCAAAAGGTTGCACGTAAATGTGTCAATACCTACTGGCTTAAGCTCTGTTCCAGTATACAATCAGCTGCAGACATGGGCAATGCAAAAGTCATGTACGAAAACATCAAAAAGGCAACGGGCCCCTTGACGTCAAAAGCTGCTCCCCTAAAGTCCAAAAATGGAGAAATTATTCAAGACCAGGCAGCACAGCTAAAACGGTGGGTTGAGCATTATCTGGAATTGTATTCAACAGTTACCACAGTCTCCAGCACCGCTCTAGATGACATCCCAGATATGCCACTCATGGAAGAACTTGATGTCGTGCCCACACAGGAAGAGCTGAGCAAAGCAATTGACAGTCTAGCTTGTGGAAAAGCGCCTGGGAATGATGGAATACCACCAGAGGTTCTAAAGAGTGGCAAGACAGCTTTACTCCAACCATTGCACGAGATTCTGTCCCTCTGCTGGGAACAGGGCTACATCCCCCAAGACCTAAAGGATGCAAATATAGTGACACTATATAAAAACAAAGGTGATAGGAGTGATTGCAATAATTATCGCGGCATTTCACTCCTTAGTATTGTAGGAAAGACCTTTGCCCGCGTTATACTAAAACGTTTACAAAGCCTAGCATCCCGCGTCTATCCAGAATCTCAGTGTGGTTTCCGGTCCGGTCGGTCTACCATAGACATGGTGTTCTCCATACGACAGCTCCAGGAAAAATGCAGAGAGCAGCAGATGCCACTATACATTGCATTTGTGGACCTTACAAAAGCCTTCGACTTAGTCAGTCGCAACGGGCTATTCCAAATACTGGCAAAAATTGGATGTCCCCCTCACCTACTTGCCATCATCAGACAGTTCCATGAAAATATGCTTGGCACAGTACAGTTCGATGGAGCTAAGTCAGAGGCCTTCCCTGTCAGCAGCGGAGTTAAACAAGGTTGTGTACTCGCACCAACACTCTTCGCAATATTCTTCTCTGTACTTCTTCGATACGCATTCAAGGATAGCAGTGAGGGAATCTGGTTACATACCAGAGCTGATGGAGGACTTTTCAACACTGCCCGCCTCCGAGCCAAGACCAAAACGACGGATGTCCTAATTCGAGAGCTACTATTTGCGGATGATGCGGCACTAACAGCACATACAGAATCTGGTTTGCAACAACTCGTGTCAAGCTTCTCCAATGCCTGCAAAGAATTTGGTCTGCAAATCAGCTTGAAAAAGACAAACATCATGGCACAAGACACTCGACCTCGGGTCTGGCAAAACACCAAGCTAACGGAGAAAACCAAACCGTGCGTCTATCGAGCCTGTGTCATCAGTACACTACTATATGGGAGCGAGACATGGACCACTTATACATCACAAGAGCGTAAGCTTAACAGCTTCCATTTAAGATGCTTGCGCCGCATCCTTGGTATTAAATGGCAAGAAAAAGTGCCTAATAGTGAGGTCCTAACGCGGGTCAATACCCAAAGCATGTTCTCAATTCTTATTGAAAGACGCCTGAGGTGGCTAGGACATGTCAAAAGAATGAGCCCCGGCCGCATCCCGAAGGACCTCCTATATGGTGAACTTGCTTCAGGAAAGAGGAAAACAGGTCGCCCACGCTTGCGATTTAAAGATGTCTGTCAAAGGGACATGAAAGCAGCCAAAATACATACAAGTGACTGGGAGTGTAAGGCAGAAGACCGATCTACGTGGCGCACAGTTGTCAAAGAGGGCGTCATAGTAGCCGAGGAGCGAAGAATGGAGGAGGCTGCAGACAGAAGAGCTAGGAGAAAGGCCAAAACATTTGGAAGCACAGAACTCGTGTGTAAAAACTGTGGCAAAGACTGTCACTCAAGGATAGGACTGCACAGCCACTCGAGAAAATGCAACCCAACCCAACGGTGATGCACCATCGTCTCGCGAGACGGAAGGATGCCGGATGAATGAATAATTAAACCTTAGAGATCTCAGATTTATTTAACCAACAAAAATATTAAACAATTATCTTTAAAATATTACTTATATTTTTGTCCATGATCAACAGATTGCAGTGTTCACTTTAAAATATTACTTTATATTTTTGTCCATGATCAACAGATTGCAGTGTTCATCAGTTTGGATCATCCATCAACAGCTTTGGGACAATAGGTTGTGACCTTGATCTCTATTTAAATCTCCACAACCAGATGGCCTCACATTCTAATACCAAAAAGGTATTTTTACCTTTCCGTTTCAACATATTTGCTTGTTAAAAAATTTAATGGTCAGGATTACATGTAAATACTATAATATAAGGTTGATACTTCTATTGCCAAAATAGTACATTTTAAAAATTAATGGCTTCCTAAATTTTAAAAATAATTGTATAATTAATTTTTTTAATTGGAAAAGCAAAGTTTTTATGTATGAAGAGCATTGTTCTCTTATTTGTTCCAGTAACTAAGAGAATCTTGATTTTTCACATGTAATCAAGATTCTTTTATTTACTGAATCCAGTCAGAGAACAATTCTCTTCATTATTTTTCATGAAGTAAGTTTATAACTGATAAACATTTCAGTGCGTATCAGATAATAAATTTGTTTTGCAAATAATTTAATTTAAATAATTGACATAGTCCAATAATGTTGGTAGACCATTATGTTTACTTGTCTTCAAGACATATGAGCACAATATATGAACTAAACAGTTGTAGAAATTTGTTTTATAATTTTTAGTTAATTGTAAACAAATTGTGCAGAGTTGCATTATATTTATTGTTCTGCAGACTGATGATAGCATCAATGTTACTGGCACTGTAAACAAAAACAACATTTGTTTCATTTTTTTAAAAATGTTATATATTATTGGTTGATTTGGTTTTTGTTTGTGAGTGCTTTTTTTTTTTTGTGTGTCTGGAATGGATGAAACTCTATAAGTTTCAAATGTTACAATTTATGGTTGGTGAATTATTTATTTTATTTGAGTCTTTTATGGATTTCCGCATTTGATTTATTGTTCTTACACTGTTCAAGTTTCCATTGCCTTTCCACAAAGACCTCAAGTCAATCAAGGTTGACTCTGCACCACTGACCCAGGATCAGCTAAGAGACATAGATATAAATGACCTTGTGAGGAATTCTTTAAAACTTGAAGACCAATCTCTCATACTACTGTAGTCTATCTTTAATCATTATGTGAAATCTACAATAGGTTATTCCAAAATTAAATTCAGTTTATTTAATGAACTGCTAGTATTATAGATTTTTATTTAAATTAGCTTAATTTTTAAATTGTAAAACTATACTTAAGGTTAATTTATGTAGATATTTTTTTATTTAATCTGCTGAATGGATTTAGTTTTCATTAAACTGAAGTGAAAGTAAGGATAAATATAGGTTGGAGGGTAATTACAGTATGAAGAACTCTGTTTATTTTTTAAACACATGAGGCCAATGTGTTTTTTGCTCCCATCCCGTTAGATCAAACTCTTGATGAGGATCCTAACTGGCAGGAGCCACATCTATGGTGAGACTCTCATCATCCCCAGTAACAGATGTCCCATTGTCAAATTTCTGCACAGACCAACAGGAATCAAATGTGACCTTTCTTTGAACAACAGGTCAGCCAGTTAAATTGCTGCATACAAGTTTTTTGTTGTTGTTTGTTTTTTTGCAATAGAGAATTTGTGGATTTAATTAAACTCAAAATTTGTAAAATAAGAGTAATTGATAGTGTAAGTTTTCAAACTTCAATCTCTGATTCAAAGTGTACTTTTTTCAGGAAAGCTTTATATAACAGTCTACTTCTGCGACTCTACGGCTCAGAACCTCGTGTTCATACTCTGGTCAGTGTGGTGCGACTTTGGGCCAAGTACCATGAGTTGGCTGGAGGTGGGAAAGGTTATGTACTGACCAGCTATGCCCTGACGTTGCTGGTACTCTACTATGTGATGACCAGACAGCCACAAATTATACCAAAAGTTTGTCATGTCGAGAAGTCTGTCTCAGGTAAAATTTAATTCAAAATATTTGTATGGTAATAAATTTCTTTGTTTACTAGGCCTCAGTTTGAATAAATTTTTCAATCAATTAATCAATTTTCTTTTTTTTTTTTTAAAGATCTAGGTAAAAAAAATACAGCATGTAGTTTACAGAGATGAAAAATCAATTTTATTTCTGTATTGTTGATGTTTAAGCATTTTCCTCAAGATTTTTTAAGAATAAAAAACAGTTTTAAAATGTATGTAAAACAAAATGTGCCCAGTGGCTAAAACTTGTTAACTGAGTTACATAGTGTATGGTCATCATTCATTTTGTTGATTGTCTAAGTTTATTAAGATTAGCTCTCCCCCTCTGTTGTTTTAACCAGCTCTCCCCCTCTGCTGTTTTAACCAGCTCTCCCCCTCTGTTGTTTTAACCTGCTCTCCCCCTCTGTTGTTTTAACCAGCTCTCCCCCTCTGTTGTTTTAACCAGCTCTCCCCCTCTTTTGTTTTTATCAGGTGCTTACAAGGAACTTGTAGATGACTGGGAATGTATAGCCCTCCCCTCCAATGCTGTTTTACCACAGTCAGACAACACAGAAAATGCTGGTCAGTTTCCAAACTCATCAATTTCATTGAACATTTTTGTCGGTCCCACTTATACAAAGAAACATTTTTCTTTTTTTTTACTGACCAATTTCTGTTACATGTCTGATCTAATGCTGTAGCCACCAAAAACAATTAAATAAATTTACAAGTTATCTTCATCTCCAAAAGACATTTAAGTTAACCTAATAATAATTTAATAATAAGTTAACTCAGCCATTTTAGTTATATCATACAGAGACCTAGTAAAAGTGAAAGTCAGCAATATACATGAGTACTCTGTGATAGCCAGCAATATACATGAGTACTCTGTGATAGTCAGCAATATACATGAGTACTCTGTGATAGTCAGCAATATACATGAGTACTCTGTGATAGTCAGCAATATACATGAAGACTCTGTTTGGAACAAAAATGACTTACCCAATTAACCTCTGTTCATTGCACAAGTTTTAACTCTTGTAAATAAACTAATTGACAATGCCTTGTTCTCAGTGGATCTGCTGAAAGGTTTCTTCAACTTCTATGCCAATAACATCAACTGGGACACAGATGCCTTGATGATGTGGGACAACTCTGTTTTACCAAGGGCAGCCATCTCAATAGACCCATTCTATACAAGTTGTCGGGTAAAGATGTTACCATTTGATCATTCCTAGGGCAGCCATCTCAATAGACCCATTCTATACAAGTTGTCGGGTAAACATGTTACTATTTGGACATTCCCAGAGCAGCCATTCTATGCAAGGTGTAAAAATGTTACCATTTGATCAATCCTAGAGTAATGCAGCACAGGGTGAGGCCTCATAAGTGTCTTTTGGGGGTTTTAACATATGGCCCACAGTTAAAGAATCTTTATTTTTATATTAATTGATTGTAATCATAACAACTTTATATCAGGCCAGGTTCCCTTGTATTGTATTTTCATCAGTTAGTTATTATTTTTATCAACCAAAAGTTAAGGCATAAAATTGATTTTTCGGATGTTATTTTATCAACCTTTGAAACTTAACTTTTCCTTAATGTCAAGTAACAGACTTAACAATTAAAGCCTCACAGCGCGATTTAAGCACCTTGTCTCTAATCCCAAAGCGCAATAAAGCGTGCCTGGATAGCGCTCACTTTAGTAATCAAATCATAGAAAGTAGAAACTCTTCATTTAGTGAGAGAAGCTTTAGTCGACTTCCGGAAATGGCGGTGTTTGCTTTAGTTACTGTTTTCGCTAATTTTGTAAAAATTTTGTGGTAGTTTTTAATTTTGTTATTTTGTGGTAGTTTTTAATTTTTTAATTTTGTTGTTTTTTTAGTTGTTTTTTTTTTCTTTTTTTTGAAGATGTAATTTTGCTATACTTTTTTGTAAAAGTAATAGTACTAAACTACCAGTATAAATAGTATTAAACTCAAGACGGTTTTTTGGATACATAAATAGTTATTCTTATCCTAAAACAGGAAGTCATTATATGACAACCATAACATAAATACATTTTCAGCAATTTTAAAAAATTCATAACCAGTTGATCGACATAAAAGGAAAATCCTTACAGGACTGAGACAGAAGTTTGGAGAAAACCTTATGGGGCTTTAAATGATAAAATTGGAAATGTTCAACTAAAGAAACATAAAGATGTTTCATTGAGATAATTTGTTGACACTATTGTTTAGATGTAGATGACTAGAGGATTTATCCTGGGCTCTAAAGAAATAAAAGAAGAAAAAGAACCATGGTGAAATACTTACCACAAATTCCCATCCCATAGTTCTTGTCATAAATAAATTGTAAAAACATTTCACGTTTTATTATTTTCTACAGCACAGAAGATCCTTCTGTACAGTAAAGTATTGCATCCCGTCCTGTTAAAAACAATATTCACCAACCCCATCCAATGCAAGCATGAGGAATAAAAAAAACACCTTAAAAAATAGACCCAAAAAAAGGATTTAAAATGTGCTTTTTTTAAGCTAACTAAAGAGTTTAGTCATAAATAGTTGAACTGCAAGAAAGTTAGTCTGTGGCATTCAATATAATTTTTTTTTAAATAAACAAATTTCTCTTTTTCTTAAAGTTCACAAGCAATTATTTCTATGTGCTTTGTTGATGTTGTACATCTTTTGTTGTTGTATGTACACATCTTCCACCTCCCAGCTTTTAAACAAGTTAACAAATTCCTTTGTTATCTCTGCAGACATACTTATAGATGAACATTTAGTCTTTTTGTTTTGGAGTGTTTGAAGCTCGAGCTAATGCTTGAATATACATATGTTTTTATCTGATAATCAAGTGAATTTTGAAAAGCATTTAGATCCAGTGCCACCTGCCCCCCCCCCCCCCCCCCCCACCAAACTCTGAGGGTTATTTGACCAACGAAACTTGTTTTTCCATTTTATTAGACTGGCTGTATGACTCTGCTAGATCCCTTTGTTCATACCCACAATGTGCTGGGCAACACCAATGAGAAGGTCAAGGCCATCTTTATAAAAGAAGTGAAGAGAGCCACAGAACTGACCAGCGTGTGGTCCGACTCTTTCATCAATCCAAGGTCGGACCCATGGGGTTTAGCAGGTGGGTTTTTCTTTATATAGTTTATTATTTTATGTTTAACTTAACTTTTATGTCATGAGCTTTTTTTTTTAATCATATGAGTTATTAAGAGGTTGACGACTCTTTAGATTAGTTTTATTCTGTGAGCCATAGTGCTGATTCATTTTGTCAAGTTTGGCTATGTTCTTCCTCTTCGGTTTTTTAGGGTATTTTTATGATCTTACACCCCCGCCCCCCAAATCACTTACCTAGAGGTGGTATTAAAACCTTGGCTGATCTTCAGAAAAAAAAATTAAAAATTTACAGATAAAACAATTGTTGAGCTTTAATTATAGGTTAAATGCTAATATTTTGGCACTTGAAATTCAGTTTTCATAGACTTTGCTTACACATTTTTTTTTACAGAATTGTTACTTCCTAGCCCAGACCCCAAACCTGTGGAAAAGTCAACCACGGGTCCCAAAGATCAACCAGCGAGCAAACAGAAAAGTCATGTGACCAAAATGGATGGAGAACAAGAAAATGGAGATTTCATCATAGCACTACAGCCACCCAACATTTTGAGCAACGTAATCTTGCCAGGAGAGACAGAATGTCACAACGAAACTCCTTCAAAGAAGTGGTGTCATTTGGCCCACGCAATGGTTCTCGATGTCTTTAAAAAAGTCTTCATGACGGATGTGGTTGCTCGGGCGACTGATTGTTCAGCCCCACCGACCATAATACCAGACGGCAGCAGCATTCGGTCTTCTGCTTGCTCGGTGCCAGACATGAAGATTAACTCACAGGATGAAATAATGGAAGCTGGTGATGGCAAGGGATCAAGCAATGTCGCTCCACTTGATAATGATCATGAAGATTTGATGGAAATCTCCGGAGGAAAAAGATCAAGTGATGTTGCACTTCTTGATAAAGATGATGACGAGGTCCCTTCAGCCATCAATGAACAAAACAACGTGACGGGACATCTCCAGAAAACAACACATAAATCTGACAGAAAAGTGCCTGAGAATCCAGAGAAAAGATTTTGTGATGGGCTGACATCTATGGAAACAAAACTTGACAATGGTTCACCTTCTCTCTGCGACAAAGATGATGAAACTCAAAGATCAGTTTGCAGGAGTGAACAAATTGAATCCTTAGATAAAATGCTAACAGGCCAATCCCATGAAATATTTTCTTACACTTGTAAGTGCAGACATTGGTTGTGGATGGGCAGGAAGAAGATAAGCAAATCAGTGGTGAACTCTACCAAACTGGGTGGCCTTGACCTTGAGGTGGAGATCAGCAACTGCCTGCTGAAGGAGAGAGAGAAACTTTTAATGAGAGTTATGCTGGCCAGAAAGGAAAACAGTGAGGATCAGCAATCTCGTGTTGATAGACCTACGGCAGCAGACAGCAGTCAGCAATCTTGTGTGGATAGACCTACGGCAGCAGACAGCAGTCAGCAATCTCGTGTAGCCAATCCTACGGCAGCAGACAGCAGTAAGCCTACAGAGTTATCAGTAGAGTACCAGTGTGATGTTCATTACATGAACTCAGAAACATTGCAGCCTTACATCCTCATTAAGTTGAGACCTTTTCCTGACTGTGTCAGCCAGTTCAAAAATTTCTACTGTCCATTCCGTGCCATGATCTCTAGGCTAGTTGTTTCGAATCTGTCTAATAGTTAACTGTTGACAGAAACCAGGAATGTGACCGATGAATGCTGTTTGTAAGTGAATGGGGATTGTTTTAAAATATGACCAAATTATGTATGTTGTATGTATGAGGTATTTGCCATACCTCTGGTTTTGTTTGACCCCATCAAATGGCATGGTGTTAATACCATTGAAATGACAAAGCTGACAATGTAGAACTGCTGAATCATAGAGCTGACAATGTAGAACTGCTGAATCATAGACAGGGCTGACAATGTAGAACTGCTGAATCATAGAGCTGACAATGTAGATCTCATGAATCATAGACAGAGCTGACAATGTAGATCTCATGAATCATAGACAGAGCTGACAATGTAGATCTGCTGAATCATAGACAGAGCTGACAATGTAGATCTCATGAATCATAGACAGGGCTGACAATGTAGATCTCATGAATCATAGACAGGGCTGACAATGTAGATCTGCTGAATCATAGACAGAGCTGACAATGTAGATCTCATGAATCATAGACAGAGCTGACAATGTAGATCTCATAAATCATAGACAGAGCTGACAATGTAGATCTCATAAATCATAGACAGAGCTGACAATGTAGAACTGCTGAATCATAGACAGAGCTGACAATGTAGAACTGCTGAATCATAGACAGGGCTGACAATGTAGAACTGCTGAATCATAGACAGAGCTGACAATGTATAACTGCTGAATCATAGACAGAGCTGACAATGTAATTCTCATGAATCATAGACAGGGCTGACAATGTATAACTGCTGAATCATAAACAGAGCTGACAATGTAATTCTCATGAATCATAGACAGAGCTGACAATGTAATTCTCATGAATCATAGACAGAGCTGACAATGTAGAACTGCTAAATCTGTATTAATTACAACAAATGAAGAATAGATTGAAACCAAGACCTGTTTGACAAATAGTATGCACTTAAGTTTGTTTCGCACTGTGAATCACATATCAAATAGTTGTTCTTTCCTTTTATCTATTACATCTCTCTCTATCTTTCTGAAACACTTTATCATCATTTAAAACTCTAGTAAGAATACAGGACTAAACACAAACCATAGAAATACGTAGGACGCAATAATCTTCTGTACAGAAGGAGCATCTGTAACATATAAGCTTTCATCTGCAATATTTAGATAGATTCCATCTGAACATTTTAAAAATAAAATCCACAGATCTAATTCTCTTTAAAAGTTTAAAACTACAGTAATTTTTTTTAACCTTTGTAAACCAAGAGTGATTTTAATGATTCTAATGTAGGCCTGGATGAAAGCTCAGAAGCTTTAAAATCTTTTTTTTTTTAAATATATATACTGGATACTATTATAATTAATTTCAATCCTACAATGTATAAAGTAAATAACTACGGTCACAATCATTTAAGGCTCATATAATAACAAACAATTTACACAGGAAGTGTACTTGTTCCGACACACTGTTATGTTCTTGTGTGTTCCCTTGATATTTACCCAAAATGTAATTGTGTATAGTATCACATGACACCCATCCCCTGTCAGTTATTTAATCTCTATTTGAGACCAGCGCTATCTTTCCATCAGTGTTTTATTATTATAAGATGGCCTCCTAAGTTACATTACATTATTTAAAAAAAAAACTAATGTAAAAAATTATTTTAAATTGTTTTTTTTTAATCTCCCATACTTGGGGGGAATTCTAATTTGTATACTTTGTTAATTCAACAATTATATTTTTAGAACTGAAGCAAAGTGTAAGTTACTTTAATTTTACTTCTTATAGAATACATATATTTATACATGCACATTAAATGTTGAATTTTGGAATAATAATATAAACAATTATTTGAGGTCTTGTTTATTTATTTAAATATTTGTGAAATGTTCGTTTTTTGGTTAACATTTTATTTGATCGCTTGTTATATATTCAGTCTATCCCAGACCAAACACAATCTCCTATAATATCCTGGAATAAGGTAAGAGTTTTCAATAACATCTGGAGTGGTGGGTTTGGAGATGTTCATAAACTTTACTCTGATCTTACAATCCATTACAGCAACAACACAATTTAAAGTAAATATATCCCAAGTAAAGAAGGAACAATCGTCGCTTTACTTTCATTTTTATTTATAGAATGTTCAATAATCCCTGCAAAAATGTGTAGAAACAGCAAAATATTTCATAATAATATGATTATTTCAAATACTGGTTTATATTCTGTTGATCTGACAAACAAGAACAAAAGCCTAAAAAAGTCAGCTTGAAGGAAAATGTCTGTCAACTCTTTTTAATACATGGTTTGTGAAAATCAAATTTAAGAGGTATAATTATTTTTTAAATTGCATTTAGTAAGATGTAATGCTTTTTTTTAATTCTGAATTTCTTTAAAGTCATTCAATCATTTTATCAGTCAATTTTTACTGAAATCAAACTCTTATTGTGATTTTATTTTAAAATTTTTAGAGATTAATAGCGTTTGAATAATTGAAAGTATTTTATAGTTAATGATTATTGGTTGGTAACTTTACAAATATGAAAATTTCTTCTTTTTAAAAAAAAAATTAATCTATATATTTTGTCTTTATGAAAATTCTCCAACTCATCTTTTAATTAGACAATGAATTCTTTTTATTAGCAACATTGTTAGTAATGTTTTGATTTTCTCAATATTTGATTGTTATGGTTATAAAATAACAAATTTGTTCCCATGGTAAAAACGTGCATACAAAATCAAACATTAAAAAGTAAAAATGAGGTAATTTTAAATCTGGCTTAATATTTTTATAAAAACAAGATACGACCCGTAGTGTAGCAAGCGCTGCAGACTTGCTCATAGATAGTGCCAAGAGAGAACTCACACACACAAACTATAGCACAAACACATTGTTGGTCTTGAAAAATTCAAACCAGCCCCCACCCTTCACCACCCTAGCTTGCCAACCATAAATTGTGATTAGTTGACACTTGAGAGGGACATTGGTCATGCTTATTTCCACTCGGTTTTGGTTGTTCTAGTGAAATATATTTGAAGATTCTTTTAAATTTTATTTTTATAAAAAAAAATTAAATAAACTTTGGAAGCCCACTTACTTTTTCTATTATTTAAATTAGGTTAAATTTCTTAGTGCAGCAATCTGGGTACAGTAGATCAGAGGCTGGCTCATAAAGCTGCTGACATTCTATTTCTTTCTCTCCAACAAAATTTTAGCCAAGTGTATTAGTGCACATTGGGCATCTGACTTGACGAAGGCTTGTAAATTTTTAATGGCTTCTTTACTGTGTTGTAAGGCAAGCAGCTTCGTCTGTTGTACTCCATCACTCTAGAGGGATCAGAGGTTAAAAGATATACTTCAGTCTAATACAGAAATATTTAAATTTTTTACTCACTTTCTAATAATAAAATTGTTATCTACAAGTTAAAAACAAATTACACAAACTATTTGTGTAAGAAGACAATAAATTTAAGCTTTATTTATGAACATATATTATGTTTTAAGATATATGTAAGTAATTATTTATGTTATTGTACTGATGAAGGCATTAGCCGAAATGTTTACTATTATTTGTATTAGTTGATAAATAAAGCTTAAATTTATTGTCTTCTTACACAAATAACAAATAGTTTGTGTAATTTGTTTTTTTATTAAAAAGCTTTATGCAGTCCCATTCTGTATATCTAAAAGTTATTATTGTTTAACATATCAAAATATTAAATACAAATTACTGTTTCCCAAGTTTACAGCATAAGAATAAAACTTTTAATTTCATTTAACTTTATAAAGTTCCTATTTTGTGAAAAACCTCCTTCATTAAAGAGGCCATGGAGATATGAGGACAGTAAAAAAAAAAAAAAAAAAAAACTAACATAATCATTGTAATAAAAGGAATCAATTTAATTTCTTTAAAATAAATATTTTTTCTTGCTTAGATTAATGTTTGTTTATTCTTCTTCAATTCCCCAATATGGGTGCACATTTTTATTAAAAAAACTATGACAAATTATGACATAAGCTTTAAATGGAAAACTCATATTTGGGAATTTAGTAAGTAATTTACCTTAGCAACAAAATTTCTGGCCTGATCAACATCACCTTCCTCAGAAAACCGTCTCATTATCATAGCTTTTAATGCAGGGTACTATAAAGGAAAATTAAGTTTATGAAAGATTTTACAAAACAATTCACTTTGTTAACAAATGTCTGCTCAGAGGTTTCTTTTATTATATTAATGACTTTGTGAAATAAAGAATTGTTGGGTGACTGCAAAGAAACAATTTGCATTTAACTGATATTATACTATTTGATCGCAGTATTTAGTTTGATGAACTAATTTTACTAAAATAATATGGTGATGTGTGATTTAAATTAATTTCATTTTTAATTCTGGTAATTAAAGTTTATTGGTAAAACCAAACATTTTATTTATTAATTTTTTTTAATTTATCTTGCTTAAATTGAATTCATATTCTTTATCCCATGTATTCTGTAATTTTTAAATTTAAAGAAATGTTGCCAAAGATTTAATTGGTAGTAAAAGAAAATACATTCATTTTTTTTAAATTTTCATATTCAAATCTCTTTAACTTTTACTTTATGAAATTAAAATAAATTACAAATTGACTTTTTAAATTATAATTTATAAAAGATCTGACCTCCTGAGCAGCAAATAAGACAGGAGCAGTGGCCAACCCTAGTTTGAGATCAGCAGCAGTAGGTTTACCCATCACCATATCACTTGAGATGAAGTCCAAAAGATCATCCACAAGCTGTAATGTAGTATGATAATATAATAAGGTAAATTGCTCCGGATTTAATATCCACATAAGATGGATTGACAAGGCAACAAAGTATAATAACATTCATTATAGAAAATAAACACACAGTAATATTAAGAGAAGTTTTCCATTTTAAGATCCTACCATACATGTGTTACATTGTTTCTTAATTAAACTTAAATCTCCATTTTTCTCTCTCTGCAGTTCATCTTGCACATAATTATATTTCTTTTTAAATATTATTCAAAAGTTTCTATTATTATGATATTACAATTCATAACTTTTATTTACTAAATGTACACTACCAAAATAATGTATAATTCAATTCTTAATGGGGTTTTTTTTACATGTTTAGTTCTTTTAGAGAAAGGTTGCCAAGAACTTGGACTCAATTATTCAAATTTTAAAAAAAAAAAAAAACCTTTACAAATGCCATACATGACTGTTTTAACTAACAAAAATAATTTAATTACAAACCTGCCAAGCAATGCCCAGATTTTTCCCATATTGATAAGCTTGTTCTGTCATCTCTTCATTACATTTCCCAAGAAGTGCAACCTGCAATCAAAAAATTTAATACTAACTTGTATTCCTTATTTATGTTTATTTATTTTTTGGGGTGGGGGGGGGGGGG
>MUZC01004512.1:274742-344910 GCA_002072015.1 Radix auricularia | reverse complement strand
GGGGGCAATTCACTGCTTTTAATAGCTGCTCAACTCACTTCATCTTTTCTTTGTGTCATCTAGGGCAGTGCTCCTCAAAATTTTTAGCATGGCGGACTGGCAGGAATTTTTTTCAAAGCTCCAGTGCTCTATTTTACCCATACCCATGTGGTAGTGAAATGTAATTTATTTCATTTTAGTATTTATTTTCATTATTTTATTGCCAAAAAATTGACATATTCTATTATGCTAGTATTATGGTTTCAAATGGAGGATTATAATTACATTATAATTACATTTTCTGTCTTTTCTTGGTAACATCCACGGACCGGCGGTGGCTGACCCAAGGATCAACACCGATCTGCAGACCACAACTTTGAGAACCACTGATCTAGGGGACAATGTTGCTTCCAAATTTTCAATCACATGTTCTCAAATGTAGCTGCCTTATAAAAGGGCCTAGGGGTGTCTCATGTATAAGGGCAACATCAAGTCAAGAGGCCTTTCATTCACTCTCTAATCAAATTTCAGACTTTGCAAACATATGACATATAAGAGTGAAACTTTCATGGAAAGATTTGCGGCATAAATATAAAAATACAATATTAATTTTTTATTAAGCATTATGTGTTTTAATAAAATTTTGCACTTTGGAATGATGATGAAATAAATTTTTTTAAATACTTACAGCTTGACACGTTTTGGCAATGAGGCTTGCAGTTTTCATAAAAGTTTTCTTCAAATAATTTGAGAATCGTTCTTCTTCTTCTTCTTCAGAACCAAGCTGCATAAACTCACCTGAAATAATTTATAAATAAGAACCCATTGGGATGAAATTCCCTGGAATAACTTTTTAAGACACATCTTTTTAAAATTTATTTTCAAAAATAATAAAACCACATTTCTTTAAATGATTAACGTAGCTGATGTATTGAGTATAGCGTATTGTCATTTATGTAGTTAATATGCTATGAATGTTTCTTTTTATTTATATATGTATTGTTTTTTCCATGTAAAGCGCTGTGAGCCTGGCTCCTTGCTGGGATACATCGCTATATAAATTATCATTTTATTATTATTATTATTAGCAACTGACAGTGGATAATTAGTTTTTTAAGTTTTAATTGTCCGTAAAACCTAAAAAAAAAAATGAATAAGGTGGGTAAGCTCAACACCTTTATTACATTTTTAGATAATCTTTTATTTTCAATAGGTTCAGAAGAGCAAGAAGAAAAGATAGATCAAATAAGTAAAAAATTCAATCTTACCACTAACCAAGTCACCTAAAATTGAAGAAAAGATAGAAATTGCCTCAGGACTTCCTGTTGAGGCCAGTGTAATACATGCCTGAGAAAGAATGTAGTCCCCAACAAGGATGGACTGAAATGGCAAACACAATTTTTAAGGGAAAAAATAAAAACAATAATCTTATAAATATTCAATGTTCTTTTAGGAGTAAGATTAATTTTACTTACTTTTTTTTGTCCATAAATAGAATTTAAACTTGGTTGTCCCCTCCGAGTGTCTGAGCCATCAATAACATCATCATGTACAAGGGTGGCTGTGTGTAACATTTCTGCTACAATAGCAATTGTCTTCTGATTTTCTAAAATGCTGCAAAGTATAAATTATCTCTTCAATCATTTAACATTTACTTGGGATTCTATAAATGCCAAAAAACTGCACTAACGTTACAATAAAGTCAAGTTAGGAAATTCTTCTACAGTCCTATCAACTCATGTTTTCACATTGATAATTTATTCTTAATTGAAAGAAGATAATTAATGGTCATGACCAAATGTTTGGCAGCTCCAAAAAAAGAAATATTTATGTTGATTCTCACTGAGAATTTAAGTTGTAACATAAACAATTGATGATTTTAAAATAAGTTTCATATTTCAATTAAGTGTTGCCAGAGATACAAAAAAAATACTCTAACCATTTTCTTGTAAATATTTATCAGGATAAGCTTTCAAACTTCCAACAAACAAAAAAAAAGAATTTTTATTTAATAATGAAAAATTAACAACAGTATATTTATAAGTGACAATTTCAACATTCTCAATACAAAATTTGTCTAATAAAATTTTGAATCAATCAAACAATTTTCCAACTTTTTATGTAAAATAAAAATACTTTTCGGTCGCTGGTCAATTGTATTAAAATAGAATCTGACTCAAAAATGGCTAGGGATTTTAAATCATTGAATAACAGAAAAGAATGCAAGTTGTTTTCAAAAAGTTATTTTATATCATCTTCTTACTTTCAACTACAAACAAGACAACTATTTAAAATCTATTACCTATCACCTAAATTGTTGGAAATGTTGCAGGCCTTTGACATAAGTAAGGCCACAAGTGGGCGAATCTTTTTCCCCTCTCCTTGAAATGAATACTGTACCATTGTTTTGAGGGATGGTTCTGTTGTAGCAAAACTCTGAAAACAAATAGTCAGTAGCTACATCAATAAGAAAAAAGTTAATTAACTTTATTTGATTATATATATCATAATACGGTAGCTAATCCTTGTAAGGCAGCCTTTCGTCTGAAATTTTCTTAATTTGTAGCGCTTAGTGCAAAGACTAAATTATTTTTTTAATTAATTTAATGAATAGCAAAATGTTTCTTCTTTTTCTCCTTTATTATTTAATCAATGTTTTGATCATTTTGTCTCCGATGTATGTTCAGGGAGTTTGTGATGTTTTTATACAAATACTTCAGTTGGACTTTTAGAAACTCCAAAATATCTAAAATAAATGCTCTAATTTTAGTCAATTTGAAATAGTAAAATTTTTACAAATACTGGCATTTTAAATACACTTGGTAAATTATTAATATTACCATATTTTTACACATACTCCCAGCATGCATAAATGACCTGCACATGCATATAACCCGCAAAGTTTTTAAATCCTGTAAAATAATTGTGGTATAACTTAGTATAAGCCAGCCACCTTATACCCCGCACTATCTAATTTTACATTTATGTTTTGCAAGTTAATAGTGCAATTGATGCATTATTCTGTAAAAGAAAATCAGATACCCCGCCCAAGGAGATAACCCCATGGGGGGTGCGGGGTTTTTAAAATCTGGTATAACCCACTTGGAATATGTGTAAAAATATGGTATTTTAAAGTCTAATTTAACTAAAATTTTGTTCACTTAAAATAAAATTCTGCTTTTTGATAACATTTACACACCTAGAAAATGCTTAAAGGTAGGAGGCTCAACTACTAAACTTTTTATAGCATAATCCATTTTATTTACATACTGGCGTAAAAATATAATTGCTTTTTTAAAAACTTTATTAGACTAAATAGGCCATCTGTATATTACGTACACAATGAGGTGGGATTTGGAGGTGTGTAAATTAACAGGATTTTGCATACAGGGATGGCAGGAGGGGTCTTACTGACTGTGTATGTACACAGAACAAATTTAATTTGCATAATACTAGTCCTGGGTGCGGAAACTGCTCAGGCAGAAGACTGGTTGAAATTTCACACAATAGATTCGTGACTGTTCTTCAGCCAGTGGGGAGACATTGGAGGGTTCCTAATATGATATGCATTTCTATCAACAACTTCAGTGTTGTTCAAGGGAGTGGCAAAGATAAAATGCCTTCATACTAAGCGCCTCTGAACTCTAGAGCACCCCTGAAGTCATTTAGTAAAGTTCATATTTCAGAGACTTCTGCATTTTAGACCCTGCGCTCTTGGAAGCAGCTGTCAACAAGTTGGAGTGAAAATAAGCATCTAGATGTAGGTCAACATGTGACAACTGTAAGATGTGATGGCTCTGAAAGCACGGGCTTGTGTTAGAAAACATGAACTGTCTCTCCTGAAAATATAGTATAGACTACTGGTTCTACACAGATTACTTTTACACAAGCCAAGCATATACATACACATATGTATATACATATCTACGTATATACACATATATATTAATCAGAGTATCACTCTCAGAGTTCTGTCTCTCTCTCCGTGGAACACACTCACTTGCAGACAGTTGTCCAGTGGTGTTTAAATTTAAAAGGATAATGTCCTAGATTTTCACAAGGCGAGTGAATTTTTTATTAGCTGAGAAGAGAACATCATGTGAATTTTGGCATAATTTAACAATTTTTATGCCAAAGAAATATTTTTCTCTTCACCCTGTAAACAAGATGAAAGCAGAGCTTATTTATTGCTTTTGTTAATTGTGACAACTTTTTAACTGTGCGCCGTCGCATACTGTTTCTATTCATGTGACACATTTTGTTAATTGTGACAACTTTTTTACTGTGCGCCGTCGCATACTGTTTCCATTCATGTGACACATTTTAGTGTAACCTAATTATTTATTTTTCAAATAAAGGGATGGAGAAAGTAATTTGTATGTATGCATAGAGGAGGGGGAGCCAAACATGCACGGGGTACAACATGGGGGAGGGGAATACAAAAATATCACATTTGTGTGTACGTATTATATGGATGGCCCCAAACCACATAATTTTTAAAAATTATAAACTGATTTATTTTATGTCAATTCAATGATTATAACAGTTCACAAACACTAGAAAATAATGTGTTTAAAAGGAATATAAATTTAAGTTTAAATATTATTTACCATTTTAATATCATTGGCTAAAGCTTTCATTTCTAAGGCTACCAATTTATATGGGTCCAATCCAAGATAGGAAGAATCCTGCTCATCTTTAACAGTTGAAAATTTTCTTATTCGTTGTGTTTCAGGTGACAGTAAATCTGGAATAGCTGCTGATAAACCATATTTCCTTAGTCGGTTTACAGTTGAATGTTTGGAAGTGAAGTGAAGCTGGCAATTATTATGGGGTTCAGGTACATCACCACAGATCTGTTTGCCAGAGCAACAATGCAGCTGAAAATTTCATTAACCAGACAACATGTGTTAAATTATTGCTATTACATAAATGTTTAAATCTTCTTTGCTCAGAATACAAGGAATATTAATATTTATTTCTAATGGTTGCCCATCATCATTTTATAATTTTTAAAATTATTAGTAGCTTATATGATACAATTAAAATTATTTCATAAAATTTAGTTCATCAAATGTTATAAAGATATAAAGATATACATTTAAATTTATGAATTCCTCTTTTTTTTTAATAAAAATTTATTTATGACAGTGATTAAATATTTTAACTTAGCACCTGTTTATATTTGTTAAAATTACCTTTCAAGAGACCATGACACTTTGGCTAGTACTTGTTCATCATTGTTGTTGCAATTTTAAGTGAAACGTTAAGGAAGTGGCGTAAGCAGCTGACAAGGGAAACAGAGGAGCTTTGGGGAAATGATGTCGTGTCATATCTTACGTAAAAGAATTACTCACACTACTAAAAGTCACAGGCAGATCAGGGAACTAGAGAAAGGGAAATGTGATCTTGATGAAACAGACTTGTTTGGTGCTCTATGTAACAATACCATTGATTGAGAGCAGCTAGGAGTACAGGAAATTTCAAAAACAAAGAGTACAGATTTCTGCTACTTTCAAAGTTTGCACAAACAATGCTGGCGCTTGCACATGGAACAGCAAAAGTAGAACGAGTTTTTCTGCTGCTAGTTTTTTGAAAACCAACTTGAGAAACAAATTGTCTACTCCAATGTTGGAAAGTTTACTTACTGTGAGAAATAGACTGGGAAAAAATACTTACACAATGTTTGAGAGTATAGCTGTTTCTATGTATGATCATAAGCAGGAGGAATTGAACACAGTCAATAATGATGAATGTGATACAAGAAACTAGCGTTATAGATTATGAGCATGGTAATAGAGTCATGCTCATATGGATTTTTTAGCTAAAATGCTTGGATTATGCTTCATTTTTGTTCATTTTAATGTCAACATTTTATATTAAATGTGCCCGTAAAAATTTGTTTTTTGGCCGTAAATTTTGTTGAGAGTTCTTATATTTTTCAGTAAATATTATTTTATTGAGTTGGCAACCCTGCATGACTTCGCAACTCGGCTGTAAGCTTTGTTTCTCGACATTGGCATAATATCTTCGTGCTCTCCGTTATGCTCAGTGACAGAAAAGTAGTCACACACTCTCCTCAACAATTACTTTTGTTGTATACAACAATTGCATGTTGCTCTCTCCAAAGTTCCTTCTTTTCATTCACTCAGTCGTTTTCCCAAACCAACCCCATCTGGAGAATCTGGACAATGTGTTTTTCACAAATTCTTCAGCAGCCACTAAATCATTAGTGGCGTATGCTACGATGCGGGTCGGCTATTAGTTTATGTTAGGCAAACTAGGGTTTGCAGGGTGGGAATTACAAGTAGCTAACCACAGAACGCATGTTTCTAGAACAACAATGAGTTGGCAGTTATCCCCGCCCACAAGGTTCATTTGTTTTGTTCTGATTTCTTCATGATGTAGTTTATGACTGTTCACCCCCCCCCCTGCTTTGCAATATTTTTTATCAACTCTGTGGCTTATGCTTCGCCCCGGGCATCTAGTAATAAATAAACTAAAGAAAGAATACTTCTGGACACCTGTATCATTTACTCTACCCCACAACTGTTCTATATTTGTATTATTTGTTTATCTTCATTAGTAGCCACATAACCTTTTTTTTTTAATGTCTCCTCTCCATTTAGTCAACACACCTATTTGAACTATTTGAATAAATTTCTTTCTCGGCCACCAACTTTGTCACATGGTATGGCAACAAAAATGGTTATGTTAACCATAACTTTACACATCAAACTAAAGACTAAGGCTTTATAACATTATTAGTAATAGTCTCAGTCTATCATGTGTCAATTGAAAAAAAGAATTTGTCAATAATGTTAAAAGGGAAAAAAAACATAAGCCAATATAATTTTTAAAAAATAATTATACTATTTCTATTAATTTACTATTGTGTAATTAAGTGTAAGAGCACTAATCAAGAACAAACAAACAAAAAATAAAAATAAAAAAATATATGAAAGTAATCTTTGTCTGTGGAAGGGAAAAAAAGGAAAACTAATTTGCCGTGAATTTCATTATAACAAAGTGAAGATAAAAGTGAGAGCTCGAAGTCGAATTTCCTTACACTCCAGTCACTCCAGTTTAAAAGTGAGCAAAGTCCAAGAAATTAGAAGTACAACCGAAACCATGATAATGATAGTGATAGCCTTGACCACAATAAAGAAAACAAAGAACTACCTGTCGGAGGTTCACTTGGGTAAAGTGATACGAAAAGCACGAAATTCTATAAAAGAAATTATTTAATTCAAAAGATTTTGTAAAGTTACGAAAAGTTTTAACACTGAAATTAAACTTTTCACAGAAATATGTTTGTAGCAGAATATACGAAGTTGCTCTTGACATGGCCATAGTTAGCTGTTTAACACGGTTGCTTCCCTTTAAGCTACGAATTGTTATTTTAGGCCAATAATTTGTTGTCCAAAACAAATCGCTGCGGCACTTGAAATTATTGTGTACACATCCTTACATAATAAATGAAAGGCAATTTTCTGTGCGGTCATTGATAGCAATTGGTCCCTTAAGACTCCCAAAGCCAATCAGCCAAAAAATATTAAAGTTTACGCGGACGTTTAAAGCGAGTTATTTTTTGTGCATTAAAGTAATTAAACAAAATGAGAGGTGAGACTCAATCAGGCTTATAACAAAAAAAGTAAATGGAAAAACATAACCTTAGCTAACCTTTACCCTGTTTACGTCTTTTCTATTTACTTTGTTTTCGTGCAGTATTTTTTCAAAGACTTTATTTTCAGGGTGTGCTTTCAAAAATATTTTGTCAAGCTACAGTGCGCACATTTTCGTATACACATTAAATTGAACTGTGGCTCTTTTAGGTACTTTCTTTATTTGATATTGATAGATACGTAAAAATGTTTCATTACAATTGTCACACGATGCAAGAAGTTTATTTGTTTAACGTGCAATGAAAGGTCTGAATTTTGTTAAATTCTGTTGTGATACATATTTTTTTATTAATTAAAAATGTTAATTATAATTCAGGAAAGTTAGGTGGAAAGCGATGGCCCAAGTCAAATACATTTCTAAATTGTTGTTGTTCGTCAGTCGATTCGACGAGGACCACTCTAGTCATCCGAGGGTTGCTGAGACTGGTTTTGTCTATGTGTGCGCAGATGGCTGACGAGACCTATCTTGGCACGGAAGGTTCGAGAACAGGACATGAGACGAGTGGGTTGTCTCCTGGAGAGTTGGCAGCGCGGGCCATTCGGGCTTGCTTCTTCTTATCTGCGGCGGTGATCCTGTTTGCCTCGCATGTCCTGGCACCTTCGTGGATGGATTGGCGCCAGGAGGTACCGGTCCATTGGATCTTCTTCCCACGTGTCTGGGTTTATTACAAACGCTTTCAGAGACGCTTTCAATGTGTCCTTAAAGCGTTGTTTTTTTTTGTCCACCATGGGACCGCTGGCCATGCTGCAGCTCGCCATTGAAGAGTCTCTTTGGTAGTCTCTCATTTGGCATTAGAGATAATTATAAACACATATATAATTAAACGTTATTCCTGTTGTCTTAATAAACTAAGGTACAGTTGGATATTCATCATGCCGGATATCCTAACTGGGTATTGAGATTTTTGCCCTTATCTGGATTCAGCTAATACTTATCGCAGATCCGAATAGTATATGGTTGTCAGTGTAGTAAGGATTTTTTAAAATCAAATTAAATTAATATTAATGATTTTATAAACAAATATATAAACAGTTTTTAAAAAAAAACATTAACCAGAAATGAGCGGTACGCGTTGAGATCGGTAGTCAAAAACTTTTTTTTTTTGCATTTTTTTAAAATTATAACTATAATGAATAGAATTTTTGACATGTACATTTATGCCAGTCGAGACGGCTGTTGGAGGGGAGGTACATCATGCCACCGCAACGACGATGGAACGTCCTTGGACGTGCTTTGTTGCTTGTATATATATATAATACAGTACATGCACATTTACTAGCTTTCCCCTACTCGCACAAAATCATAAATCAATGTTTATTGAGTGAACTTCAATAATAATTGAGTTATTCTGAATAGTCTTTAACCATGTTTAATTGCAAAAATCAGAGAATCATGCGTTTTTATGAGTAAACGTGCCTGAACTATGTTTAAGATAATTTGACTTTCAGTGATCGAAAAAGTAACGAGACTCGAAAAAACTTATCTGTTTAACAAAACTTTTTTTTCTCCGGTATTGGAGTATAAGAAATGAAGTAGTGCAGTGCACTTATAATTCCGATCTAAAACATCACCATTCCCAGCTCCAGCATACTTGATATCAATGAGCACATTGTTTTGTTTTAAATCAAGCTTGCCTTGAAAAGGGTCAAAAGAAAATTTGATTCTAAATAAGAGGCGTTTAAAGCCGCATTAGAGGCTGAATATATATAATATAATCTGATTCACTCTTTCACAGGATGATGCATGCCGCATTGTTTTGTACCTTCTGGAGTCTCTGCAGCTGCTTTTGAGACAGATGACTGTTGCCTTAAATGAAATTTAAAGAAACTGTTTTGGCATGTTGCTATAAATTTATTTTATATTAAGCGTAAATTTGAAAGTGAAAGACTGAGTCTTCCTATGATATTTGTCACGGTAAAGATTACTTTAGACTTTAGATTTAATTAATACTCATTCTCAAGAGCTTCATTTATCAAATGGTGAATTCATAAAGAATATTGCTTAATTCAACCCCTCATGTCCTTAGTACCCCACAAGCTTGTAAGTAAAGGTGATAAAATGTATAGACACTAGAGCACTTTTGCCACATTCATCGACAACCATCAGTTTTCTCTTGTAATGTGGCTTATTAACCCTTTTAAAAAAATAGACTTTATTTAAAACTTTCTCAGCTAGATACGTTTTGAGAAATGTTTAATTTTGTTTAAATTTTATTGCATCATTTATAATCAAGATCTTTGTAATCATTTTATGTAGTTATTTCTATTTTGAAATTATTGAAATGAAATTTAAAATTTTAATATCTTTAAAAATCTATTAATGCATAGTTATAAAAATAAAGTTAATGCTCCTCCTGGACCTGGGAAAACAATTTTATTAAGTGAGTTATCTACCTGACCCATCCACTACTTCCATTAAGAGAGCCCCGGCTGCATGCAACAATCCACAAAGAATAAGGAATGGACATGAAGATTGTTTGTGAAATTCATGCAAGTTAAAAAAAACAACAACAAACATTTAAGTTACTTATTTCTATGTATGGAAAAGTCAGAGCATGCTAGATATCATACTGGTGTGAACAATTGTATTAGCACACATTTGATTTAACCAATTGATTTTAAATTGATCGTGTCATTTTCTACTTCAATTAGATAATGTCACAGGCTTGCATGTTAAATTGAATAACTCTAGCTTTAGCTGCCTAAGTTAATTGAGATGGTTCTTTCTCTTTACTTTGTAATTGTAAGAGAGTTGTAAATTAATCATTTCTTCAATGTCATCTCGTTTTCAGGCTCTCACATACAGTCTCTACTATATTATACTGAACAATGTAAAATATTTCTGTAAAATTTTGGTCTCTGGAATGAGAGATGTTCATAAACTTTAGTTTTACATTTATCCAAATACATTAAATCTAGCAAAGAATTCAAAGTTAAGCATTCATACCAGCTGCGTAGCGTGGGTATTTATAATAAAGAGTTGTTACATTTTTATGTTAAAAATAAAAAGGAAAGCTTCCATTTTTTAAAATAAAATGGAAGTTTTCTATTTTTCCTAATGGCGCAAACTTTCATGAATATTTATCAATTAGTCGTCCATATTATGCTCATTAACAAAATAGCTATAGATTCGACAATATTATTTGATCGTAATTAATTTCATTCACTATTTTGTATCCTGAAGTCTGTATCAATGCCCCAACCCCAAACAAAAAAAAATTAATTTAAAAAATGGGCAACATTTGATTGGCTCATGTTCAAAACTGATAGGAAACAGTAATTTTTGCTTTAACAACATCAGTGGCTTTCAAATATGAAAAATCAAGTAAGTGCCATCACATCAGTGTCAAGTTCTCATACTAATTAAGCCTCTTTTTCTTCATTACAGTAGCATTAGTATCAGAAGAATTTATAGTCAATAAGTTTCAATAAGGTGTTAAAAATTTTGAAAGAATAATACCCAAATTCTTTTTGATGGTTCCTCTATTTCTTTTATTTATTCCATGTTTGGTTTTTATTTGATTCCCATTAAAAACTCCACCTTCTTGTCAAATTTTTCTTTTTAGAAACTAACCCATGACCAGGAATCAATGCCCTTAGCCAAGTGCCACCTGGGGCATTTGCCCCCCAACCCCCACGCTACACCACTGATTCATACAATTTAAGATGAAACAAGTCGTTCAAAATATTTTTTTTTTACTTTTATTTAAATTAAAATCAAGTGTATAATAAGATTTCTTTATCTCAAAATGAATGAAAGATATTTATTACATAATCCATTAACAAAAAAATATGTGCTAGATTCAAAGTTCTCATATTCTGATAGATGCTGGTACTTTAATATGTAGTAGATATTCTGTTTACCTGATAAAAGAAAATGTGTTCAACCAAACCCAAAGAATATGCTGATTTGTTAATCAGAAGTAAAATGTCAGCTAAATTCTTTTTTAAGTTTTAAAAAAAGTTTATGGTAAATTAATATTTAAAATGTATATTTTTAAATACATTTATTACATCTTAACCATACAAGTACATATTATTCTGAATTTCTGAGAATAAGAAAAAAAAACAATTCTTTTTTTTTTTTAAATAAGATACATTACTTTGATATTCATTGGATACTTGACTCATAAAATACACACACATTTATAAAAAAAATCTGTAATTTGTTCAAATGACATAATATTTTGTCATCATCATCATCTGTGGCGCTACAGCCCATGTAGGGCCCTGGCCAGCTCCACCACATCCTTCCATTCAGATCGATTGATGGCTTTCTTTCTCCATGCTCGAACCCCCAGCTGGTGTTGGTCCATTTCCACATCATCGATCCGGATAATACTTCAGTTAACTTTTTAACTAGATATCTGTTTAGTTCTTTAAGCAAATTTGTATAGAGTGTTTTATTTTCACAATATCTAACTGTTATGAAATATTCATGATAAATTATTTCTAATGTTTAAAATAAAAACTTACATTTTGATTTATATGTACCTCAAGTTACAATTAGCTAATTTTAGTTTTGGTTTCATTTATTTAAAAAAATATATCAAATTAATACTGAAGAAAGAATCTTTGTGTGTTTCTGAGCTAAAAGGAAACACACACACACTTTCTTTAACAATAATAGAGCAAGTAAATGGGTTGAGTTTTCTTACAACAGAAATCTTGTTGAAGCAGTGAGACGGTTAGGTCATAACACAGCTAACATTCTATTTCTTTCTCTCCAGTAACATTTTAGCCAAGTGTATCAGTGCACTCTTAGCATCTGAGTTGACAAAGTCTTGTAAACATTTTATGGCTTCATTAGTATGTTGTAAGGCAAGCAGTTTGGTCTGTTGTATTCCATCACTCTAGAGGGATCAGATGAAATATTTAAGTTACTCTTTCACTGCTGGAGACTCACTTTCCAAAAATAAAATTGATTTCTGGAATTTATTATAGTTGCTTTTGAAGCAAAATATTAAATACAAATGAATGTGTTTCTCCACATTAGACCATAAGATTAATAATAAATTTAATTTGTTTTAAATAAATCTCTTTTTTTTTTTGTCTCTGTTCTTTAGATTGATATGTGTTTATTCTTCACTTAATGCACCATGTCAGTGCACATTTTTTTTAAAAACTGCAAAAAAATGTGACCAAAGCTTTTGAAAGGTTATATTAAGTACTTTACCTTAGTGACAACGTATCTGGCCTGTTCAACATCACCTTCCTCAGAAAACCGTCTCATTATCAAAGCTTTTAATGCAGGGTACTAAAGTAGAAAATGAAGTTCATCAAAATTAAACAATTCAATGTGTCAAATAATAAAATGTCATCTCAGATGTTCGATTCTTTTTTTTTTTTTTTTTAAATTTTTTTTTAACAAATGACTTCGTGGATAAAGAATAAATATCTCTGAACTGATTTTAATAAATTATATGGTTATGTAAGATTTACATTCATTTCAATTTTAATCTTGTAATTAAATTTTTAAGCATATCTAACATTTTGTAAATTGAAAGTCATATGATTATTTTTAAATTTATATCTGGCTAAGTTTGAATTCCTATGTTTGAATTGAAGCTATGTGACTAAAGTTGAAGTATTCTTTAATTTCGGAAGAAATCCTGATAAAGATTTAATGGGTTATCAAATATTTAATATTTGTTAACAAAAGAAAATTGTTAAAAATTTTAGAAATAAATTTTGATGAAATTCTAATCTCTTTAAATCTCTTGAAACACAAATATATTATAAATTGACTTTTTAAATTTATCATCATCATCACTGCCTGTCGTCCCATCTGGGGAATAGACCACGAATAAAGGCTCTCCTGGCACCCTGGTCCTGTGCCAATTTCTCTAACTGTCCCCAGCTGTGCCCACTCTTTTTGGAGTCTGTCTCCAGTTCCCTTCTCCGGGGCCTTTTGGGTCGACCTCTTTTCCTCTTGCCCTGGGGGTTCCAAGTGAGGGCTTGTCTCACAATGATGGATGTAGGCTTTCTGAGAGTGTGGCCAATACATTTTCATCTGCACTGACATTTTAGCTCTTCCGCTGGTTCTTGTGTACGTTGCCACAGGTTTTCGTTGGTAATATTGGGCCAGCGGATTCGAAGAATTGTTTGGAGACATGTGTTTATAAATGTTTGAAGCTTTTCCAAAACAGCAGCTGTAATCCGCCATGTTTCAGCTCCATATAGCAAGACAGGCTTTACTGTGGTGTTGAATATCCTGACATTGGTCTGCAGGGTCAAGTTGTTGCAGCTCCAAACTTTTTTTAGCTGTTAAAATGCTGTTCTTGCTTTGCCAATTCTCACTTTAATGTCCGCGTCTGTCCCTCCCTGCATGTCTATGATGTTACCAAGGTATGTAAAGCTATCCACCTCCTCTAGATTTGATCATCCAAGTGTTATTGGGGTGTTGCTTGATGTATTTATTTTAAGGACTTTGCTTTTTCCCTTGTGGATGTTTAGGCCAACATAAGCAGAGAACTGTGCTACATAGTTAGTTTTCTCCTGCATCTGTTGCTGTGCGTGTGATATTAGGGCCCAGATCATCCGCAAAATCCAGGTCATCAAGTTGTTTCCATAGTGTCCATTGAATACCATTTCTCTTCTGCTCTGTAGACATCTTCATTATACAGTTAATGGTTAGCAAGAATAAGAAAGGCAAAAGCAGACTCCAGTCTGTACCCCAAAAGCCTCTTTTGTTTTTTGTCCATGAATGATTCTACATGTTAGGCCTTTGTATGACATCTTAATTATGTTAGTCATCTTTTGTGGTATACCGTAGTGTCTTAGCAACTTCCACAGGGTTGGTCTGTCAACACTATCAAACGCCTTCTCATAGTCAATAAAGTTGATGTATAATGGTGAGTTCCACTCCAGGGATTGTTCTACTATAATTCTCAGTGTGGCAATCTGGTCAGTGCATGATCTATCCTTTCTAAAACCTGCTTGTTGGTCTCTAAGATGGGTGTCTATTGCCTCTCTCATTCTGTTTAGCAGCACTCTGTTAAATACTTTTTAAATTATAATTTATAAAAGATCTGACCTCTTGAGCAGCAAACAAGACGGGAGCAGTGGCCAACCCTAGTTTGAGATCAGCAGCAGTAGGTTTACCCATCACCATATCACTTGAGATAAAGTCCAAAAGATCATCAATGAGCTGGGTAAAGATAATCATAACAGGGAAATTTCTTATAATTAAAACCAAACAAAAAAAAAGAAAAGTTATAGAGAATAATTGGGTAATGTTTCAATACTATAAAGTTTAATAATTACCAAGAAAATTTTTTATCCAAATAAAAGCAAGTTTTTAAAATTACAAAATACATAGTCTGTTTTTAGAGCATAAAAATTACATGTTATAGTTATATTAAACATAAGATTTAACAATAAGAATAACATAAACACAAGAAATGTTTTCATATTTGTCTTTTTTTTTAAGTCTTACTCAACACAAGGTTCTTGCATTCAATCAAAAATTAAATTCTAGAAAATAAATGAATGAACCAGGACATTAAAAAAAATTAAAATGTCATAAATCAAATGCTTTAAAACTGAAATAATGCTGCACTAAGAGAAAAACAAAAGGCTGAGAAGCATACATTTTTTAACTTCTCACTAAAAATCATATTTCAGGTCCTTAAACAAAATTGTTTGTGTTTAAGGAGTCTTCAAGTATTTTCATTTTAAAAAAATCTTATTTGACAAATTTATATTATAGATGATACTTTTACACAGCATATTAATGTGTCCTACTTTTATCAATGGTTTATATTTAGTCTTGCATTTTTATTAGAGTTTTGAATGTTGATATTGTTTCCTGGTTTGTTCAGGCAACCCATGCCTCATCTAAATGCCACATGAGAAAAAGGAGGAACAAGTAAAGTGTATTTTTAGGGCTGTTATCGATTAATTTAAATTTAATCGTTTACTTTGGAAAAATTACCGAATAATTAATCGATAATTTTGATTGATGCTAATAATAAGATTTATGACGTCATTAAACTGAACATTTCAAGGGAAGTAACAAAAACAGGCATTGGACATGTTTTTTATTTAAATATAAGTAGTGTTTAAATATAATGTCAATGAATTTAAATTTTGCTATTTTTAATAAAGTAAGAACATCGTTGAATCTTGTATATTATTTTCCTTATAAAATAGCTAATTTTAAAGTTTACACTTTAAAAATCTTTTTTTTTAAATTGAGAAGTTACTACGTAAAACAGCAAAATATTATTAATTATTTATTAATAAATCGATACAGGTATTTAAAGTATGTACCTTAATTTTAATAGCTATTTTATCAATTAAAATAATTTTAATCGATAAAAAATTTTACAGATTAATTGAGAAATTCATCGATAATTTCCACAGCCCTAGTATTTTTATCTATATTTTTATCTGAGTGTTGTATTAGATTATTGTATTTCCAAGTTAGAGTTTCCAGGAGGCGGTAGAAGCTCTGACTAAAAATATAAATGATGAATTTTTTTTTAATCTACTGATGTATGTGAATGTGGTTAAGTTTAAATGTAAACCAACTATAATAAGTATGTCATGGATGTTACTATTAATTATTTTCAAGCTATGTATTTTATCAAGTCACTTAGTTCATTCAAAAACTGCACATTTTTTTCCTTTACAACAGATCACTTTACAATGTACCGTATTTTATAAACCTGTAATAGTCAAGGGTGGCGTTATAAAACAACAATAATGAAATATTTTATGATCCGTAGATAAGTCAAAGGTAAAAATTATAGCTAAGTACACTAGCACTACCAATATCTGATAATGCCCTGCATTCAATGCACAAAATAAAATTGAAACTAGCACTGACCCAAAGATATGTTCACTCTGCCTTTTAAATGTAAGTTTGGGGCTATAAGGTAATTTGATAATGTAATAAGGTTAATAGTTTGTCATTTAATAAATATGTGTGAGAATGATTCAAGAGACAACAAACTGTAGAGACATTTATTATACAGAATATATACTTAGTCATAGTAAGAAATATTTTCCTAGTCATACCACACACTTTACTTAAATCTCCATTTTTCTCTATTTTATGGTAAACATGCACATAAACAAAGTAAATTTACATTTATACATCATTCAAAAATTTGTATTATTATCATGATATTATAATTTATAACATTTTATTTACTGAATTTACACCAACAAAATAATGTATTATTTAATTCTTAATTTTTTTCTACATGTTTACATTTTAAAGCTAAGTTGCTAGAGACTTGGATTTGATCATTCAAAAACATTTTTAAAACAAAACCTTTACAAATTCCATAAGGTCTGTTTTAACTAATAAAAACAATTTAATTACAAACCTGCCAAGCAATGCCCAGATTTTTACCATATTGATAGGCTTTTTCTGTCATCTCTTCATTACATTTCCCAAGAAGTGCAACCTGCAATAAAAAATTTTAATATCCACTCTTACTCCGACGAGGGGGGGGGGGCGTAGGGCTCTAAATAACAGCTCATTTCATTTCACATTTTCTCTGTGCCACATACAGGTCAATGTTGCTTCCGAATATTCAATACTAGTTGTTTCAACAATATAAATGGGACGTGGTGGTCGAGAGGTAGCGCTCTCGACCGTCACACCGATGGTCACGGGTTCGAATCCACACCAAGGTGAGGCTTTGTTCTCGTGGCCTGAGGAGCCCCCGAGTCACCCAGCTCCGAATGGGTACCTAACTAGACAATAGTTAGGCGGCTGGGGTAATGCGTGGAACCCCTATAGCCGTGGCCTGTGACCGCTGCATCACTTGCCAACAGATCATCTCTCATGGTCTGTGGACGCAATTATCTTCTGCATAGAAGGAGCGTCTGTATATTTAAGATAAGATATAAACTGCCTATGTTCTGAAATATACCATGGCGAACAACATCAAGTCAAGAGACCTTTTACTCACACACTAATTAAATTTCAGACTTTGCAAACGTCTGACAAAAAAGAAAGAGACTTGCATGGAAAGGTTCTAAAGACTAATATAAATATATATATGTATATATATATATTATGAGATTAGCATGACATGTTATAATAAAATGTTGCACTTTGGGAATAATGATGAAATAATTTTTTTTTTAAATACTCACAACTTGACAGGTTTTGGCAATGAGGCTTGCAGTTTTCATAAAACTTTTCTTCAAGTAATTTGAAAATCGTTCTTCTTCATCTTCTTCAGAACCAAGCTGCATAAGCTCACCTTAAATAATTTATAAATAAGAACCCATTAGGATGAAATTCCCTGAAAAACTTATAAGTAAAAGACAGTAATTTCTTTAAGAGTTTTAAATGTCCAAAAACGTTAAAAACTTGAATAAGACCATTTAGCTGCAGTTATTTTTAAATGAACTTTAACTTATTTTTAAAATGTTCAGAAGAGAGATAAGAGAAGGCATGCAGTCAAACAAATGAAAAAAATCAATCTTACCGCTAATCAAGTCTCCTAAAATTGAAATTAAGATAGAAATAGCCTCAGGACTTCTTGTTGAGGCAAGGGTAGCACATACCCGAGAAATAATGTAGTCCCCAACAAGGATGGGCTGAAATGTCAAACACAAAGTTTTAAGGTAAAAAATAACAACCATTGTCTAAATATTCAATGTTCTTTTAGGAGTAAGATTAATTTTACTTACTTTTTTTTGGCCATAAATAGAATTTAAACTTGGTTGTCCCCTCCGAGTGTCTGAGCCATCAATAACATCATCATGTACAAGAGTGGCTGTGTGAAACATTTCTGCTACAATAGCAACTATCTTCTGATTTTCTAAAATGCTGCAAAGTATAAATTATTCCTTTAAAAATCTATATTTTACTTGGGATTCTATAAATTCCAAAAAACTGCACAAGTGTAACCATAGAGTCAATGTAGGTAAATTCAGTCCTATCAACTCATGTTTGCATATTGGTATTTCATTCTTAATTTAAATAAATAATTTTCATAACCAAAAAGGGTCATGCTAAATGTCTGACAGCTCTAATTGAGACTTGCATGGCGTTAACGAAAGTAATTTATGTTGATTTTCATCATGTTATTAAAAAAGAAAGGTTTTAAAACAAGTTTCAGTTTTTAATTTAGTGTTTATCTTCCCAGAGATAAAAATAAAACCTTATCCATTTTTTAAATATATTTATGAGAATAAAGTTTCAAACTGCCAACAAAACTTTTTTGTAATGAATAATTAGCACAATAAAGTTTGTTAATATATGATAATTTCACCATTTTTAAAATATAAGTTGTCTTTTAAATTATATTGAAGGAATCAAACAATTCTTTAAGTTACTATTATTGAATAAAAACAGCAACAAAACAAAAAATCTATCAAATTGAAGTCTACTTCCCACAACTATCAAATGTTAGAATCATAAAATAAATAAAAACAACTCATGCACAATGCACTAGCCAAGAGGATAGCAAAAGAAATGCATTATCTGAATAGTAAATAAGGGAATATAGGTAGCAAAAGGGAACAGAAAATAGAAAAATAACTTTCTGTAAAGAGGGGTGAAGAAAAGATTACAATGAAAATCTTTAAAATCTTTTTTTAAATGGAGAAGTTTGTACTTTAAAAAAAACTATTATTAATTATTTATTAATAAATTGATAATTTTAAAAAAACATCATTTTTAAAAATTTTAATTGTGATTTTATCTATTAAATCATTTTAATCAATAAAAAATTACCGAATTAATCGTTAATTACCGCAGCCCTAAACTATTTTAATCGATATTTAATTAATAAAATTTTAAAGATTAATCGAGAAATAATTTTAATTGTATTTAATCTTACTCTTAAATACAAACAAAATCTATCACCTGTCACCTAAATTGTTGGAAATGTTGCAAGCCTTTGACATAAGTAAGGCCACAAGTGGGCGAATCTTTTTCCCTTCTCCTTGAAATGAATACTGTACCATTGTTTTGAGGGATGGTTCTTGTAGTTTCTAGAAATAAAGTATGCAGTAAAAATCTATGGCACATCAATTAGAAAGAGGGAAAAATATTTTAATATGTATCATAATATGGTAAATAATATCTTTGTAAGGCATCCTTCCATCTGTAAAAGATGGCAGATTTATATTCTTGATTTAAGATATTTGGTTCAAAGACTGAATTAAGTTTGTTATTTATTTATTTATTTATTTATAGCAATGTATTTCTTTTTGTTTTCTTTTTATATTATATTACATTAATCAGCCAATGTTTAGATCACTTTGTCTACTGTGTATAGTGAGCAATCAACTAATATTTAAATCACTTTGTCTACTGTGTATGGTGAGAGAGTTTGTGATTCTTTTTCTCAAGTGGGATAAAAAATAAGTTATTTGAATTTTAAAACTTCAAAATACATAACATTACTACTTCCATTTCACTCATTTTGTAATAATTGAATTGTTAAATAAACTGCATGTTAAATGTTATTTGCTAATTATTATCAATATTTTATATTTTAATTTAACTTTAATTATGTCCATTTCTAAAACAGATTCTTCTTCTTGTCTTTTGGACACATATGAAATGCTGATAGGTAAGAGGCTCAACTCCTAATTAAAATTTTTATAGCTTTATGCATTTCATTTTTGTAATGGTATATTTTTAAAAAATTCTTTGTTTCTTTTAAAATTAACTACTTTAAACCACTAAAGCAAAAGATTTTTGTGTCATTACTTTTTTTTTAAATTTTTAAATAATTCATTTTATGTCAATACAATGATTAAAACAGTTCAAAATCACTGGAAAATAATGTGCTTAGAAAATAATTTAAATGTAAGTTTCAAAATTCCTTACCATTTTAATATCATTGGCTAAAGTTTTCATTTCTAAGGCTACCAATTTATATGGGTCCAATCCAAGACAGGAAGAATCCTGCTCATCTTTAACTGTTGAACATTTTCTTATTCTTTGTGTTTCAGGAGACAGAAAACCTGGAATAGCTGCTGATAAGCCATATTTCCTTAGTCGGTTTACAGTTGAATATTTGGAAGCAAAGTGAAGCTGGCAATTATTACGGGGTTCAGGTACATCCCCACAGATCTGTTTGCCAGAGAAACAGTGAAGCTGAAAATGTCAATAACCAGACAGCATTTGTTAAATTAAATTTGTTACAAAAATGTTTAAATCTTCTTTGCTCAGAAACCAAGGAATATTAATATTTACTTCTAATGGTTGCTCATCATCATTTTATTTTAAAAATTTTATATTATTAAGTAGCTTATATGATATAATTAAGATTATTTCATAAAATTTAGTTCATCAAATGTTATAAAGATTTACATTTAAATTTATGAATTGCTCTCTCTTTTTTTTTGTTATAAAAATTTTTTTCATGAGTCTTTTTACTGCTTTGTCCTATAAATTAAATCATGACAATGATTAAATATTTTAACTAAGCACCTGATTATAGTTGTTAAAATTACCTTTCAAGAGACCATGACACTTTGGTTAGCACTTGTTCATCATTGTTGTTGCAATTTATTTATTAGAACTTTTCCAACAAAGTGATCTCCTTCAACTTATGATCCACTAACATCTATAATAACAGAGTTTTCTATTATACTAACACATACTCTATTGTCATTTAACATATCTGTTGAATCTACACAACTTTCTCAGTCAATAAATCTTTGATTAGTAACTAATCTTTTCTTGGCCCCCTCTCATACCAAGTCTTTAAGGATTACTGACACTTTTGTTCACCCTAGCACTTTATTTGAAACTACAGTGAGGGCTCTTGCTTATAAAGACTAGGACAGACTCATTTTGTGCCAAATGATATTACTTGACTAGATTCTAGATCCAATGGGTGATTTAAACTAAACAATGCAGCAATATAAGGTAATATTAGCACAATCTTCACACTATTGCGAGACGACATGTCACGGTAATACTGCTATGAAATGGTTTGCTTGGTGCTTACTGATTTTGTATGCAACAGCTGCAGTGTAAATTGAAAACTCAAGGAGTTTTAAGCTTTTTTTTCCACCTATTTATGAATGCAAATTTCTACACTTCACTAATTGTCAATGGCCGTCCATACATGAAAATGTCACGCGAAAGATTTTACCCTCCCCCCTTGTTTTATCTAATCTGTTACATATACTCCATCCATACAGAAGATTATTGCGTTTATGCTTATCCATGGTTTATGACTAGATTTGCAATTTTATTAGAGTTTTAAATGTTGATATAGTGCTGGTTTTTCTGGTTTCCTAACACATCGTCACAAGGATATACCCCATTTTTTTGCCTCCGACTTTACGCCACAAAGCCTTGTTCCCCAACCCCATAAATGCAGTATTTCCCATTCTAAAATGAGCACGTTTCACATCATTTTATTGTCATTTAAGAATGTATTTAGTATAAGGTTGCACACCAATGTAGTATCACGCATGAAGCCATTTAAAGCATCATTAAATAAATTGCAAACAAAATATTAAAGGGCAACTTTTATTTAAAGTTGCGAGTTTCTTAAACACCCCCTTACCTAGTCACACATTATCACAAATGTTTGACCTCTCTCCCACTTTGGGGTCATCCATAAATGATGTCACGTGCCTAAGAGAGAGGAGGTCGAGCATTTTATGACGAGGGGGAGGGAGGAGTTTTAGAAATGTGACTTGAAAATTTTGATTGCTTTCAATTTATTTTTTGACGTTTTTAATGGCTTCACGTGTGTTAGGATATTAGAATACAGTCTCACACTAAATAAATAGTTAAATGACAAAAAAAGTAATTTGCATCATGCGTATTTTTAATTAGAAAATACGGCTTTAAAATGGGGGGGGGGGTAAAGCTTAGTGACCTAATATTAGAGGGGGTCTAAGTTTTTGCGACAAGGTGAGGGGAGGTTAAAAATCGGCCAAAATTGCGTGACGTCATTTATGGATGACCTCTTGTGGGGATGATGTCATTAATTATGCATTTATAGACGGCCCCTGAATCGAACTGGTTATAGAACAAAAATTAAACTAGTGATCATTGTAATGAAATTTTAATAATTACTTTATAAATATATAAAAACCTCAATTAACAAATCAATTTCTCAATAAAATTTATTAATAAAAACTGACAACTTGACAAAAGAGAATGTTCACTTGAGCAACTTTTTAAAAAAAAAATAATAATAAAGAAGTGAATTACATAAAATTGTGGAATATACACAATCGGATTTTTAAAAATAAAAAAAATAATTAATTACATTATAGTGAAAAATGACCCATCTATTATAATGTGTTCCTATCAAATTAAGTGATATTGTTAAAGTCTCAGTCTAGCATACAATATGGAAAAGTTGAGTGTAGTTCATTAAATCATTACTGTGGCAATTTTTTTTTTGTGGCAATAAAGTTAAAAGGTGAAACAAATTCATTAAAAAAAAATTAAGTTCTTCTATTAAGAAAACATTTTAATCAAGCATCAAAAGAGAGGGAAGTAATCTTTGTCTAAAATGTCTGTGGAAGAAAAGAAAAAAAGAAAAATGATTTGCTGTGCATTTCAACATTTAACAAAGTGAAGCCAAAAGTGAAAGCTCGAAGTCCAATTTACTCCAATTCCAAAGTCCAGAAGTCCGAACGAAACCATAATAATAGTAAATAGACTATAGACTGAAGTCAAAATAAATAAAACTACCTGTCGAGGATTCACTGGGGGAAAGTGATATTGATATGATGAGCACGAAATTCTGCACAGGAAATCATTGGATTTAAAAGATTTATGATAGTTACGACAAAAAATAACATTGAAATTAAACTTTTCCCAAAAACATCTTTCCAGCAGAATATACGAAGTTGCTCTTGACATGACCATTTTTTAAAAATAAATAATAATATTGTAATTGGCTGCTTAACTAGTTGCTTCCCTTTTAAGTTACAGATTGACTTTAGGCCAATAAATTGTTGTCCAAAACTTTTAAAGGTGACGCTTTAATTAAGAATGTTTTTAATGCTGTTTACATGCTTTATTCCATACAAATTCCTAAATCATTGTTTATTGATGAGAATGTTATAAATAAACTTAACAAATGCTGGTTCAATTCTAAATTTAAAAAAACTATGCAAACAATAGGAGAACTTATTTTAAAAATTTAAGGCTACCAATTTAAAAAGATATACACAATAGACTTAAAGATTGAACACTTGACACAAAAACTTATTCAAAAACTCCCAAATGAATATATAAACAATGTCATTTCTAAAGATAACAATAAAACTTATGTTCCTTTATTAAATTTTAAAAAAATGGAACCTATAGCTTACACGCATAACAACACTAAAAGACCCAAATAATAAAACTCAGGAAATCCACATGGAACTATGCTAGGTTCTTAACTCTTTTTAATTTATCTAAATATCATAATATAACTTAACTAATAAATTAAATATACAGAAAAGTCTTTTATTATAAATATTAATTTTACATTCTTATCCAGTTTCATGTATTTCATTACAAAAATCGAGTAAAAGTTGCTAAACTATTTGACCTGATTTTAGTGACCCAAACAGTAATGTGAGTGGAAATCACTGATATTTTTAACTAAAATTTAAAATCTATCAATGAATAGTTATAAAATCAATTTTTCATGCTCACTCTACATGGACCTGGGAAAAAAAAAGATTTTTTTAAAAAGATGGTCATATACCTAACCCACTGTTGTTGTTCATCCGTCGAGTCAATGAGGACCACTCTAGTCATCTGAAGGTTGCTCTGACTGGTTTTGCCTATGTGTGTGCAGATGGCTGACGAGACACGGAAGGTTCGGGAAAAAAAAGGACATGGAACGAGTGGGTTGTCTCCTGGAAGGTAGGCAGTGCGGGCCTGTCACAGGATGGCCGCTTCTGACACCATTTTATATCACGGCCGAGGTCCCGTTTTCTCACTTTCTCGTGATTGACCTATTTTGTGTTTCTTTGTGGGCTTATCAAACTGTCTCCTCTCTCACACAATAATTCAGTGCATTCATTGAAGTCAGGAATTAAACTCTTTAATAACAAAACATTTAATATCTATATACAAGTATGTCACAATGTGTGACAGTAATCTCTAGAATTCAAATAGTTTCCATCTCTCTATTTGTGCATCTTTTCACTTTCGACTCCTCAGCACAAGTCTCGTGTTTGTCTCTCTCCGTGAACACACCATACCGACTGGCCATTGGCCTTCATTCAACTCTGACACACCACCGCATTTCTTTCATCGCACATGTCTCACGTGACAGGGCCTTTCATTTATGAAATCCCATACTGCATGTAATAATCCACAAAGAATGAGGAAATGACACTAACATGCTGGTCTGTTGCCAAGTGACACATCGTTCAAAGCCAACGGCTATGAAGGTTCCATGCATTACCCAGCATCTTTTGTTTCCCTAACTAGTGTTTGGTGCCCATTCAGAGCTGGGTTGACTCAAGGACACCCTTGTCCCTAGGAACAAATCCCTGCCTTCACGGAGATTCGAACATGTGACCATTGATATGACAGATGAGCATGCATGCCCCTCGACCACTGAGCTTGTGAGGTTCATGAAATTTTTACTAAACAGGTAATAAATTATATGTATGGCAATGTCTGAGCATGCTAGATATCACACTGTTAGGCCATTATGTGATCTAAATGTATTAACAAACATTGGAATCAATCATCAGATTTTAAATTGATGGAGTTATATTTTACTTAACAGATATAGTCAAGTTGCTTTAAATTAGACAATATCACAGGCTTGCGTGTTAGACTAAATAACTCCTGCTTTAGTTGTTTAAGTTAATTCAGATGGTTTATTCCCTTTATGTTGTTGTAATTGTAAGAAGGTTGTCAATTAAACATTTCTTTAATGTCATCTCATTATTTAGGCTCTCACATTCCATCTTCCCATAACCTCACTCACACAGGTAAAACACAGTCTCTACTTTATTATACTGAACACGGTAAAAGTTTTCAGTAGTTTATTGGTCTTTGGACAGGGAGATGTTCATAGACTTTAGTTTTATCTACAAATGTATTACAACTAGCACACAATCCTTCTGTAAAGAAGGACCATCCTTGACAGATAAGATAGATAACATAAGTCATTAAAACTTTATTTTTATTTTACGTTTACTTAAATTAAAATCAACCATATGGTTTCTTTATCTCAAAATGGATATAAAGTGTAACATAAGACATTTATTAAATAATCTATGACCTTAAAATACATGCAAGAATCAAATTTATGCATAATCTGATAAACACTGACACTTTAGTAGTAAAATCCTGTTTGCCTGATAAAGACAATGTGTTGCTCCAAATCCAAACAGAAGCTGGAATTGTTTCTGCAAATCAAATGTTAAAATATCTATTTTAAATATTTTTGTTGCACTTTAACTAGGGTTTTTATTGATTAATTTAAATTCAATTGTTAACTTTTGAAAAATTAACAAATAATTTAGCGGTAATTTTGATTAAAGCTAAAAGTAAGATGTATGACGTCATTAAACTGAAAATTTCAAGGAATGTCTCAAAAACATAAATTAACATTTTTTAAACTTTAAATATAAGTAGTTCAATATAATGTCATTGAATTTAATTTTTGTTATTGTTAATTAAGTAAAAACAATGTTTAATTTTTTATATAATTTTCCTTATAAAAAGAGCTTATTTTAAAGTTTACACTTGAAAAATCTTTTTTTTTTAAATGGTGCAGTTTGTTTGTAAAAAAAGCAAACTATTATTAAATATTAATCATTTATTAATAAATGGAAGTAATTGATTAACGCTTTTTGCTTACTGTTAATCGCTATATTATTGATTAAAAATAATTTTAATCGATAAAAAATTTACTGATTAATCGATAAATTAATCATTATTTCTGCAACCCTAATTTTAACCATTCAAATACATGAGTAACATTCTAAATTTACAAGAATCATGAAAAACATTATCCTTTTTAAAAAAAATTAGTGTTAATTAATAAAAGAAAAAACATACTATTTTTTAGTTTGGATTGGAAACCTGACTCATAAATACACATTTCATCTTTTTATTTTTTAAATCTGCATTATTTTTCAGTTCTGAAAATACTCAAATTAATTTTTAACAAGATATCTCTTTAGTTCTTTTGAGAAAATTTGTGTACAGTATTTTATTTTCACAATCTCTAACTGTTATGACTAAAACATAAATTTAGGATACATTTTTTGAAAACTAAACCCGCCAAAAAATCAAATAAATTCTGATTTACATGTACCTCAAATAAAAATTATCTATTTAATTTATTTTAGAAATATCAAAGTTAAAGTGAAGAAACAATCTTTATGTGTTCTGAGCTAAAAGGAAACACACACACACACTTTCTTTAACAAGAATAGAGCAAGTAAATGGGTTGAGTTTTCTTACAACAGAAAGCTTGTTGAAGCAGTGAGACGGTTAGGTCATAACACAGCTAACATTCTATTTCTTTCTCTCCAGTAACATTTTAGCCAAGTGTATCAGTGCACTCTTAGCATCTGAGTTGACGAAGTCTTGTAAACATTTTATGGCTTCATTAGTATGTTGTAAGGCAAGCAGTTTAGTCTGTTGTATTCCATCACTCTAGAGGAATCATATGTTAGAGAAATATTTATATCACATTTTTTCTTCTGGTACTGTCATTTTCTAATAATAAAATATACTTCTAGAAGTTTAAGTGGCTAAATAAAGATTAATATCAAAATATGGAAATAAAAAATTAGTGACTCTTAACTTTACAGCTAAATAAAAGCCCACTTAAGTTAGTGTTAGTTTTATTACATTCCAAAGAATGTTCTATTCAGCTCATTTAAATTTAACTTAGAAAGACATGTGCTGACCATTCTGAACAAATACAATTTTTCTTGTTTAAACAATAAAGATTTCAAGGTTTAAAATTCATTATTTTTGAATTGAGATTCATCAAGGTTATTAGTATTAGACATATTTGCACTCAAAAGTTAAATGAATATTATGTATTTTACTTTGGCAAAAAAATATCTGGCCTTTTCAACATCACCTCCCTCTGAAAATCTTCTCAAAAACCTAGAGTATAATGTAGGGTACTAAATGAAAGCATAAGGGGAAAAAATAAGAATTTTAATTTCGACAATGCATTATGTTTTTTTTAACCAAAGATCTTTGTGAAAAAAGAACTAATATTTCATATTAGTGCAGCGGCATAATTTTAATGATATTACATCCCCTTTTTTTTTCTTACAATTTCTGAAATCCTTTTTTTTTCTTCCAATTTCTGATATTAATTTATATTCTAAAGCTACTTAAATTGTTTGTTGACCTCTTGAGCAGCAAATAAGACAGGAGCATTGGATAATCCAAGTTTGAGATCACCTGCAGTAGTTTTACCCATCACCCTTTCACTTGAGGAAAAGTCCGAAATGTCGTCAACAAGCTGAGTAAAGAAAATTAAAATATTTAAATAACTTAAGTTAGTTTTTAAAAATCCCAACAACAAACAAAAAAAAAGGATTTAAACTATGAAAACAATAAAAGCAGATATTTAAAAAAATTTCTATTGGATCAGAGCCAGAAAAGTTTTTTAGAGAACAACTTAAAATAATGAAGTAGTGTATTTGTCATTACAAAAGAATTTAATATTTTCCCAAAAACTTTAAAATGAGCTGATTATCTAATACAGTGGTCTCTAAACTTTTCTTCTAGAAACCGCATCAACTGTCATACAGCACTTTAAAGGACCTACTACACACAGTTTTGTGGTAAACTACAGGTAAAATAGTAATTTCTGTTTTTAGATTAAAAGGTCCCCAAGGACCGGATGAGAGGGCCTTACAGGCTGTGTTCGACCCGTGGGCCATAGATCTAATAGACTGATCAAATAAAATGTTTAAATATTTTAAATTATATTATAAATATATATTAGGGCAGTTACGATTAATTTTAATTTAACTTTTGACTTTTAAAAAATTAACAATTTATTAATCATTAATTTTGATTAAATCCAAAATTGAAATTTATGGTGTCATAAGTTAGATTTATTAAACGTCCTTGTCAAAAAATCAAAATAAACACTGGAATTTCTTCTTTATATGACTTCTTTTAACCAACAACGCAAGCTGACAAGTGTATTGACATTATTTGTTGCAAGTGATGAGCGGGTCTTATTGAGAATATAACCAGCCGAGCTGAACAAACGTTCATATTGCTTTTTTTACATAGTCTCAGCTTAGTTTATGATACTGTAGTGAATGTTTGGTTTGCAGATGGTATGTAAGCAAAGTGTTAGAAACATGGTAGCAATTTTTCTTTTAAGCATCGCGGATGAGCAGATTTTTGACTGACGCCAAGCAGAAGTTTAGAATCACAGCGATGCTAATTTTGTAAAATATTACACAAAATATGGACGTTGTGCAATTTTGCACACAAGTTGTTTTTTTTTAAACTTTGCACTCGGACAAATGAAGCATAGAATTAGAGGGAACATTGCATGGTAGGCAAAAGATTTCTCTCAATGGACACTTAACATTCATCAACATTTTGCGTAGTCACATCAGTCAATAGTTTAAAAACCAAAATGTTTGTGTCATTGTCTAGAAATTAGTTTATATTTATTGGCTGAAATATTTTACTTTTTGACTTCCAGCACATTTAGCAAGTGGTGGGTCAATTTATCGTTTAAAAAATTAATCTTTAAAATAATTTACGATTAATCGAGAAATTAATATTTAATTTCCGCAGTCCTAATATATATATATATATAATGTATATACTTGCATTTACTCATAGACAGTTTACAACCCATACCTGCAATGCAATACCCAGATTTTTCCCATACTGAAAAGCTTGTTCTGTTATATTTTCCTTACAGCCCCCAAGAAGTGCAACCTGTAAATGTTATGAAATAAAAAAAATCTTATATCTTTTAAAGATCCTGAGAATATAAGCTCACTGTAAAGAAATATACATAATATATTTAAATAAACATAATCCTTTGGGCCCCTACGCTAGTGGGCCCCTGGGCAAATGCCCAAGGGGCTTATGTGTTAAGACCCTACTGGTAATAATGACACAAACCCAAAACTTACAGATTGACAGGATTTCGCAAAGAGGCTTGCAGTTTTAAAATATATTTTTTTCAAATAATTTGACAATTGTTCTTTCTGATTTTCCTCAGCACTAAGCTGCATGAGTTCACCTGCAATAATTATAAACAAGAGCCCATTTGCATGAGCACCATGGTATAAAAGACAAATTTGTAATAACTATATAGTTTTAAATGTCTGGAAACCTCTAAAACAAATGAGAATATTTAGTTAAAAACCTTAAATTTGCAAAAAGCATTTTTTTACAAGTAGGTTCAGAGTTATAAAAAACAAGGACTCATGTGAAACAAATAAATAACTTTCTATCTCACCCCAAGCAGAGTTATAAAAAACAAGGACTGATGTCAAACAAATAAATAACTTTCTACCTCACCCCAAGCAGAGTTATAAAAAACAAGGACTCATGTAAAAGAAAAAACTCTTTATCTCACCCCAAGCAGAGTTATAACAAACAAGGACTCATGTCAAAGAAACAAATAACTCTCTACCTCACCCCAAGCCATGTCTCCTATACATGAAGACAAGCAAGCGACAACTTTTGGACTTCTTGTTGAGGCAAGTGACATGAATGCCTGAGAAAGTATGTAGTCTGCAACAAGGATGGACTGTAATGACATAGAAAAAATTATCTTCTCTATTACAGATGTTCATGTACATAAGATTATTGGGGCAATGCTTATCTGTGGTCTATGTCTAGTCTTGAATTTTTATTATAGTTTTATATGTTTACAGATGATGGCTCTCCTGGCTTTCTCCGGCAACCCATTTCACAAACTTGAAAAGGAAAATCAACTAATGACTGTTAAGAAAAGAGATTCAATGATTTACAAAGCATGCTTATTTTACTTACTTTTTTTGGTCCATAAATAGAATTTAAACCTGGTTGACTCTTACGTGTGTCTGAGACGTCAATAATATCATAATGTATAAGAGTGGCTGCATGAATCATCTCCGCTGTACTTGCAACTATTTTCTGCTTTTCTAAAATGCTGCAGAGTATTATTGAACTTTGTAAACATTTACAATTTACTTGGGAATCTATAAATGCCAATACACTGCACAAGTGTTATAATAAAAAGTCATAAAGCTAATTCTACAATCCAGAAACTCATGATTGCTAATTGGAATTTCACTATAAATTCTAAGCTTATAATCAAAACCAATGTTTCTTCTAAGGTTTAGTCTGTTTATGTGCAAAATAATAAAATCATTACTAAATCAATGCACAACTTCAAAGAGTTTTTTTTTTCATATTACATGTCTAATTAACCCTACGCCTCCCAAATTTACTGTGTGGAGTTATCTTCTCCTGTCTTTGGTTTTAACTCACATCAACCACAACCCAATCATCATCCAATTCATGTGACTTTTCAAAAAGGTTTTTGTCATCTTGATGAGCTGTACATCTAGAAAATCATTCAGCTATTAAGTTTTTAAAATTATAAAAATGTTACTTATTTTCTTAAGTTATTTTGAGCATAATGAAGGATAAATAGTTTTTGTTAACAATTTTGGTTAACAAAATAAGTTTCTCCTAATAGAAATTTTCTGTGGTATTTCAAAAAACCTCAGCAGCAGGATTTTTCCAGATTTCTGATTTTAGCCTTACAGCTAAAAGGGAATATTGATCATGACCCAAAAAAAGACCACACAAATTTACTGTTCCTTGTGGGTAAGAAATAATTTGTACGTTTTCATCCACATATCTTATCTGTTACAGATGCTCCTCCTATACAGAAGATTATTGCACCCTGCGCTTATCCATGGTTTATATCTAATCTTGCATTTTTATTAGAATTTCAAATGTTGATAGCACAGTAATGGCAAACCTATGGCCCACTTGCCACAGTTGGCATGCAAAGAATGCAAAGTGGGACGTGGTGGTCGAGAGGTAGCGCTCTCGACTGTCATACCGATGGTCACGGGTTCGAATCCACACGAAGGTGTGGATTTGTTCTCGCGGCCTGAGGAGTCCCCGAGTCACCCAGCTCCGAATGGGTACCTAACTAGACAATAGTTAGGCGGCTGGGGTAATGCGTGGAACCCCTATAGCCGTGGCCTGTGACCGCTGCATCACTTGCCAACAGATCATCTCTCATGGTCTGTGGACGCAATTATCTTCTGCATAGAAGGAGCGTCTGTATATCTAAGATAAGATAAAGAATCACCAGCTGGTGCACAACTAAAATGTTACTTCCTTAATCAAACCAGCTAAGCCAAACCCAATTTTTTGGGTCTCATTTAAGTGTTGGTACTTTGCTATTTTTGATTGAATTTTAGACAAACAAAAAATGTTCTACACCACTGTGATAGAATGTTGGTTTTCCTGGTTTCATGGGGCAAACTTTTCCATGTTCCTAAATTCCGAACAGGAAGAACAAGTATTTGTATGTGTTTTTTTCTTCAATAAGGAACTTTAAATGCGTTTTTATCTCTATTTTTATCTGAGGGTTGTATTAGATAATCTTTGCGTTTCAGCTGTAATGAAAAAAAAAGATTCTGATATTTTTAAAAGTATTTTTATGCTATATTTTACAATATATTTTCACAGATCAAAGACCCAAATATTTTTCTGAAAAAATCTTATCTTATCATAGATATACAGACGCTCCTTCTATGCAGAAGATAATTGCGTCCTCAGACCACGAGAGATGATCTGTTGGCAAGTGATGCAGCTGTCACAGGCCACGGCTACAGGGGTTCCACGCATTACCCCAGCCGCCTAACTATTGTCTAGTTAAGTACCCATTCAGAGCTGGGTGACTCAGGGACTCCTCAGGCCCCGAGAACAAATCCTCGCCTTCGCATGGATTCGAACTCGTGACTATCGGTATGACAGTCAGGCGTGCTACCTCTCGACCACCACGTCCCACCACGTTATCTTTAATATAATAAAGAAAGATCCTTAATATCCTTGCATTGATATTTTAAATAATCCCTCTCTCAACTACAAACAAGACAACTGTTTAAAATCTATTACCTATCACCTAAATTGTTGGAAATGTTGCAAGCCTTTGACATAAGTAAGGCCACAAGTGGGCGAATCTTTTTCCCCTTTCCTTGAAAAGAATACTGTAACATTGATCTGAGTGATGGTTCTTGTTTGAGACACTAGAAATCAAATAAATAATAATTTCTAGGGCTTCTTTAAAAGATTCTTACGTTCCTAGTTTGACAATGGGAAACTTAATTTTATATCAATACATGTTATAATATTTACTCATATCATTAAAGACTGTGTTATTAAATTATGTTATTAATAAATGGCATATTCTTTTACTAACTTTCTATACAAAAAACATTTTATGGAAATAACAAAATTTTGGCCGTTTTCAAACCCTACAAAAAGTAAGGAATCAAATTAAAATTTCAAACTCCTTTACCCTTTTTATATCATGGCCTAAATCCTTGAGTTCTAAAGCTACCAATTTATATGGGTCCAATTTAAGATAGGAAAAATCATCCTCATCTTCTGTAACAATGGAAAATTTTCTTATTCTTTGTGTTTCAGGTGACTGAAAAGCTGGAATTTCTGCTGTTAACCCATATTTCCTTAGTCTTTTTACGGATGGATGCTTTGAAGTTGAGTGAAGGTGACGAGTATTATGGGGTTCAGAGGAGTCCCTACAGAGCTGTTTGCCAGAGTAACTGTGCAGCTGAAATGTCAATATTATCAAGATTTACATTTATTGCATATTGATATCAAGATATACATAATACATATATATAATAAGCTTAATTCAAGCTACTATTTTAATTGCTCAGAATCTGAGAAATATTAATAATGGAATGTATTTTTATTTGTCATCATTTTATTATTATTTCATTAAAAATTTTTTACTTGTTTAATAATGATCATTATAAATCGATTCCAACTGCCAAAGTTTTAAAATAACTCAATGACAGTATTAAAGTTGAAGCATTTAAACTAGGAAACAATTTACAGAAATTAAAATTACCTTTCAAGAGACCATGACATTTTTGTTTGCACTTATTTACCATATTTGATGGTTGCACTTTTAGGTGAAACAAGTTAAAATGGGACACTTTTAGAATGAATGAATTCTGTCCTAGAGAATTTTTTTTTTCTTGACAAACTAATATCATCATGATCAAAGTTAGTTACAGTTTATAGGTTTCTAAGAATTTACAATGCTTCAGATCTAATTACAAATTATTCACATTATCAGGTGCCATGGCTAATGAGATAGGTCATACATAAGATTTAACTATTTGAAAAGAAAGTTAAGATTGGACCATATTTTGTAGGATATTGGTTTTAAATATTATAAAAACAGATTTAAAAAAAAAGATTATGACGTTAAATGAAAGTGTTTTTGTTTATATTTATTTTGATTTAAACCTTGACCAAAAATATAAAAATCTGCAAATTCCGAAGTGAAATTTTTTAAAGTATTAAAATGAAAATCAATTATAATTCTGAATCATGTTTATAGAGACTAGGTTAACAGGATAAAAAATTCAAAATAATTTATAGCTCATCATCTGCCATTTCAATGAATTATGTTAGTGACATAATTTTAAAAATTGAAGTTAATTACTGAGATATTTTGGTTAAAATTGTATATCATTATAATATAGTTATTACCGTATATTCATAGTTATTAAAATCTCTAAATGGAAGACTCATTGTATAAAACAATTTAAAATTCATAAAAATTCATTTGCATTTCGGGAAAAAGGCAAGAATCTTATCTTATATGTTACAGACGCTTCTTCTGTACAGAAGGTTATTGCGTCCTACGTATTTCTATGGTTTGTGTTTAGTCCTGTATTCAAATAATAACTCAATGTGGCATGAAGTGGTGCACCAATTCAATGAACCTACAATTCATCAATGATGATCAGTACATCAAAGAATGCCAAGAAGGTCTTGCAGGGTAGTGGTAGTGGTATAATCAGCTGACCAGGACAACCAACAGACTGGCACTTATAATGTGTAAAAAGATTCAACTTACAGATTAAAGGGTGATTTTTAAAAAATTGGACAAAGATTGCACATGTGACTTTTGTTTCATAGGGACTAGGGGTGCTCACTTTAAAGAAACAAACAAAAAAACTTGTTTGCAGCAAATGAAATTGGAGTAATGAACGCACAGTTTAATCGAGTTTATAATCAAGGAATGTACAAAAAGATCTGGAAGTGTCCCATTTGTCTTTTTTAAAATACATTTTTGAGATGGCTATTTTTTTTTAAGAAGCCATTTACCTTTGTCAAAAATAGTAATTCTCATTGATTGTTTTACCACCAATGACTTTCATCAGCATCCAAAAAAGCTTGAGGCCATAATGCAGAATGAAAATTACACTTGTAATTGCCAGGTTTAATAGGTCGACATCTGAATCAGAATACAACTATGATTAGCTGACTAGTGGTGTTGGCGATATATTTTTAATAGTAATAGTATAGAGAGCACAGCAATATCAATGCAAATACAATATCAAAAGTAACCCAAAAATGTGCCTATAAACTATAAAGTGAATAATGGAAAAAAATATAAGTTTTAATTTAATGAAATTAGTTGGAAAAGAAATCAAATTATTTTAAGTTTAAGAATTAATAAGTGAAAGTAGGGCCTCCGTCCAATGAAGAAAAGAATAAAAATGATTTGTTGTGAGTGAAAAAAAATGTATAAAAATTTCATTATAATATCATAACAGAGGAGGTAAACGTGAAAACTCGAAGTTCAGCTTCTAAACTGTGTGAACTACAGAGATGTAAGCCCTGGTCCAGAGTCCAAGAAGTACAATCAGAAAACAAGAACTACCTGCCGGTTGTTCACTGATGGAAATTTATACGATATGGACGAAATTCTGTAAAGACAATCATTATAGTTACGAGAAAATGTTAAAGTACTCCATTTCCACAACCATGTTTTTAGCAGAAAATACGAAGTTCCATTCGATAAGGCCATTTTAAAGCACAATTTACTTTTAATCATCACTCCCTTAAATTTAACTAGGTCGTTTCCCTTGATCCATTTGTAAAATTGGATTTTGCCCAATTAACCAAAGTCCAAAACTGGCGGTGGAGATACTTAACATAAATTTACATGTACTACACTTTCAAACAGACAACATTTATATATGTGTTGTGTGTTTGTGTGTATGTATATTCTGAACCAAGAAATATTTCATTAGATTGCGTTAGCTTCATTATACTAATGAAATATGAGTCTGATTAATTTAACTGCACTGACTACAGCCTATAGTTATATATATCAGATTCATCTTTACAAACGCTTTATTTTTTATTTTATGCAGTCTACATATTTTTTTTACACAAATTAGAAAGCGTAGTCTAATCAATTTGAGTGGTCCAAGCAGATTATAAATCACTAAATAGTAACTATATATGTGAACTTTGAAATATTTTTAAATAATTTGAGAAGAAGCTAACATATTTAAAAAATAAAAACGATTTTACCCATATTTGAACCTGGTAAAATTCTCTAGTGAGAAAAAAATCATGATGTTTTAATAAATTATCTTTAAGGGTCAAAACATTGATGAAATTAACAAGTTTATTTTCTGAGTTTTTAAAAACAATAGACTGCCATTTTACTTTTGTTCAATGATAATTTTGAAATCTTCATTCATTATTATATTCATTATTTGTTCAGATCCATATCTCAGCAGAATCTCATCCTTAAAGCTATACATTTGATTACATAAAATCTACTAAAGGGAACACCTCTTTCTTCCAATCCATGCTTTACATTTATATTGGAGGCAGACAGCAAGAGAATAGGCCAATAATGGAAGATCCCGGAGAAGCTGGCCTAGGATAGGGATGCTTGGAGGTCTCTTGGATGTGGCCTATGCCCTTGGGGGAAATTTCAGATGGCGCATATGATAAAGAAGACTTAACAACTACATTCCCCTGTTAAAGGAACTGATAAGCTCTCTAAGGCAAATTAAAACCAGAGAATTTAAATACACAATTGGTAACGGGGTGAGACTGCAGTCAAAGTAAGATTAACGGGGTGAGACTGCAGTCAAAGTAAGATTAACGGGGTGAGACTGCAGTCAAAGTAAGATTAACAGGGTGAGACTGCAGTCAAAGTAAGATTAACGGGGTGAGACTGCAGTCAAAGTAAGATTAACGGGGTGAGACTGCAGTCAAAGTAAGATTTAAGAAATTTAATGAATTAAGTAAGGATAAGAAACAATTTTGTGGCATCAAGAAATGAATGTTTATTTCTATTTTTTACATATCAATTGTTCAACAAGTTAGGATGCAATCACAGGCTCACCATCACAGTTGAAAAGAATTATTAAACCAAAATACTATCAATATTAAAACATTTTAAGGCTGCTTCTGAACAGAAAAATCACATTAAAAAAATTATAGAAAAACCGCCTTGCATTTAAACTAGTACTGATACTGTTAAAAAAATGTTTGTTCGATTAATTAAAAAATTTAATAGATTAATTATATTTTTATAAGGCATATATAGATACTGTTAAGTTGCTATTCATTATTTCGCAAAATGGGTTAAGCTGCAGTAATTCCATAGCCCTAAATGGTTCCATGACGTAACACGGCAAATTCGTTGTGCTATGCAAGAAATATGGAAGTAAAACCTTTTTGTTTACATATGCATGTCTAAATATATAATAATAATTACAGGGAAAAGAATGTAAGTAACAACAATATAAATTATTAATAAATTGGGAAAAAAAAAAGAAATATTTTCTTCAATTATTTGTCGATTAAATTAATTTTAATCAATTTAAAAAATTAAGGATTTATCAAGTAATTAATAGTTAATTTCCACTGCACTAATTTTAAAAAAAATATATATATTAAAAGTTAGAGATAATTTATATAGATTAAGTAAAGATTGATGATTGATTTTCATTAAATAACTGTGTTAGTAAATCTTTTAGTAATAGATAAAAATATTTGTAATGAATAGTTGAAAACAGTTGATTCCTTGTTGCTTGTGCTGTTTTTTTTTTTTTAAATTATTATTATCATGAAACATTTTTTAAATTTTTTGTTTAAGAGTAGGAGAGGGTGGGAGGTTTTGATTTTCCTTTTTTTTAAAAAAAAAAAATACGTTTGTTGGGTTAAAATTTTGAATTTTTTTTATAGGTGAAAACACATAAAAATTTAATATCAATTGTGATGAAATTAAAATTATTATTACAAATTAAACTAATACCGTATATACTCGAGTATAAGCCGACCCGAGTATAAGCCGAGACCCCTAATTTTACCACAAAAAACTGGGAAAAAGTATTGACTCGAGTATAAGCCGAGGGTGGGAAATGCGAAATGCAGCAGCTACTGGTAAATTTAAAAAATAATAGATACCAATAAAATACATTAAATCACATAATATTTATTTCAAAGAGAAACAGTAAATTAGCTCTATAAGTGGAAAAGAGGGTCAACAAAAACAATATGGTATCAACAATAACTTTAAAAGTACAAAAACCTTAGCTCAAGCAGCGAACAAAGTTAAAATATAAGAGTTAATATCTGGCTGCAGAGCGGCGCATTTTCTGGAGTCATTTTTTTTTTCACTCGAGTATAAGCCGAGGGGGTGCTTTTTCAGCACAAAAAATGTGCTGAAAAAGTTGGCTTATACGAGTATATACGGTATATGAAATTAGAATGATATTTTATACCTCAAACATAAACAATTGAGACACATTCAGTTTTAAAAGTTAAAATAAAAATTGTGCTCCGATTGATCTGGAAATGTGTCTATTAGGTTTAAAAAGTAAAAATGAAGAAATGAAAAAATAAATAATGTAAAAATTGTTGGCATTATTTCATTTTGTGCTTATATTAAAAACTTTATGTAGGTCCAAAAAAGTTTTATGTAACTTATTGATCACATTTTCAAGAAAATAAATAAATAAATATATAAAACATTCAGCATTCTTTCTAGAGTAATATTTTTTTTTATATCTGTCAAGGTATTGCTTGTAAAACAAATGAAATGATGTGTTAGCATAGAAATTTTGCAGCAAAGCAAATAAATAATTTACAATGATTTAAATAAAGAAAATGACTTTTTTAAACATCTTTACCATCCATCAGTCAAGAAAGATATAAGGCACATGTAATGTATTTACAATCTGTTAAATCACCATAACCCCGTAACAAAAAAAAACCTTAAACTAAAAATAGCATTATTCAATCTAAAACAAATACTGGTACTGATAAAAGTTACGTAAATCTTAAACATGGATTAGAATCTTAACATGGACAAAGTGTAAAACAATTTTTACTTTTAAAAACACTTAAAGCAAATTATTATTTTTTATTGAAGTCTATTCTGTATTTGTTTTTAACTGGCTCTATTTGAAATGATATTTAATGGCTTATGACTTATGATTATAAAATATTGTAGAAATATTTAACAATAAGCATAAATTTGAAAGACGGACACCCCAATGATGATTGTCTGGGAAGGCTACTTAAGAACAATTTTCATTTAAGTTGCTCAGCCATGCAGATAACTGTCAGACGGATTTAAGCAGTTAAAAATTATTGTGCACCAAATTTTGATAATTATGATATCTTTGTGGAGTGTTAAAAATGTGCATAAAAATGGATGCTGTGCAACTGTGCACATGAGTTTGTTTCCTTGCACTACTGACCAATAAACTTTGTTTAGAACTTTGCTTTAGAAAGAGTTAAACTGGCTGTATCCATCTATCAAAATACAAGTGATACGTTAAAAAAACACATTTCAAAAATTCGATTCTTCCTTTTCTCACTTAGTGCACAAGCTCGTAGGCAGGGATGAGAAAAGTTTTTGGCACAAGACCAATTTTGCCACCTAGTTCACCAACCCACCAGTTGTCTTCCTCTAAGTCGCGGCTAATGACGTGGATGATTTCCCCTCGGTTGAAGCTAAGCTCATGTGCCGTTGACCCATCACATTTCCAGCGACCGTAAAACATATTTTCAAAATCCTCCGAGGGTGGATGAATCAACTTGGCCAGGGCTGGAGAGTTTTTGGCTTTTGGGATTTCTGGTAATGGCTCTTTGGGAGGAGGGGGTAGGGGCGCATTCCTACTAGGTAAGGGTGGAGGGATTACATCATCTGCTGGTGGGCTGGGCAAGGGCGGAGCAATTGACCCAGATCTTGGGGTGGTAAGTAAAGGGGGTTGAGGAAGATCATGAGCTCTGGGAGTGGGAGGTATTGGGGAGGAGGGCAATGGTTTATTTACAGATGGACCAAGGGATCTCAAAGGAGGTGGGGGTTGATTTTCACTAACTGCCTCGTAAATCATGTCATCGTCATCAGCGTTGTCTTCAGGAGGTGGCAGCATGGGTGGTCTCTCTGCTATGAGCATGGCAGATTGGTTGGTTGTAGCTTTGCTGGTTGCATCTGTGGTACCATCGTCATAGATATCATCCTGAACCTCTGGAACAATGGCTGGCTTTTTGTTGGGCAGTGGTTCGGTGAATTCCTCATAGATATCTTCAGGGGAAAATAAAATTTTATAAAAGCAACTTATTTTACAGTTACAAAGGTTACATTTTTGGAGAAAAAAAAAGATTTGAATTATTAGGAAAAAGACTAAAAAGTAATTTTCATGGAGACTCAAATTTTCAGACTTGGTCTGGGCAATATGACCAAAAGTCACGCCAGAATAAACCGTTATTGGTGCTGATTTACATTCAGTAATTATTAGTTTGCTCTCTACCCAGAAGTATGTCTTGGATCCTATGATGTAATTATTTTGCTATTCTGAATTCTATTCATTTTCTTTTCTTAATTTTTTTTCATTTTTACAAATAATATTTTATTGTACAAAGAGGGCGTCATAGTAGCCGAGGAGCGAAGAATGGAGGAGGCTACAGACAGAAGAGCTAGGAGAAAGGCCAAAACATTTAGAAGCACACAATTCGTGTGTGAAAGCTGTGGTAAAGACTGTAACTGTCACAAGGAAATGCAACTCAGACGGTGATGCAACATTTTTATAACCAAAATAAGATTGTTGCCCCCTGACTTAGATTAAAGAGCTAAAAACTAATAATAACAAACTGTAAACTTTAACATTAGAAAAAGGTTTGGTAGATCTTCTTAACCTGAAGACAGCTCAATTCTACCAACTCACCATCAGGATTATTTTCATCTCCACCATCAGTGCTGTCAGGAGTCTGATTACTCGTAGCTGTAATCGCATCCTTCCAAGCTTGCAAGTCTTCTTTAGAAGATGCCAAAAACTGGAATAGAATTCAAAATAACAAAACAATTATTAGCAGTTATATTCCCTGACTTAAAGGATCTTAATTTTGTTCTATTTCACAAACAACTTTAAAAAAAATATATTTTCTGTAAATTTATAATTTTAAATCAATAAGCTATTTACTCTCTCTCTCTCTCTCTCTCTCTCTCTCTCTCTCTCTCTCTCTCTCTCNTATATATATATATATATATATATACATATATATATATATAATTCTCCTCATGGTTCAACCATGCCGGACACCAAGCAAGCTGTCTAACCCCACCGACCAATAAGCTGGTAAGAAAAGGTATGCAGAGGATGGGGGGTCATCGAGACCAAGCCAAAATTGCAATCAATTGAGGTCTATTACTTTGTTCTTTCAGAAAAACTGAATAGCATGTGTTTCGTAGTGTAGTGGTTATTACATTCGCCTAACACACAGAAGGTCATAGGTTCAAGCCCCAGCTAAGACATTACTTCTTTAATTTTTAAAAATGTTTGTGTTTGTGCCTGTTCATTTCCCTTTTTTTTTTTAACATGACTTTACAACACAGCTGTTCAATCATGTTGTTCTGATTTCTTCGTGGTGTAGTTTTTGTCTGTTCTCCCCCCTCCCCCATTTTTTAATTTCTTTGCACTATTTATGAGCTAGTCTGCGGCGTATACTATGCCGTAGACCGCATCTAGTTTGTAATAAATAACTATTGGAAACTCAAGGATATTTTCAGGAATTTGTATAAAAGATAGATCCCAAATGTATCGCAAGAAAACGAAAGAAAATTGACTGTATTTTAATGATATGATTTTGAAATAAATCTGATCTATAAAAAAGCTGATAAAATATAAAATTTTGAAAAATTCACATTAAATTTAAATTATTTTATTATTACAATCAATTGACAAATATTTCATAAATACCAGCAGTTTTTTAACACAGACAAAAAAATGTCCAATTTAATCAAGCTTGGTTAAATGTTAAACAAATATGTACATTTTAGCAAACCTCTTAACCCTTAAATGCATAGTGTTGCAGAAATGCAACACACAAATTAACCACGATCAAAACTTTTCTATAATTAAATTGGAACCAACGCATAGTGTTACAGTATTGCTACATAGCTATACTGTATTTTGCGCATGCTCACTGGGCCTAAATTTTTAAACCCGGCGCGTTAAAGAGCTTTCACTTCGTCGAATCACAGTTTGTTTACATTCCATTTTTATGCTGCGCCTCTAGTGATCTTCTAAGTGTATAAAAGGCTTTTCAACATACAAAAAATTATTTTTGTATTCCATAAGGTTAGTATTGAAATTAGAAATACTTGTTTGATATACTTTGCATGTTTATAGTTAGCAAATTTTAAAAAACCGTATGTTGCAGAACTGCAACATCATGCATCCTGGCCTTCTTACAATACGGTTGTTAGTACTAGTAAGTCTAGTACTATCATTACTATTATTAGAAGTGTCATGTTTGAACTATTCTGTGTGTTGCTAATGTATAATTGTTGAAAAAGTTATTTATTTTTATAAAGAAAACACATTTTATTACATCAATTTGTTTTTTATTATCATGAATAATGCTAAAATTAGTCATAATAATTAGTGGCTAATCTATACTATTTGTATACTATACTGTACTATACTCTTATTTTTATACTTATAAAATAAATAAAAATACGCTTGTCTATATATTTTTCAGCTATGGCTATCTCAAAAAGAGGTGGAAAGAAGACATCACTGAACTGGATTTACAATATTTTATTGATAATTCAAGTCAATGAATCAAATTTATTTTCCAATCAGATGTAAAAAAAAGCTACTCAATATCAATATATAATAACTGAGAAAAAAATATATTTTTTTCTTTTTACAAATCCATTGTACGCTTACTCAATGTGTGATCCTATTAGCCTACTGGTTTGGAACTGATTTCTGCAATAAACTGTATGACAGTGAATTGATTTGAAAGAAATTAATAGCTTATTGATTTCAATGACAATACCAAGCCTAATATTTCATAATATAATCAGACTTCACTGCATAATGTTGCTGATATGCTACATTCAATTTTTCTTCAAAATACATATTTTAACTTTTGGATACAACTGTAAGATTTATTATAATGAATAAAGAAATAATAAAGCATTACCTTAATATTTTTTTCAATGATTTTTAAAAAATCATGCATTTAAGGGTTAATAGAAAACTTAAAACTAATTTTGTAATAGACAACATAAAATAAATTTTCTGAGCATAATTAAAATTTTCACATAAATGTTTAAGTGCGTAGAATGTAGCTGTCACAGAGATTTTTAAAAATTTTATTCAGAATATTTTACACAAAATTAAATATTTTTATGGAAAAATTATTTTTTTAACATTAAAAATGACAATTATGGAAATACCACCAAATACCAACAGTCAAAATCTAACAGCATCAAAATTAATGATTTGCTTTATTAGACTAATAATTTATCAAAAATTAACTAAGCAAATATTTCATGAGTAATTAAAATCTAAATAAAATACACTATCAGCCAAGGTCTTTTACAAAATAATAATTTTAAACAATTAAATTTAAATCATAAGCAGGAGAGGAACAGAGAATTATTGAGCCAAACAGTCTGTTCAACAGCGTTAAAAAGTTATATTAATTTAGTGAATTTATGGTTGAAATTGTTTAATTATCAAATTTGTATTTTAGATTTCAAATTTATAACAAAAGTATTAAAAATATCCAAACATGCAAACCTGAAAAGATTTCTTGCCAGGACAAACTAGCTCAAAGCAGCCATCTTTCTTTGTTGCATCTTTCAAAAGCTGTGGTGCCTCTCTAAACTCATAACCTACATAAAGCAAAGAAAAATGTTTAAAAAGAGAGGAAAAAATCAAAACTTGTTTTTGATTACTGATATAACAGGATAATTTTGTAATAAATTAGTGGATTTCATAAATGAAGACTATGAAACTATGAAACTTAAGCAATAAAATCTATTTTTATAAATGACACGGTACAGCCTCATTATAAGAAATCAAAAGATAAATATGTAAATAATATAGGAAACAACAAAAGAAATTGAGATTTGTAGGAAGAATTGCACATAAAAATGAACCTTTTAACGCAGAGAATATAAAGGTTCAAATGGACCTGTGTCATACCCATCCTGTGATGGAGAGTAAACCATTGTGTGCGAGCTGATGAAAATATCGTTATAGTATGTAAACCATATGCAATGTAATACAGAAGATTGTTCCCAACTATGCATGGTTTTATTGTGACATAGTTAACAGTAGCGAAGTCAGTAGTGCGCTCGCCTCACAAGCTGATGTGTGTGGGATCTTGCACACATTATAAAAATGATATATGACTATTGCTAAAAAGTCCATTGCTGACTTGAAGAGGAAATGGGCGCCACCAAGCCCCAAGAAAGCTCTAATGGAAACATTGGAACCCCCTATGACCACGCGGTTATGGGACAACAGAGATTAACATTAACTTGTTACGGTTGGAATTTTTACATTCTTATGTGAAATTTATGTACCTGTAATGATCAGTAGCATTGATGTATGTTTGAATGGTATAAAAGCTTTGATGGCAAGCAATGTCCCATCTAAAGTTTGTTGGTCTGTGTGCAAAGTAAAGAAACTGAAGTGCAAAGTGGCACAACATCAATTTATCGTGCAGTATTTTACCAAATTTGGTGCGCGGTAGCTTTAAACTGCTGCGCAGCATCTGTCAGATATCTGTGCGGCCGCGCAACTGCACAGCTTAAAGGGAACATTGATGGCAAGTCCATGCAGTGACAAAAAATAAAAAAACTTTCTCATTTAAATAAAAATAAAATAATGGTAATTTAGTTCTTGAACTTGAAAATGCAAAGGTGATGAGAGCTATTCAACAATTGTGCATTTCCAGATTTATATGGGTAGGCATAGAATTTGCCACAGAAGAGGTTTCCCTGGAACCATAAAAATAATTGCGAAAGTGTGTAGAGTGCACAGTTTTTATTTAAAAAATTGTTTTTACTAATTAACTCTTAAAGCCCCATAAGGTTTTCAATAAACTTCCGCCTCATTCCCATAAGGATTTCCCATATTGCGATCAACTGGTTATGAAATTTTAAAAATTGCGTAGAATCCGTTTATATTATTATTGTCATACTGACATCATTTTTTTAGGCTAAGAAAGGTTAATTTATGTATTCAAAACACTGTCTTGCGTTAAAAACTATATTTACATGTAGCTTAGTACTATTATTTTTATAATAAAGTATAGGAAAATTGTATCTTCAAAAAAAACAACATAAAAACTACCCTAAAAATTCGCGACTTGAGCAATAACACTAGCGCCGGCCATGGCCCCCATTGCTGGAAGTCAAATACATCATTTTTCAAGCATTGAAGTGTATTATGTTCCGTGATCTCATTTCTAACGAGAGTGCTATCTAGGGATGCTTTACAAAGCTTTGGGTCTTTAAAAAGTTATGTACACCTTTGATCTCTAGCCAGAAGAGGGCATAAATAAAGCCAACTATCCACAACTTTCAACCATAATATACATATGACTCATCTATAACATGAACTTAAAACCTTTATCAGTTGTAAAAAAATGCAAAATTTATCATAAACCAACAATTTGACAATTACTTACAGCCGCCTGCCGTGCTATTTAATTAACATGAAATCCTACCTGTTATAAAAAATGCACTATCCTGTTTTTTGGCATCTGGCTTTTTGAATGAGTACAAAATGTTTTTGTGCAGGACACAGTAACATTTCTTCCAGGTAACTAAAGCGCCAACACCCAACAGATCTGGCCAGACAAGATTTTAGTGGTGGTATACTAGCAATAATTGTTAATGAATCAGTTGTTTTTTTTTCACTGGCAAAAATTATGTGTAAAATAATACACTGTGCATATGAAAAAATGCTTAAGTTAAGTTTAAGTTTCTCAATTCAAATTTATTATAATTTTTAGAGGTCTCTGCTTATAAATGACCTCTGGTCATATAGTAATTTTTTTAATTTTAGCTTTGAAAACTCATTCACAAACACTGTTTCTTTAGAAACATTTTTATAATTAACTAAAGGCATAAAAAGTATTGTTTAAAGATGTATTTGAATGCACTATATTCTCTTTCAAGCAATAGACTTTTTCATTATTTTTGTGATTAGAAGACTATACCATAAGATCTTTATGGATTCAGTGAAAATTAAACTAATGATATTACTTGATTTTTTTTCTAAATATCCAATCTTGACTGGGTTGTTGAAGGCCTTCACTGTTGTGTCAGGGATGTCTGTGAAAAATGAGTTAGGATATGTGAGTTGAACATTGGACAGTGGTTAATGCTTCATTTTTTCAATCAATTTACTCTCATATAGAAGTCACAAAACAACATTAAGTTGCACACTATTTATAAACTTATAAGACTTTATTAGGGGAGAGCGTGAAGGTAAAAAAAAAGAAAATAGAAATTCTTATACTTCTTTTATATTATGAAAGATACAATTTAAATTATTTTTAACCATCTTTAAGCCGCCATGTCTTGATGAAATACAAAATTTGAAATATTAATTTCTCAATTCTAAAGGTATAGCCAATGGAATGATTATGTATCTTTATTGATATTTTATGCATCATACAAAAAATTATCAAAACTCTCAATTCAATTTGTTTTCATCTTGACTCACTGTCTGAATAGTTGCTATCTTCCTCACTTGCTTGACTACTTTCATTTGTGTTCCGTGATTCATCTGCTTTTAATAGAGAGTAAAAATAAAAATGCAAAATATGTAAAGCTATTAAAACAATTTTATAGTATATTTTCTTTTCTACATCATTAATGTGTGTCATTCAAATACATCACGGCGATAAAAAACCCACATAAAAACTGCTTAAATTTTGCCATTTTATTTTCTGCATTTACCTCAATTATTTACTCGACGTTTGCAATTTTTATTCTAGTGTGATTCTGGTGGGATGCATGAGGGGTTAAGAATAAACAGTGACTAAAACAAGAATTTAAATATTTTAAATGTCAGGTTGTTGTTTCTTTGTCTGCAGGTAAGATTTTTTGGGAATGGTTATAATTATTTGTACCCACAAGCAAAAAACTATATATAAAATAATATTTCATACATGAAAATATTGTAGGTCTTCTGTGACAACTTAAATAATACAAAAGTATATTTAACTTAAATATTGTCATGACAAGCTTTTACCTTAGTTTAAATGATTTTTATTATATCAAAATGAATAGTTTGCTTTTTTCATGGGTGGACAAGATGAAATCAAGATTTTAAAATATGTCAAAGTTTTACATTTTCTTTGAAAACAAAAAGCTGAGAAGTTCAATAATCAAGCCCCTTTTTTAGCACCAAATGTATTTTTTCACCATTATTTTAAATATAAATTACAAGTAGTCATATAATGGAATATGACTTTATTAAATTGGTAAATAGCTTTCTATCTTTCTCAACTATAAATTAGTTTTTGGGTGTATGAACTTACATTGTGTTATTGTCTGCTAAGCCTTACAAAATAATAGAAAAATTACAGGCTTAGAAATAAACCAATGATACGGTTTAATTAGCACTTACCAACAACAGGTGTATTTGCTACAGTATCTCTAGCACTTGAAGTACTTCCTTCATCTCCACTGGGTGACAAGCTGTCATAATCAGCATACAACCGTAGTAGAAGTTCAAGAATTTTATCTCGCTCCTTCTGAGCTGGTTTACTCAAACTCTCAGATCTCAATGTGACATTGATGAACTTATTTACCTCTGCAATTAAAGTTTTTGATAATTTTTTAGCTTTGACGTGTCAAATACAACTATGGTATAGAAATACTAACATTTCATACTTTCCATTATTGCACTAAAACAAAATATTGGGTCCCAAATCTAAGTTCCTTGAGTTTGAATCCAACAGTGATCCAACATGAACTTAAAATAAAATCTTAATACTTTCCAATCATAATTCTATGATAAAATAAAACATGCAATTTTGTTTATAACGGATACAATTAGCTGATGCCATGTATAAAGTTAAATAAAAAAACAACTCAAGTCTCATTTCAGACTATGATGGCTTATGGGGGAAAGTGGCGTAGCAATCACTGATTTTTTAGCCATGTCATATGAGGAATGGTGTGGCAAGCAACACCTTTACTTTCCCCAACCGATGTCAGGTACCCATACAAAGCTGGTCAAATATTAGACTCTACATCAGCTCTCTATGCATATTTTAAAGGGGGAAAATATATAAATTTTATCCAGATGCTCCTTTGGTTTTAAAAATGAGAAAAAATTGTGAGATAGTGAGTCAATAAAAGATCTATATTAGATCACATGTTATCAAGTATTTCATTATTATGAAATTTGGATTATTATGAAATTATGTTTATTAGTTTTAAAACTGTCTTTTACATTTCTTGTATGAAATTTCTTAGTTCTTACACATTTGAATGTTCTTGAAAATATTCTATTGTTGAATTTGAAAGTGTTGAAATTGGTAGATAAGTCTCTGCAATTGCTGGAGAAATATCAGCAAATATGGTAGTATTGAAAAAAAATTCATCTGCTAATCCATTTTTTAAAGATTTTTTATTGAGCATTAGTTATGTTCTTTATGCCATTGTTTATGATAAGTAGTTATAGTTCATCAGAGACAGATTGATATCTACTGTAAGTGATAATTTGTTTTGGTAAAGTTGTTACAATAATGATAGAAATTGTTGTTAAATTAAATATGCATAAATAACATAAGCCATTCATAAATATTTTTAAAAAACAGTTTCCTAAAACAATTTCAGCAAAGTCAACTAGTCATGAGCAATCTTTTGCCATGGTCTGTGTGACCATTATTCATGGATGATTTGGAGCCTGTGCTGTATTACAAAAAAGCTTAGCACATTTCACACATTTCTTTTTGGTGTTTCAATTTCTTTACCATTTATGGCCACTTGTAAAATAGTAATCATAATTTAATAATGAAAATAATTTTGTGAATTAATTATTATTATTAATACTAAAAAATATAATTGAGTTTAAAACTGAAGACTTGGACTACTTAGAATTAAGAGAAGAGATTGATGATTTGAAGGAAAAACAAAAACAAATTCTCATTCTTCGCATCTGAAATTGGGATGTGAAATGAGTTGTCAGAAAGCCAGGAAAACCAAAACTCTATCAGCATTTAAAACTCTAAAATAAAAATCCATGTCTAGACATAAACCATGGATAAGCATAGGACACAATCTTTGGTATAGAAAGAGTGTCTGTACCATATAAGATAAAAGGCTGCTGACATTAGTACAAAATATGAAAAAAATAATAATAAATATAAGATCCCATTTTAAAATAAAAATAAATGAGAGTTGCTGATTATGCTACTGATATGTCTGATCAAATATAATAAGACTAAACAAAATTAGCCTAAGAGGTAAGTGTAAGTAATTTTATTGCTAGATTGCAGCTGTGTACCTGGCGAATCTATAGGTTTCAGCCTAGTTAAACCGTGCGGTATAACTACCCAAGCTATGGGCTGGGTTTACTATGGTTGAAAAAAAAAATTTTTGACTAGAAATAATGATTAATTACTATGTGCTGCATTTGCCTTCGTATAAAATTAAGCTCTTAGATATGCAGGGCATATTAACATAAAGATTTAAATATATATATATATATACACAAACAAAAAGGTCTTCCTTCCTTATTCCTTGCACAGCATAAAGATTTTGCTGTGTTATGTCACAAAATTAGGGAGCCATGGAATTACCACGACTTAACTGGTTTTGTAAAATAAAAAATCACGGGATCTATAATGCGTTATGTAAAATATAATAAATTGAAAATTAATAGATAAAATTTTCCCAGATTAATCCAAAAAAAAAAATAATCAGTACTAGCCCAACCTTAGATATATGATATAGCCAATATGTTGTATATCATTTCTTTCTGTTTTAGTGGACAATAAGCCTAAGTGTTTGGGCAGTTCAGGTGTCAGTGCTTTCTCCTCTGCAACTAGTCTGGAATTAGTTGCCATAAGTGCAAATAATCACATTTTAAAGAATTTAAATTTTTTCAAAAGTGATTATGAACTTTTCCTTCAATGCAGAATTTATTGTTCTTCAAAGCAATGCTCGATCATTTTGACTTTTTATATCCCCCTCCCATCATCACCACCAATTGAATTGAAGTAAAGTATTTTAACTTAATTCTTAGTAATTTTCTATTAAATGTAGAAAAACAGTCAAATTACAAAATGGCAGATTACCAATACAGTAATGTTTATAGATTAAGAATTAAGAGACAGACATTTGTAAATAGTGATAGTGCACGCAAAAATATAGAAATAATACACACAAAAAACTTGAAACTAAGACTAAGAAACAAACTGTTTGCCAGTATCCTAGCTATGGTTCAAAAAACAAAAGAAAAAGAAAATATCCTGTGATGCAAACCATAATGCTTAAATCCAGCAAAAACTTACATGCAACAAGAAATCCTGATGACAAATGTTTTTTTTTAAATTAATAAGCAAATATCCTTCAATGGGCACCCATCAAGTTTTCTGGCAGCACTCCTCTAAAAACTCAATGATCATGAAATTTGATTGTGTAGATTGATTATTTGAGGACTAATATTTAACTTAAATCGTAAACTTAAATTTTAAGTTTACTTTAATTAGTATTAGCGTATGATTAACACACTATTGGCTTACCAAAAATGTTATCTTGAAGTTTAAGCTGCGCAGATAACTGACAGATGCAGAGTAGTAATTATAAATTACAGAGCAGAAAATTTTGTAAAATAAGGAACAAAAATTCATTGCTGAGCAACTTTGCACACAAGTTTTTTTTACTTTGCACACGGACCAACAAATCTTTTGAATCTTAAACTACTTAGAGGGAACATAGCCTACATATAATAGTATGTATTTAATAGTGATAGTGATATTGACTCATCTTTTACTTTTAGTCGCAGTGTACCCAGGCCAAAGACAATAGTTTAGATAAGTTTACCACGGCAGTTTACGCAGGCAAAAAACGAATGTTGGCTGAAGCGAAGTATGTCGACCACGACGACACGAAGCTACCTGTTGCTGAAAAAGAGAGTTCTATAAATTCTAAAAGGATTATAAAAAATGGAAGTTATTAGGGTTTGGGTTAGGTCTAGCTTTAGAATTTTTGGAAAATTGAAGGTTTTAGGGTTTGGGTTAGGTATAGCTATAGTATTTTAATTTTAAAGGTTTTTAAAGGACGTGCTATAACAACAAAGAAGGCAGCCATGACCGTGACATCACGGTCGAGATACTTCGCTTTTACCCGAATGTTTAGCTGGGTGTATCATGCCGAATCATGGAAGTGTTGTTGTGTACCTACTACCTAGACATAACTGATAAGTTGATCACATTCACAACTTAACTTACTTAGTGATAGTGCTTTATTAATTATTAATTAATAAAAAATGAAATTAGTTGTACTAAACTAAGCCACTAAATTTTGAATTTTAGCTTAGAAGGCTAATTAAGTAGGCCTAAGTATAAGTTGAGTGCCATTAACTTTAACTTTTTTCTTACTTAAGTTTGATTTCGACTACTTCAATATTCCATACAATGTCATACAATCTATATAAATCTAAATGAAATTGGACTGTTAACTGACTTAACAAAATATTAATTACCTCCGAGAAAGCGCCTAACTGCATAGTGATACGATGACATTATTAACGGATCAATAGAATTAAAACAACAAATTATTTATTAGCACACGAGCATGTGTCAGGATGAACTGGCTTTACTACTACTGATCCAGGAAGTTTTAAAGAGTTGAAGATGCATAATCCTAGATTCCTTTTTTTCCTAGCAGAGGACGCAAAGTTTTACTTCCTCATTTATTTTTTTTATACTGTACACAATTTGATTGGTTAGATTTTTTTTTACATATCGCCATTTTATAAATGAATTATTAAGATCACTTTTTTGCTGATTAAATTAATATAATATAACCTTGGTTACATAATGTGTGTGTATTTAAGTGTGTATTAAATTTATATGTATTCTATATATTTTTAAACCATTTTTTAAAAAACAGGTTTTGAAATTTCTTACACTCACATTTATGTTAACACAATCAGTGGTGAGACTGCAATCAAGCTTATAAAAAAAAGTAAATGGAAAAGACGTAAAAGGGTTAGCCTGACAGGACTAACAAAACAGCGAGTTATTGTTGGGTAAATCATTTATATAAATTAAAAATAGTAAGGGGCCTAGCACAGATATCACAGTAAATAGTTTTGAGGTCCAGCAGATATATACATTTTCTAGTCACGTCTTTAGTAGGTTAAAATGTGAGAGTAGACATTTCTTGTTGAAATAAATCAAATTTACTCTTCATACAGTGCATGATTTGTTCATCTGCATCTCTTACAAGTACTCCGGGCAACTTCAGGTGTTGAACATCAATCCATCGGACTGTACACTTTGTTTTAGCATGTAATACAGCATCTTGTCTCAAAACAAGATAAAGTTGACTTTCTTCTTCTTTTTGTTTAATTTTCTTTAAAAGTTTCAATATCAGTTGTTGATTGCTTAAAATATTTTATATCATATGTATGCGTTTCTGTACACGATCAATTTTTGTTCAAGAATGACATTCCTGAAACGTAACAAATCTATAAATTTAAAATGTAAGGAGCATGCCCGTAACTGTTCTGCATCACTTCTAATTAAATGGCAAAGACGTAAACAAGGTAAGGGTTAGCCTGATCGGACGTAACAAAACAGAAGCTGTTTTGTTACGTCCGATCAGGCCAACCCTTACCTTGTTTATGTCTTTGCCATTTAATTTTTTTAAAGCCTAATGGCAGTCCTACCCATCATTTTGCATCTTTTCTAATGTCAGAAGTCATATTTAAGTCGTTCACTTCTTTTTAAAACACTTGCTCCAGTTCTTCATGGGTGGCCTAACATCGTAGCCTATGTTGGTACAGTCCGTATTTCAGACTCCAGCTTTACTGTTAGGGGCATAGCTTACTTACAATTTATTTCAAAGATTCTTTGATTGAGAGAAAAACGATTATATTAATATAAACTTTTTACATTTTCGAGAGTTCCAAGATGTGATAAGCTGATACTGCTTAGCTGGATGTATTCCTACTAAATTTACGCCGTTATTTCAATCCCTATTTTCGTTGAAGTCTCTGATTAAAACCGAATCATCGAACTTTGATGATTCGGTTTTTTATTCAAAGCAGCATTAGTAACCTCGAGCTCCTGACTAAAAGATAGTCTGGAATGAGTTCGACTGGTTGTGTTATGGATGTCTGTATGACAGGATGAAGTGGTCAAAATATGGGAGACTGCAATCATGTCTTATTTAAATAGGATATATCTAGGCCTGACAAGGCGTCACAATAGCAACGATGTCCGCCATCGGTCGTTGCTAGGGTGAAGCTAAGCTGCTATTCCAGACTTTATACTTGCTGTTTTGGGTGTTTGTTTTTGCCCACCTTCATGTCACATGACCCACACAGTCTCAGACAGTTTTGTTGCTGTTAGTGTTAGATCATCGCTCGTGCAAGCTGATGTCACAGTCAGTAAAAATTTGTGTTGGTACGCCCACGCCATCGTCCTTTGTTGCCAAGCGTAAGCACTGACCTTTGATCTCGGGGGCAGCTTTCAAGATCTATTCATTGACCATGACTTTTTCCATAGGTGTACCTGCCGTCGGGGGATGCAGAGACAGATATTTTCAGTTGCTTGAACAAAATGAGCAAAGCTATTTGTGATTATGTTGAAGACATTCCTTTTGTCAAGGAGACCTGGAGATCAGCTGACAGGTGATAATGTGCGCGACCCCACTCCACCCGACCTCCATTCTTTGACGGATAATCGCCTTATGGCTTGACATAGTTCCATAATTTTGTACGTTTTGGAATTTGGCATTGTGTAGTCTTCTTTTGTCAAGTTTTTGAAAATATTAGTTTGTAAATCGCGGCGAGTCCAGCCTTAGCCTGAAGAACTACGCCATTGAAGTACACCTCATAAATAAATTACATGTGTGCAAAAGTCAGATAGAAATAGAAATGTTACCTTATTTTGGACCCCTAGTACCTTTACAGTGGACTGCCACTGGAAAAAATATGAACAAAACTTAACCCTGACGTGTGGTGAAATATTTAAGGGGACCGCAAGAAAAAGTGTTCACAATTTTTTTCTCATACTTGATTAGATATAACTATTTTATTTCATCACTAAGTAATAAATTTTGAGGATAAATTTTACTAGGAAAAGATTATGAAAACATTTTAGCACATGCTTTCTATGCATAGTGCATTCAAAGGAATTTTAATTTATTTTTGTTCAGTGCGTCCTCGCATTGGTACGAGTCTTTAAAAATATTTTTATAATTCTATTCCATATTTTATACCTTCCTTTGTAGGTCTTTAGCATTCAAGGTCAGAAACAAGCCATTACCACATTGGCACACTGACCAGATGTCATCAAATATTTTTTTTAAAAGTTATTTTGACAAAATCTTTTAAAAGTCTAGCTTCCTTTTTATCATAAGCCACTATCATACTCAGCTCAGCCTCTCAAATATTGACAAAATTAGACAATAGTACCTGTTGTATATAACTACTTGGGAAGGGATTCAAAAAGTGAATAGATTCAAATTAGTTAAAAGTAGGCCATTTTTATCAGTTAGTTTCAATTCTGAGGAATATATAACTTATAACTTGTTTAGATGTTAAAACATGAACCATGTCAAGTTTAATGAAAGGTTTTATGAAAGGGAAGAATCATTTGAACAGGATGTCAAAATAGAGAGATTGTGAGCACTGCATAGGTCTTTGCTCTGTGCCTAAGCACCTGTGGAAAAAATGCTTCTTTTTAAAGTGCATGAAAGCTCAAATAGTAAAATTCAAATTAAAGAAATGAAATAACTTAAAAAATAAATATTGCAGATATGAGTTAAATTTTGAAATGGTCATTACATACAGCAAAAATGTGCCCAAAGAGCCTCCAATTAGTCTCATCATTAGTGGGGGCCTCACACAAGAATCTTTCCATTTATTTATAATTTTTCTATTACATTTAGGGCCACCAAATTCACTTCGCCTTGGGCCTCCAATTCCCTTAGGCTGGCCCTGAATATACCATAAATAAAATACTCTTTCATCAATAAAATGCATTTTGAATTTTTCTAAGGTGTTTGATTTTATAAGCTTGAAGTTAAAATTTAAACAGAAAACATATAAATTGTAAATCAAATGGTACAAACTTTACTTACAATTTTATTTTAATAAAAATGCATTAAAGATAATTTCCTCTTAAATTTATAAAATACTAATTTTTATAAAAAATGTAAGTCTATTCACAATGACAGAGCAACATGAACAAAGGAATGAACTAAGCTAAAGCCACTGAGATCTAGCTAAGCAGGAACTTTTCTTCTCTTGAGCCAAATGAAATTAATTAATTAATATAAAAGCATTAGTCAGATTAGTTGAGAGATTTAATTCTTTTTTCTGTATGTTCAATTGACATGATGATTCTAGTTCTAGCAATAATTTTAGATAAATATATGAAGAATTTTTAAAATAATGACTAAAATTAATGGGATGTAAAAACTAAGTATAACAAGAAGTCTAAAAAAAAACATCAATAGTTATTAATTAATCTATCTATTTTTACAAAGATATAAATAGAAATATTGTTGGTAGAAATGTATTTCTATCAAAATTATTTTTTGATTTATCCATCACTATTTAAGTAGGATGGGCTATTCCAATGTTAACTTAACAATTATATTATATTATTTTATATCCAATATCTATCAAAGTAACCATTTTAATCTGTTCAGTTTTTTTATGTTGTCATGGGTTGGAATAGCTATTAGCATACAACAAAAAAAAGCCTGAAATCATGAATGTGTTAACAATGATTTCTTAGCCTATGATAAAATGCATAAAAGATGACCAAAAAATACTGATTATTACTGATGAAATAATCCCTGCCGAGATAACTAGACATATCACATACATTATACATGACCTAATCACACACATGACATTTATATGAAAAACCAGCTTCCACAAAAATATAATTATAATCAACATCATTCAAAAACAAAAGTTATCACGCATAACTATTGATCATATCAAAACTATCAGACAGTATAACAAAAAATTAATAGTCAGAAATTTCATTTAAACATAAAATTACTCAGTAATTAGAAACTAAGCCCAGTTTTTATACTGGGTTACAGTGCTATATTAATTATCAATTTTTATTATTACTTTTAAAAAAATCTTTCTAAAAATATAATAATTTGAGTTTATTTCATAGATATAACTGTAAGGATCGTTAACTCCTTGAAGTTTATATTAAAGATTTTGTTTAAGCTCCGCAGCAGCAATCACAAGCCTTGTTTATAAATTAATTTCTTTTCAATGGTAAAAATAACTCTGTTAAGTCCCAATTTTAAGCAACCTTACCTTAAGTCTAAGTATAATATATTATATTATTCAATTGAATTTCATAAAGGCACGTCATTTTTTAAAAAAGTGTTACTTAATTGAGAGCAATCTTTTGTCTATTTGAGTGTATGAAGTATTCCCCCCCCCTCCTCAAGTAAACTGTTTGGAGTACAGCTCACTTACAAGAAAATGAAAATTGACATTTACAGTTAAATGCTGTTAATACAAAGTTGGATTGCAGGTAAGTCAATCTAACACACTGTCTCAACTTGGTTCCCAAAATACATGAATCCTTACCAGGTAATATCTTAAGACATCAAATAAAACAAACTAAACAGAGTTTGCCTGGGGGTAATTTGTGGGAAAAGCCAAAGTCATTTTTTTAAAGGCCCCCCTACCCTATCATTTCTAAACTTATAAATGTTATGACTAAGGAGTCCTATGACTAAGATTTGGTGATCTATTGAAAATTAAAATTACAAGGTGAAAACAAAAAATAAGAAATTTGATAAAGTCTTTACAATATTTATTTGCAAGCATATGTTCAAAAAGTACTCTCACAATAGAGTCTTTAGGCTTGAGCTGAACCTCTTTTTCTCTCTTGAGTTTTTAAAGAGTATACAGGTTGGACTAACTGAGATAGAAAAGCAAGTGTACAGGTGGTAATGTCTTTAAGAGATTCATGCTGGAGCGCTCCATCACACTGACCAGATCAATGACCCTAAACACCAGCTCCACTTCTCTACTTATTCATTAACTGACAACAAATTTAAATTTGACTCAAACAGACCTGACACATTTATTCTTAAGCTTAAGTATGTTTTGTAACTCATAAATAAAAAAATAACATAATAAAATATTTTTATCTACTAAACTTCCTTATGTCATCATTTGCATGCATGCATCTTTAATTTGTAACAAATAATTTTACAATGCTTACTTAAAAAAATTATTCTATTTCTTCTGAAGTAATCCTATTTCTTCCTTTCTAACAAAATTTTAGCCAAGTGTATAAGTGCTCTCTGGGCATCTGATTTGACAAATTCTTGTAAATTTTTAATGGCTTGTTTACTATGTTGTAAGGCAAGCAGCTTCGTCTGTTGTACCCCATCACTCTAGAGGGATCAGAAATTATTGAAATATTTTTAATCACACTACTAAGTTGACAATCAGTGAAAATTTCAAGCTAGTATTTTTATATGCCAAGACCTGTCACATTCAAATAACAAAATGGGAAAAATTTTCTTATACATGGTCAAACAGTCAATAGTTTTTAATTTTTATGTATTAAAAGTAGGGCTGTTATCGATTAATTTAAAATTAATCATTAACTTTTGAAAAATTACCGAATAATTAATCAATAATTTTGATTAAAGCTAAAAATAAGTTGTATGACATCATTAAACTGAAAATTTCAGGGAAGTAACAAAAACAGGCAATTGACATTTTTTTAAATTTAAATATAAGTAGTCCAATATAATGTCAATGAATTTAAATTTTGTTATTGTTAATTAAGTAAAAACAATGTTTAATTTTTTATATCATTTTCCTTATAAAACAGCTTATCTTAAAGTTTATACTTTAAAAAATATTTATTTTTAAATAGAGAAGTTTATATGTAAAAAAGCAAACTATTGTTAATTATTAAAAATTACTTATTTATTAATATATTGATGTCATTATTTACATAATTTTACGCGATTTTAATCGTTATTTTATCGATAATCTGCTTTACCGATTAATCGAGAAATTAATCAATAATTTCAGCAGCCCTAATTGAAAGTATTAAAACCCCATATTCTCCAATGTCGTTTTGTAAGTTTGTTTTGGAGGACCAGAAAAAAGTCGTTAAAAAAACTGTTAACTGCTCGGTCCGTATTTTTCCTTATTTATTATTTTCGCCTTGCGTTGTCTGATGGTACGTCAAAAAACATGTGACTTTATCGCCTGCTTGTGTTCAGTTCTTAGGCCCTGTTCTCCTTTTCCAATGCACACCATATCATTTTTTGAAAAACCAAATTTTATATCAATGTGGTAATTTTAATATGCCTTTGATGTGTATGTACTTAGCTGGAAAACTAACGATATTAGAACGAAATCAAATTTGAGGAAAGATAAACTCTAGTATCTTTTTATATTATAGCTTGTAATATAAATAAATATAGTAACAATCGTGACTTTGACAATTATTCACATGTTGACTGACATTACTGTTGTGTTTTATTTCTTGTACTATGCTTCGGCAACTAAGTGAAAACAATTTTTTTTAAATTGTTCGCTAGCTAAACTCCACAAACAGTGATGTCATGTATAAACGCTTTGATGTCAGGGTCGCTCGCATTTCGGATACTCTGCCGTAACCCAACAAAAAATTTAATAGTACTAATACCGAATATTTGAAGTTATGGTTAGCAGGTCCTGTGTAATCAACTCACACTTATAATTCAAATGAAATTGCACGATTCGTTTCTCAATTTATGTTTGTCTTATTTAAATCAGTAGTCTAGCATTTACGCATCATAAATTTAAGAATGACGTCATCAAATATGACCGCTAGTTTTTATCCAAACAAATACTCATATTGGCAAAAAAAATATCAGTTGACCACTAATTTTAACAATAGGTCAGACTGGGATCATGTAAATATGACCATTAAAAGCTTCAGGCTAAATGTTATAAAATAATTAGAAGGGTTAAGCATAATTCTTAAAGTGGTTTTCTTTACAAAATAACTAATCTATGTAAACTACTCATCATTATCTTTAAAGACTACTTGATAAAGTCATTACTTAACTATTTTCAATTATCGATAACAACACTATGCAATACAAGATCACATCAAATATAAGTCTTTACCTTAGCAACAAAATATCTAGCCTGTTCCACATCACCTGTCTCAGAAAATCGTCTCATAATCATAGCATGTAGGTCAGGGTACTAAAAGGAAAAATGCCAGTTAATAAATAACAAAACATAAAACAGTTGAAAGCAATAGTGAAACAAATTTGTTACAAAAGATGTTACCAGGCATTTTATTAATGGGACTGTTTTACAATTATTTTGACAGTGTCAGATAATTTAATCAATCTTAAATTACATGCCATACTATTAGTACATATTTATACACTAAATATATAATTGTTTTTGTTTTTTTTAAAAACAGATCTGACCTCTTGAGCAGCAAATAAGACAGGAGCAGTGGCCAATCCCAGTTTGAGATCAGCAGCAGTAGGTTTACCCATCACCATATCACTTGAGATGAAGTCCAAAAGATCATCCACAAGCTTAGGAATATAAATCAAGATATTAGAGTATCTGAAATATGCTACAGAAATAAATGTATGATTATGATTTCAATGAGATTGAAAATAAAATAAGATTGCAATTGTCAACAAAAAACTTATTTATGTGCCAATGGTCCTTGCTATTTAAATTCAAAAAGCATCTTTTGTTTAGTTGACTGTTTCAGTTTAAGTCCACAATCTTAGAAGTTAAGTCACTTAAACACATAAAATGCAACAGTCCCAATCATGCTATATTTCAATAGTTAGTGCCACAAGTAGTTATTAATTTATATTTGATCAATTTGTCCACACAAAAAAATGCAGCAAGTAACTCATATTAACCTTGATGTTGAAGTTCATTTTAAAATAATTTGAGGTAGTTTTCAAACATATTTACAAAATTAAATTTGAATAATTACCAAGCACATTTAATTCAATTTTGGGGAGCGGGGGTGAATGGTTATATTTAATGGAATTATTAATATCCTTTGATGTTTATAATTTTAAACAAACATTGGCAATAAGAGGACTGATCATTTAGGACATTATTAAGTACAACTATCTTACCTGTCTGTGTTAACTATGAATCCTATCTTAATCACACACCTGAAAAGCAATGCCCAGATTTTTCCCATACTGATAAGCTAGTTCTGACATCTCTTCATTACATTTCCCAAGAATTGCCACCTAGAAATCATTAAAAACAAAGTAAATAAACCATTACTATTGTAGCTTGATCTAATGCTTTTCAATGTAATGATAATGATATAAACAAAACACACACAAAAAGTAAACAAACTTACAGCTTTACATGTGTTGGCTATGAGGCTTGCAGTTTTCTTATATGTTTTCTTCAAATAATGTGAGAATCTTTCATTTTCATCTTCTTTAGAACCCAACTGCATGAACTCACCTGAAATACACATGTCAACAATTTATTTTATATCTTTTTTAACATCTCACCAAAGTGAACCTAATATCTCACAAAAGTGAACCATATATTTTAAATCCATAAATTTTGAATGAATTAAGAACCTTACCTCAAATACCACTAATGAAAGAGCTAACTTACCACTAACCAAGTCACCTAAAACAGAAGAAAGAATAGATATAACTTCAGGATTGCCTGTTCTAGCAAGTGCGATAGATGCCTGAGAAAGAATATAATCTCCCACAAGTATGGACTGAAATAAAACAAATGAAAGAAAAATAAGCCATTGCCAGTAAACTAGTGCTGAGAATTTAAGTATCAACTGTTTGAAAAAATAGCAGCCTGCTGGTGAGTATGATTTATGTAACATACCCTTCTTTGTCCATACATTTTATTTAAGGTAGACTGTCCCCTTCTGGTGTCTGATGCATCAATAACATCATCATGAACAAGACTGGCTGTGTGAATCATTTCCGCTACAATGGCAACTGTCTTTTGTTTCTCTAAAACACTGAAAGCAAGCATAATTCTAAAGAAAACATACTACGTGGATTTCATTAGGAAAAATTTGAAGACTTTAAAAAAATCTTAACATTAAATTCTTTGGGTTAAAAGTACTTTTGAGTTATAAAACAAATTTGCCATTTTTACCTTAATGTTAATATCTTTGCCAGTGATACAGAAAAGTATTTTTTAATAGAAAAATTAGCTTGGTTCACTCTAATATTATACATTAAAAAAATTAATCATCCAATGAATAACCAATAAAATATTTGTTTTTAAATTCAACAGTAAAATTTAATGACATTTAAAATATGTATAAGTCTTTCTCAAAATTAAATTCTACTATGTTTAAGTCAAATTGATTGATAGTCAATGGTTGAATTACCTGTCACCTATATTACTGGAAATGTTGCAAGTCTTGGACATAAGAAGGGCCACAAGTGGACGAAATGTCTTCCCCTTTCCATCAAAGTAATAATGGGACATCGTTTTAAGCAGCGGTTCTTCTGTTCTAAGACACTGCGAAAGTAAAATGAATTAATCACTAAATCACTATACAGAACAACAACTAGAAGTAAATCAATTATCTTAATCATTTTTTTAATATTAATTGTATTATATAATTATAAATTTCTTGTATGAGCATAGGTTTTTAGTAATGACAAATTAGTAAGGTTACAATAATTTCAATTTACCAATGGCCATTAATAAAAGTTATAATCAGTTCTTATTTGTTAAGATCTTACCATTTTAATATCACTAGCTAAACCTTCCATTTCTACAGCTACCAATTTATATGGGTCTATTTCATGATACGAAGGAGCAAGTTCATCCTTTTGAGAAGTTGAAAATTTTCTTTTTGTAAGGATTGTAGAATAATAAGATAATGATGGTATATAAAATGGAAGAGCTATAGATAAACTGTGTTTCCAATGTGTGTTGACAGATGACCATGTTGAAGAGGAGTGAAGATTGCAACAGTAATTCGAGCTGGGCTGTCTCCTGGAACATTTGAGGGCCTGCAATTTCAGCGAATGTAACATTACTCACAAATTAATTTAAAATTGAAAAAATTATTAATAATTATTTTTTAAAAAAATTTTAATTCCGTAAAATTAATGATGTTTAAGATTAACATCTAATACTAAAACAAATGGAATAGTGAGCTTGATTGGCACAAGCAAGTCAATTTATTTACTAGCATTAATGTAACTGAATTGTCAGGAGGACAAAATTGAGAAATTTCAATCAAGAGGTGGCTCTATAATAAAAAATATAAAGTTTGGAATCCAGTCCATATTAATTTAAATTGGAAGTAAAATACAGCTGGTGATGAGTCCCAATAACATTTTGAAAATATGCAGAGTACAGTGCAACTATGGTTCATCAAAGTTTATCTGAGCAAAATGTGTTCAACACATGCATCCTAGTATAAAAATACATACAACTTATAAGGAATAGTATAACTCATAGTAGGCGGTGCAAAGAGTACCATTATATTTCATGATAATTTTTGCAAATATAATGAGTTCATCAAGTATTGGCAGTATTTATAAAAAGTCTTTGGAATTTATAATATGCATTAAGTCAGATGAAAATCTTATTTATTGTTAAATCATATTCAATTTAATTCAAACCTTCTTTTTGAAGATAGCAGTGGAAATAAATTTTTCAGTTATAGGTGTGAAGTAATCCCAGATCCAGCAACAAATTTTTCTTAAGCACCACTGATTCATTTTGCACTTCCCAACAAATTTTTTTATGCAAGTTATGTCTTTTTTATTGAAAAAGTGGCAACAATGTTCCCTCTAAGGTTTGTTGGTACGTGTGCACAGTAAAAAACTTGTGTGCCAAGTTGCACAGCATCCACTTTGTGTGCTTTATTTTACGAAATTTGATGCACTGTATTTATAAACTTCTGCACGGCATCAGCCAGATGTTTGCGTGATTGCGCAGCTTAAAGGGAACATTGATTGGCAATGGTCATATCGTAACAATAAATCAAGATTCCTATTGAACCACTTATTAGCTCCATTCAACCAATCTAAATTATACCAAATATTACCGGGTATTGGACCAGGTATTGCCAAGAACCTACAAAACATGAGATGTTTGTTATATAATTAGTAAGTACCTTATATTTGTTTATTATTTTGACAGAGAATTCTTGTTAATCAATAATAGTGTACTCATTGTGGGCACCCTTATACATCACTATCACGGTCATCCACTTTTGCGCATATTGTGACCCACGGATGAGCATGCTGACAATAATTCCCAGTTTTCATATTTTGCACACTTGTTGAGCTTGGCAAGTCCTAGCTATGATGAAAATTTCATATTGGTGTCTTAAGCCTAACCTAGTAAATCAATTGCTAATTAAAACCATAAAAAACATATCAATAGGCATGGTAAATCAGCATAGAATGAAAATGAAATGTCAATCTAATGCTGCACATGCTTTGATAATACCAAGGGAACCCCCCACCCCCAGGTTCATTTGCATTGTTCTAATTTCTTTATGATGTAGTTTGAGTCCGATCTCCCCATCTGGCATCTGGGTCGCATCTAAAATCTAGTTTACATATATTTGTTATTTTTAATTTGGTAAAAATGATGATGAATGAATTATGCACGTTTGAATTTAGATTTCAATGAAATGTTTGCAGCAAATTGTTATCATTTTAATTGTATTATGATACATGTAACCATGATCACTATTCAGAATTCACTAGCACTATCACTGATCAGTATCAGTATCAGTCTGATAATCACTCAAAGCTCAAAATTTGAGTTTGAGGCAAAATCAAATTATACTTTCCAAACTCTGCTTCAGGTGAAGTTTTCAAATCATAATAATTATTATTAACCCTAAGCAATATTAAATCAAAGGATATCGATGAAATCGAACGCCTGCCCTCTTTTAAAGTGTTACAACATGTTATGGCATACGGCTACTGACAAGGTCGTTTTTTGCTATTTCAAGAGTTTAAAAAAGTAAGCCAAGGTGAACAGTTGACCACTTGAAACAAACGTTACCCGACTTTTATTCCCTTGGTGAAAGCGACACAATAATTCCAAGCTGTCGGATCTGTATTTCTTTGATCTCAGTACATTATTTAAGTTTCCTATATGGTTAGAAGTCCATTTTCCCCTACACCACGTTTCCAGAAGAATATGAGAAGATGTGTTGGATAAGGCCATTTTCTCTTCATTTCATAACACAAGTCACCTCCCTTTACCGGTTCTTTAAAAACATATGCATTTTTTCTTTAGTACAAAGAATTCTAGTCCAAAATACCATGTTTTCTTTGCAAAAGCATAAATGAATCTATTTTGAAATAATAATTTTAAAAATATTAATGTGACATTATTCTTAATAGGGTATTATTTATTTGACTTTGACGTATATATAAATTTTTAATATCAGGGCTGTTATAGATCAATTTAAATTTAATCGTTAACTTTTGAAAAATTACCGAATAATTGGTCGATAATTTTGATGAAGCTAAAAATAAGATGTATGTCTTCATTAAACTGAAAATTGCAAGTAAAATAACAAAAAAAAACCTGGCAATTAACATTTTTAAAATTTAAATATAAGAGCTTATCTTAAAGCTTACACTTCAAAATTCTTTTTTTTTTTTAAATGGAGAAGTTTGTACGTAACAATTGCAAACTAGTTTTAATTATTAATAACTAATCATTTATTAATAAATCGGAAATATTATTTAAAACAACCTCTTCAATTTAATCGCTATTTTATCGAATAAAATAAATTTAATAGATAAAAATTACCGATTAATCGAGAAATTAATCGTTAATTTCTGCAGCCCTAATATATATAGGTCTCGCAATAAACAACAAAACATAACATTTGATTAATATGTTATAAGTTAAAGATATACATAAATAAACAGTACTTTAAATCTCACGTTGTCTATCTTATCTGCCGTGGTTGTAGACGCTGCTTCAAGACAGCCATGGTCAGTCGTACACCACGTCTTTCCGTGAAAACGTTAAAAAAATTAAAAAAAGAATTAAAAAAAAAAAAAGAGGGGCGCAAATTCCTGTTCTGAAAATGTGGAGGGGCGATTTTTTAAAATGAATTAAACATAATAAGGCCATTAATCCTTTTTAAAAAAAAATTGTATAGCGTATACAATTATCATTTTAAATAATATTATAAAGCATAACTTTTATTTTAAACTGAGCCGCAGTGAGTTTCATGACTAGAGGATATATATCTCTACGTCACAAATGGTGTAGAATGATATTTTGCGCCCAGGGAAAAATTATTTTAAAATTATAAAATTGGTTTCCCCGACCTTTTCCATTTCATAAAATTCGACTATATAACACCGTAAGCCTAATTTTTTGCGTCCTTCTAATACTTATATCTTGGAGTGAGCTGGGGGACAAATTTACCTCACGACCCCATATTGTTACGACATGGACAAAAGGGTTTAATAAAAAGTAAAGGATTTCCCTACTGATACGAGCGTACAGGCGAATGTAGGTTCACATCGAACAACTATATAAGACATCTTGGCAATGGAAAGAAAATTACCAGAAATGGTTGTGCATATTATATTTGCTTGGTTAATTTTTTTTTTTTTTAAATTGTACTGCAAAATTTTTACAATGGCTATTGGCTACATCTTCTTTTGTAACAAAGACTGTGGTTATGGAAATTGGCACCATAAAGAAAAAGTCATGAAAAAAAAAAGAGAAAGAAAAAACTTTAATTTCTGTCTTGAATTGAGTGTATGTTTTTAACTTCGCAAATAATAGATGCTACTTCTAGAAGATTTTGTAATGCAGAAACTCATCTTTGGCGCTGTTCTTCAATGGTTATTTTCAATCATCAAACTTGTGCGATAGCTTCTTTGCAACGAAAATTTATATAAACCTTCATCAGAGGCGTCAGTAGGGTTGCTGTCACCCAGTGCGGTAAATTGTGTCACTCCCTCACGACTTACTCCACTGACCTCATCTGAGCCTGATGGTGCGGAATAATTGGAACATAGAGAATTTTACATTTTAGCGTCCCCCATTGTGATGGTATCACATGGTGCGGTCTGCATCCCTCTAGTAACACTTCAGAACATGATAATGGAATAGTTTTTATTATTATTATTAAATAATATCAAAAGTCACATAATCAGATGAAATGAATACAAATAAAGAAATATTATTCAGATTACAAACCTGGCTTAAATCTTCTTCTTCTGCGTTTTCAAAATATTTTTGAAGGAGGATTTAGACCACAAGCCCTATATCCGTGATGTATTGCGTTGTGGCTGTCAATAGGATCAGTTCACCATACAGTTTATCGTGGAGGGTAGCTTCCTGGACCCAAATGGCCACTCGGGTGTGGAGGTACAGAGGGTAGTTTTGCAGCACATGTTCTGCGTTCTCTGCAGCTGTTCCGCGGGGGGCACATTTCGCTTTCAACAATTAGAAGTTTGCGGAACATGTGCTGCCTAAGTTTGTTGCGGCACGTCCTTAGCCTGAATATGATGTTCTGAAATTGGCGGGGGAGTTTAAAGAATGCATCGCCCTCTGAAATTGAGAAACGCCTTTATTTCTACGGGGTGTAGGTGTTGGTCTGTCAGGACCTGTTTGACTCCAGTTTTTGCCAGGGAGTCCACTGTGTCATTTCCTTCAAGCTCCTCATGGCCAGGGATCCATTGGAGAATAAGTTCTTTGGTTATTATACTTAAATTCTGTTGTTCTATATTGAGTGATTGATTGATCGAGCTGTTTGTGTCTCGGAGAGATTGGACTTAAATAAACCAGAACTAATGACAGTTTAAAGGTTTGTGTCGATTGAACCAGAAGACATCAGAAATCATGAACATTTTTGGACTTTCTTTCGATTGAAAGATTACCTTTGAAAAACATGATCGATCAATGATATGATAATGGGGGGGGGGGGGCATAAAAGGATAACACGTGGGGTGGAAGGAAATACTATCAATCCTTTGTATTTTTTAAATATCATTTGGTAGTCGCTCAAACTGGTAATACATGTTATGGTAAAATCATCATTAGCAGGAGCTTACTCTTTGATATTGTCACAAAAAAAAAGACTTTTGTCATCGACTTTCAGACGGCCCATTCTTTTGAAGAACGTTAAAGAACTAACATTAAAACCTCGCATTGACACGAGGTGGGTAAGTCGTTGAGGTATAAAATTGGTCAAGTATATAATGCATTGCCTATCAATAACGAGACAAAAGATTTATATAGTCCAATAAAAGATGAGCCCCTGGACTTTTTTTTTTGGTTTGGTGCTACATAATAAAAAAACACACCCTTATGTCGTTTTTAAGAATAATTAAAATTTAATTACATGAGGGCGCAATTTTATACTTTAGCACGGAGTGGTTTAAAGGCTTAGTCCGGCTCTCATACAGAATATTATTGTGCCCTACGCTTTTCTATGGTTTGTGCCTAGTCCTGAATTCTTAAATGTTTAAATGTTGATAAAGTGCTGGTCTTCCCTTTTCCTTCAGGCGACCCAATCACGCCCGAATTCCGGACGGGGAGAACGAAAATGTGTATGTGTTTATTCTTACATACGGGATAAGAAAAGTATTTTTATCCTTACGTCTATCTGAGGGTTGTATTAAGTTATCTTTGTGTTGTATTTCTAAATTAGAATTAATTGCTATAAGTATAATTACTAAATTTCTCTTGGTTCTTCTATCCTCTTGTGTTTCATGGTTTAATGATTTTTACTAATTGTGTGATTCTTGTCAGTTTTGAATATTCTCCAGTAATGAATCTGCCAGCTCTTGTTTGAATTTTTTTTCTAGTTTATCAACGTTTTCTTTGGTGGATGAGTCCCATAGAAAAGATGCATATTCTAGTACAGATCTCACCAAGGTCAGGTAGCATTTTAGTTTTTATATCTTTATTACATTTGTAAAAGTTTCTCTTTATAATGTCAAAATGTTTGATTTTTTAAAAATAACCTCATGGACATGGGGATTCTATGAAGTTATCTTATCTTATATGTTACAGACGCTCCTTTTATACAGAAGATTATTGCGTACTATGTATTTCTATGGTTTGTGTTTAGACCTGTATTCTTACTGAAGTTTTAAATGATGATTAAGTGTTGGCTTTCCTGGTTTCTTCAGGCAACCCATTCCACGCCCGAATACCGGACGGAAAGAAAGAAAATGTGTATTTGTTTGTTCTTGCATATGGAATAAGAAAGGTGTTATATTTATACCTGTCTGAAGGTTGTATTAATTTATCTTTGTGTTGTATTTCTAAATTAGAATTAAATGCCTTACGTATAATTACTAATTTACTCTTGGTTCTTCTATCCACTAGTGTTTCAAGGTTTAATGATTAAACTAATGGTGTTACTCTTGTCAGTTTTGAATATTCTCCAGTAACGAATCTGGCAGCTCTTTTTGGATTTGTTCTAACTTATCAATATTTTCTTTGGTGGATGGGTCCCATACAGAAGATGCATATTCTAGTATAGTCTCACCAGGGTGAGGTAGCATTTTAGTTTTATATCTTTGTTACATTTGTAAAAGTTTTCGTTTATTATGACTCATAAGTACTTTGCATGTTTAGTTTCCATGAATGAAATATTTTAACTTTGAATGTATATGTTTCGTTTATCTATTAGTCCGGGCCGATTTGTCTGAGGACATTTTGTCTGGGGCGTTTGACAGGGGCTGTTTTCACGGATTCACGGGGCCATTTTTCATTCCTAATGATGATTTAAAGTTTTCAGTTTTTAAGTAACATTAAAAGTATTTATTGTATCATTTTATAAATATTAAAGGATTAATTATTTTGAGTAATTTATATGCTTTATAATGGGTTGGAGGGGGGGGGGGTAATAGTCTACCTTCATTATATTTATATTGAGATTGAATTAGCATTTATCTCGGTATCATTTTGTGTCTCGGTAATATGTCTTGCCGGGTTCCTTTTTCTTGTTTTTTTAAAATAAAAATAAAATGGATACCCCAATCAAGAGTAAAAAAATGACTTCGAAAGAAAGCAAGAGTGAGATTAATATCAATTCACTGGAAGACATTGACCCTCGTGTCAGTTTTTTATATAAAGCAATGAGTAAGTATAGCCTAATATTATAAAATTATAGAGCATTTTAACTTTAACTATTTTAAATTAATACAAGTCAAATGGATGTGGCTAGCGCTACGACAATTTTGTCGTAGCGGCAGACGACCCGGTCGGATGTTGCTAGCGTTACAACATGTCGTAGCGCTAGTCAGGAAACTAGTGCTACGACATACGCAACTTCTGCTACGACTAGTTTTAGTCACTCTTTGCAGTAAACACCTGGAACTGGAAAGAATTAAATCTTAAGAAACTCTTCTGTAAATTGTAAACGCATAAATATATTAAAATACGACATTATTTGTGTGTGTATTAATTCTAAAATCTAAATTTATTTAAATAAATTTTTTAAATAGATTTTGATTTAATTTAAGTATTGGTCTACCGATTATAAGAATATCAGCCGATTTTGCTATACTAAAGTATACTTGTGTAAGTGATGTCGATAAATTAAAATTTAGAGTATACCGTAAAGCCTAAAGCCGTAAATGAAAATCCGCAAGCAACTGATTCGCGCATAATCGCAAGAATGTAGGCCTAAAATAATTCGTTTCGTGTGGAATAATAAAATGTGCCGTGTGCAGACATTCCACAGGAAACCATTCCATTCATCCTTCTACATCATTTTCACTCTATTACTAATACTATTACTATTGAGGGGGGGGCAGGTAATAACAACCGCACAGGCCTCCTCGTTTACTCGCCTTTTTCCCCATTACTTTGTGCTGCTGTTTGTGTCCGTTTTCTCAGCGTCCACCCCCCGCCTCTCTTTCCACTATTTATGACGAGCAAATCTGCGGGGCATGATACGCTATGCCTCATTCATCTGACAATGGCTTCAAATCCCGCACACCCCCCCCCCC
>MUZC01004512.1:228712-274728 GCA_002072015.1 Radix auricularia | reverse complement strand
GCTTGTGTTCAGCACTTTTTCGCGATGCCTTCAATTCAGAGAATTTTTCAAAAATATCTTTCAAACAAATTTAGTAACAGTAACAGTAATGGTTTATAGTCATTTTTTAAACTCTTGCCTCACCTTTTTCGTTGGTGATGCTGACTAAGTGTCAACTTGCGAATCAAAAAGAAAAAAAATAATATTACCATACTTAAATACAGTTTTAGTCGTAACTGTAAGTAAGCACATAACACATTTTTACGACTGTCGTAGCAGCTGACGACCTGACCGGTTGTCGTAACGCTAGCCAAGCATATGTGGATTGGCTAGTGTTACGACTAGTCTAAAATCTAAATATTTTTTATTTTAACAGATTTAGTCAACGTATCTGCTTTTCAGAGTAATAACAAAAATTATTAGCTTACTCATTATGATGTTTTAAAAAAAAAAAATTAATTAAATTAAAAAAAAAAAACATGACGGCGGCGGGATTCGATCCCGCTATCACTAGTGTCGTATCATTACAGAGCAACCCGACTATCACTTGATCTAGCCAAGCTGATGAAAATCAGTAATTTTTTAAAATTATAACTGTTTTTCATTTAATCGCTCAATCTAGATTTTCTTTAAACCTTTAAAATTCATTAATAAGCTTATCTAGTGATCATGATATATCATTATGAGAATTATGGTTAAGTATTTAAGTATTAGTAATAGCATATTTGAAAATACAAAAAATTGTTAACGACATGTCGTAACTTGTCGTAACGGCAGACAACCCGGTCGAATGTTGCTGGCGTTACGACATGTCGTAGCACCAGCCACATCCGCGCGGGTTATCTGCCGTTACTTTGTCGTAGCAGTAGACACTCCGAATACAAATTAGGTAAAGTCGTAAAGTAAAGAGTAAAGAGAGTAGACAGAGTAGAGAGTAAAGTAAAGTGACTAAAGTGTAACTGTAAATAAAGTTAAGTTATAGTTATAGTAATAGAGTAAATAGTAAATAGAGTAATAGAGTTATAGTAAAGTAGTAAAGTAAAACTGACGAATGAATGATTCTGGGTAATCCTGTAGACTGTAGATTTTACTGGTATATTATTTGGGAGCGTCTATTCGCAATCGATTGCGAATAGATTTCAAACCCTATTCGCAATCGGCGCGTGCTATAAATAGCCTAGGCAATCGATTGCGAATAGTCACTTTAGTAACATTGTTTATAAAATGATGTTTATAAAATTGAAGAGTTACAAGTATTCACTGCGCCTTTCATTGAACCTCCGATTCTATATGTGCATTCAAACAATCTCTAAAATCTATCACTAAACCTAACCCAAAACCCTAAATACTATCACTAAACCTAACCCAATCCTAAAAACTATCACTAAACCTAACCCAAACCCTAAAAACTATCACTAAACCTAACCTAAACCCTAATAACTATTACTTAACGTAACCCTAAAGTCTATCCCTAAACCTAACATTAAAACAAACCATTTAAAAAAAAATAAAAAATCTTATTCATTATCAATCCATGTAGTATTGTTTGAAAAAAAAAGCAAAAAAAACAACAACAAAAATTGGCATCAATAAGAAATCGAACCCCGGACCTGCGATGTAGCGTACTATCTTACAATCCATATGACCACACAGCCACACATCACCACTGAAATTTTTAACCTTATAAAAATAATGTTACCAAGAATAGCAATAACCGGAAGTGAACGATTGCCTAGGCTATTTATAGCACGTGCCGATTGCGAATAGGGTTTGAAACCTATTCGCAATCGATTGCGAATAGTCACATCGATATTATTTTAGACTTTTAGAGCGAAATTTAATTTTCTCATGAGAACTTTTAATTTATTAAATTTAATACATTTTTGATTATTGTCAGTATCATATGTTGTATTTCAGCTATTACAGCGCTAATTTTAGGAGTCTTTTTAAATTCTAAGGCTATGACTTACAATAATAATTGTTAATTTTAACCAATAGTTAAATAAATTTTGCACACAGCCCTTTATGAATGAAACGACGATCAACGAGACATAGTGAGTGATGCAAAAAGCCCGCAAATTTGAAGGCTGGCTCTTTTTCGCTATTCAAACATCGCATTGGAAATTTATTAGTGATTTGCTAAATTAAATGGAAGCTTATTTAAGTGTTTTACAGGTGATATTTTTTGGAAGGATATAACTCGAAAATTATTTATAAAGTGTATATTTCGTGATTTTCTTCCATTGCCCGGCGCATTTCATTTCCAGCTTTTTCCCCTAAATTGGGACTATTGATCCGCCCACCATCTTTGTGATTTGCACAGCAACCAAAGAAAATGGCGGCCGGAAAAGACTGTATTTTGGCCTGATCTGTACAACGATAATTTACCATAATTTATAATGAGCTCTGCTATACGAAGTGATAGTTCCATGCTATGCGCCTGATGGTAAATCCAGTAGTTGGTTCCCGTCCAGTTTACAAAGGTTTATTTTTTGTGTGCATTTGTTAAACCAATCGTGACTGTAATTTTTGTTCTTTTTATTCTTAAAAAGAGATATACGGTATACGTTGATTAAATCTTAAGAGTCTACCGATATGCCTATGCATTATTGTCGGTATTACCAATATTTTTTTGCCGAAACGAAGTTTCTGATACTGATATGACTAATACTGATCACTGATATGTTGACAACTTACAAGTTCCAGATCATCATTTACATAGACATTAAGACAAATGAATCTGACTCATGATAAAACGAACTATCCTTTTAAATTTACAAAAAAAAAATAATAACACCTTTTCAACCTTGGGCTTTGACTTAACAATGGTTAATTTTAACCAATAGTTAAATAAATTTTGCACACTGCCAACTTTTATGAATGAAACAACGAGAACAAAACAATAATAATAGTCTTAATAGTAATAGAGTTAAAATGAGGTGAAGGATAAAAATGAATGGAGTGGTTTCCAATGACGGGTCCGCACATGGTACATTTTATTATTTCACATGAAACGAATTGTTTTAGGTTCCTGCGATTGTGCGCGAATCTTTGCTATCTAGAGTCTAGAGCATTTTCATTTATGGCTACGGTATACTTGGCATCAGCATCACTTACACAAGTATTAATTTTTACTTGACTTAGATGTTGACATTGATAGTAGTTAGGATGAGTTTTTTAGGGTATCAGAAGGAATGATAATGTGAGCAGATATTTTTTCAAACTGTGTGAATTCTTTGGTAGTCATTAGGAGGATGGCAGAAGTGGTTTCAGTACTCACAGCTGACTACTTAGATTAGTTACCAGCTCCTTTTCCAATCAAATATGATGGCAATGATTACTTGATGTTTTTTTTTTTTTTAACAATTAGTTAATCGTGACCCAAGAAAGAGAAGAGTAAAACCTGTTCATCACAGCCAAGTCCAAGTTAACTTTGGTGGTCTGGAAGACAGTGAAGAAGATAGTGATTTTGACATAGCTAAACATTCAAGAGGTTGGTAAATATTGATTAGTCATTTAAACATTGTTTTGGGTACCTTAGTTTTGAAAGATTGTTGAGTGCTAAATAGCATCTAAATTCTTTTGAGTCTTTTAAAATTATTTTTGTTGTATGCTATCACCAGTACAATGACTCTTTTTAAAAATGTATATTGTAAATATCTTAAAATCTGCTCTACAGAACTAGGTAGTGACCCATTAGATGGTAGTGATAACGATGACATTGATGACTATAAAAATAATGGCAAAAACGAAATTGATGGTGAGGCATCAGATGAGGGCAGCAGAAGGCTCACCAATAAGGAAGAACTTATCAGCGAGGATGAGGATGAAGATGAAAGTGAAGAGGATGATGACAGTGATCATGAGGATATAGAGGAAACTGATGAGGATGGTGAAGGGCTTGAAGAGTCTGGAAATGATGGCGCTGGTATGAGTGACGAGATGCAGAGTCCTGAGATAAAAGGTAAAGTTTAGCCGAAACTAGTTATGTAGTTAAATTGTGAAACTATTATATAATAAAGGTCTTAAAATTGTGAAAATATTATATTCTAAAGGTCTTACAAAGATGAATTATAAAGCTCAACATTTTACTACTTATGTAAAGCAGTGTTTCCCATCCTTTTAAACACTCATCACTTCCATTAACAATAAGTTAATAATTTTTTGCATTGCTAAATAAATAAAGATGCATTAAAATTGAATTAATTAGTCTTGTTTATTTATTCAACAACCTTGAGTAGCACAACCAAATCACACGTTTCTCTCCACGCAACTTTAGAACTCCTATTAAAATTTTACTGCTTTTTCTGTAAAGGAAAATGACCCATTGCATCAAAGATGATTGCCTGGATGTTCTGTTTTCAGTTTGTGTATTAGTTTTAGCAAATGTTGTGCAACCTGCAAAACAAAGGGCTGTCAAAAAATAACCTTAGAAACAATAGCGGTAGCCACGCTGGAATGTACCAAATATATATTCAAGACATGTACTTTATTTGAATCCTAATTTTTGGTAACCTCCACTCTTGTATTTCACCTCACATACTTTTCTTTGACCCCTAAATTAAATAATATTTTAATGTCTCACACCCATTTTACATTTGAGAAAAATTATGTTAATATTTAAACTAGAAAGCCAATGAGTAATCGTAAAATGGTATCATGCTGCAGAACAAAGCAATGAATACACTGCGGTTGGGGTGGGGGAGTGTCTTAGATTTGAGTCATTCAGTTTGTTAAACAGCTCTGTTATCTACTTATCCATTCAGTTTGTAAAACAGCTCTGTTATCTACTTATCCATTCAGTTTGTAAAACAGCTCTGTTATCCACTTATCCGTTCAGTTTGTAAAACAGCTCTGTTATCTACTTATCCATTCAGTTTGTAAAACAGCTCTGTTATCTACTTATCCATTCAGTTTGTAAAGTTTGTAAAACAGCTCTGTTATCTACTTATCCATTCAGTTTGTAAAACAGCTCTGTTATCTACTTATCCATTCAGTTTGTAAAACATCTCTGCTATCTACTTATCCATTCAGTTTGTAAAACAGCTCTGTTATCTACTTATCCATTCAGTTTGTAAAACAGCTCTGTTATCTACTTATCCATTCAGTTTGTAAAACAGCTCTGCAATCAACTTATTTGTTCAGCTTTTCACTTAGTTCTGGGGTTAGCAATAAAGTATATTATCAAATATTGAACATCATTTTCTCCAGGCCTTAAGCATGTATGGAACATGTTTGACAGCGATGAAGATGATGAGGATTATGTGCCCAAGAAACGTAAACAAAAGTCAGGAAAGTCTGGTCAACAGAAATCTGATGCTGTAAGTTTTTACAGTTAAAGGTCTTTGTTTTTTTATTTCTTCAATTGTCTTGAAATAAAAAGTAATGATCTGAACATGAACAAATGTATATTGAAGTTATTTTCAAAGCAACCAATAAAGTTGTAAAGTGGTCCTGTATTTTATATGATGGTAACTCTCTGTATATATTCACAAGGCCACAAAGCCTGCCGTGAAGAAAAAATCCGAGCAAACTGCTGCCTCAGGCACCCAAGATGAGCCTGACAGCCTTCAAGAGGCTGCACCCCAAGGAAGAATCAAAGTCATAGTGTGTTGTGTGTGTCTCTCAGACAGAAGGTGAGACTCATTTATCCCTTCCTCTTGCCCAATGCTCTGCAATTAACGTTTAAGAAAATATAAAAAAAGATATATCATACACATATATGTAAACTGTTTTTAATAGTGTCAGTGAAGTAGAGATTCTAGAACTGATCAGATTCTGTTTAAACCTCACAATATTGGGCTTGTAAAATAACGTCACATCTATGGTGGTGTAACATCAACTTTGATTGAAATAAAAAATGTATTGATTATCTCTACAGTGCCGATGATGATGAGATAGTAGAATGTGACAACTGTGGTATATCTGTACATGAAGGTAGGAACTTTTGTTTGGATTAGTGATGGATTACTGTTATCCAAGATTAATGAGAACTGTAATTTTATTAAATGATGTAATATATAGGACAAAAACAATCCTTTAAATGCCATTTTTGTGCAATCAGTAAAATCAACTTATTACATATAAAAATAAGACACCATGTAAATTTTACATGTTGAACTCATTGTTTTGAAGAGTGATTGTCTATACCAGATGCATTCTGTTTAACCAAACAAAATGCAGTGCCATTATAAGAATAAAGATATGTAACAATTATCTGTATTATTTGGTTAGGTTTAGTATCTGTTAACAGTTATCTGCTTATGTGTGTGGTGGTGTGTCCGACAGGTTGTTATGGCATCAGTGAAAGTCATTCTACAGCCAGTACAGAATCATCAGCCAGTACCGAGCCTTGGTTCTGTGATTCTTGTAAAGCTAATGCAAAGCCTGTAGGTAGCTTTTATCATTTTTTGTGTGTGAGTTTGAGTAAATGGAATTCTTGAAATGAATGTAACATTTTAGTTTTGGTAGCTAATCTAATGAATGAATTAAATGGAAAGAGAACTTCAGCTTAGCTTAACACAATGCCACTTGTATTTTTTTAATAACACACGTTACTTGTTATATTTTTTTAAAAAAAGTGTACTCATTCCTACTAAATTACTTTCAGGTTTGTGAACTGTGCCCAAACACTGGGGGGATCTTTAAAGAGACAGACAATGGAAAGTATGTTCCTTGGGTTTTTTAAATTTTTTTTTTTCTTGAATCAAATGTGAAACATTATTTGGAAATAATATTTAAAATTGTAATTTCTGGAAACTTTTGTTATTTTTCTAGCATGATATAGAAATTTATAGAGGTGTTAGAGAGTTGTTTTCAGTTTCATAGAAATTAAAATATCTCCACAGGTGGGTCCATATTGTGTGTGCCCTGTACACGCCCGGTGTTGCATTTGGTGACGTTGACAAACTGAGTCTTGTCACTTTATTTGAGATGCCATATTCAAAGTGGGGGGCCAGGGTAAGCATGAACGGGGCGTCAGTGGTTTTATTTGGAACCCTCCATCTTCATAGTAAAGAGTCTATAGTAGTTAAGGCATATCCAGGTGGTTGTAAATATTGTTGAATAAAATAAAATTTATGTCCCTTGAGTTAATGCTAAAGTTGTTCAGATTTAAAAGTTAAATCAGTTTTGTCCCTTGCTTTATTGCCACAATTTTTCAGATTCAAAAGTTAAATCTGTTTTGCCAAACAGGAATCAAGAATAGCTAAATTGTTTAATTAAGTGACTTAAATAAATTTTCAAGTACTTTTGTGACAGATGTTTAAATATTATTCTTTAAAAAATGTATTCTAAAATTAAAAAAAAAAAATTAGAGGTACTGCATAGCTGTTTAAAATATAATTATTATTGACTTTACAAAGCAGAATTAATTCAAATTTATGCTGAAGGTACGAAACAAAAATCTCTTTAGGATTGTTCTTTGTGTGAAGATTCAAGGTTTAGCCAGACTGGAGTTTGTATAAACTGTGATGCTGGCATGTGCAAGGCATATTTTCATGTCACTTGGTAAGTGAATGGTTTTCTTTCCCTGAATAATACATTTATGACTCCTATTTTTTTTATCTTTGTAAGGAATTAATAAAATAACCAATTAATGTATAAATCATACTTCTTTGTCATAACAAACTCAATTATATTAACGTGCCCTATTGCTTCAATTTTAAAAATTATTTTGCAGTGCACAGAAAGAAGGTTTGTTAGCAGAAGCAGCTCCAGAGGAAGTCATGGTAAATTTTGCATTCTATCACTTTATTTGGTTCTGTTTGATGAATAGAGTCATGTCTTTACAACAATTTGCCCCATGTGTTATTTAGACAATCTGCCCCCAGGTGGTATTTAGACAATCTGCCCCTGGTGGTATTTAGGCAATCTGCTTCAGGTGGTATTTAGACCATCTGCCCCAGATGGTATTTAGGCATTCTGCCTTAGGTGGTATTTAGACAATCTGCCGCAGGTGGTATTTAAACAATACGCCCAAGGTGGTATTTAGACAATCTGCCCCAGGGGGTATTTAGACAATCAGCCGCAGGTGATATTTATAAAATCTCCCCCAGGTGATATTTATAAGATCTGCCCCAGGTGGTATTTATAAAATCTCACGCAGGTGTTATTTATAAGATCTCCCCCAGGTGATATTTATAAGATCTGCCCCAGGTGGTATTTATAAAATCTCTCCCAGTTGGTATTTATAAGATCTCCCCCAGGTGGTATTTATAAAATCTCTCCCAGGTGGTATTTAGACAATCTGCCCTAGGTGGTATTTAGACAATAGTATGTTTTCATAAATGGTTTTATGTTTTCCTCACTGTGTCATAATCTTTATTTCAATATTTTTACCCCACCTCCCCAAATACCACCCCAGGATATAGCAGACCCATTTTTTGCATACTGTAAATTGCATGCAGACAAAATCACATCAAAGATCAAACGTCGTAACTGGCTGGCCATACAGTCCCATGTGAAGAGACACACGCCCAATGTTATTGTGGAAGAAGTGGAACGGGTAAGTGTTTGTCGTATTGTTATTCAAAGTTAAATTTGCTGCTGAATAGTTGGTCTTTATCATGGGATTCAAGTTTGTCAAGTAATATTTTGTTATTCTAATGTTGACCAAACAGAGATCACCACCAGTTATATACGTGGGATATTCTCTCCTGAGAACATGTGAGTCTCCTCATACTGCCTTTCTTTTCTTTCTCCAGCTCCGGTTTGACAGAAAACTAAACCGTCACAGAGAGAAGTACAGTGTCTCAAAATTAAAACGACCTCCATCATGGGGTAAAGATAGGATCTTTTTCTTTCTCTTTTCTTTCTCTTTTCTTTTTCTTTTCTTTTTCTTTTCTTTTTCTTTTCTTTTTCTTTTCTTTTTCTTTTCTTTTTCTTTTCCTACATACAAGAGTTTGACATTAGAGTTATTTACCATTTAAACATCGTTAAATTTATTTTTCACTTTTTTAATATGTTTAGCTTCTTATAAAATATGATAAATTGTGTGTTAAAATCTTAAGACATTATTCAAATGTGATCTCATTGTGTTGGTAAAAGAGATAATTGAAAGAATCTTTAGTGAATTAGTTTAGTAAATATATGGTTCCTTGTGTTACACAGTGCCAACTCAGAAAATGTTCAGACACTTAAATAACTTAGTCTAGTTTATATATTGTTCCTTGTGTTACACAGTGCCAACTCAGAAGATGGTCAGACACTTAAATAACTTAGTCTAGTTTATATTTGTTCCTTGTGTTACACAGTGCCAACTCAGAAGATGGTCAGACACTTAAATAACTTAGTCTAGTTTATATTTTGTTCCTTGTGTTACACAGTGCCAACTCAGAAGATGGTCAGACACTTAAATAACTTAGTCTAGTTTATATTTGTTCCTTGTGTTACACAGTGCCAACTCAGAAGATGGTCAGACACCTTCACACAAGTCCATCAGCTGTCAGAGGTTTTCTACGTAAGGCTGAACTGATGGGGGTCATTACACAGGTAGATTTCCTCGCTCACAGATCAGCTTTATTTTTATGATCCTAGTGACTGACCAATGTGATTTTTTTTTTTTAAAGACCCATACAGCTGTAAAATTATTTTTATTGAGCACCCTTTGCATAATGCTGGCTTTCTTAGTCATTCCCTCTACCTTGTAACTGATGTATTTGGCCTTGTAAAAACTGTTGTTTAGAAGAGTGGCTTATCTATGTTTTCTGTTGTCCTTTCAATATCATAAAATGAAATTTTGATTTTCCCTGGCCAGGTTCACACAGTCCCAGCTGAAAAGTTGGAAGTCAGAAAAAAAGCGATTGGGCAGCCAGCCTTCACTTCTGAATTCATCAATTATTTTATGGGTGAATATGTCAGTTATTATGTTTTTAGATATGACAAAAAAAATCAAGTTGTTTCAGCCAACAAATATTTAATTCTAAGAGCTTCACAGTAAATTAAGCTGATTGTTTATTGATGGATTAGATGGATTTTCTCAAATATGTTTCTTTTTTTAAAATCCACCTCTCTCATGTCTCTCTCTACCGTTTCCCACCATTAGAACGTAACATGAAGGTTGACAACCTCAAAAACACTTTGGTGGAGTTGATTTCACTCAACAACAAACTGCAGGAACAGGAGAAAATTGTCAGGAAAACTTATGATCAGGTTGGTGACCGTTTCTGTTAGTAACAAAATAAATATTTTTTAAATAGATGCTGGACGATATTATGGAATAGGGCTGGAAGGAATAATGGTCATGAGCCTTTAAATGAGAGTAATAAAATATGCTATTATTTAATTTAAATATTTGTTTAGTAGTTTGGGTAGCTAACATGATAGTGAATCAGGACCTAAAAGGAGTAAAGAGGCAGTTTGCTTTCTTGTCCATTTTGCCCTTGTAAGTAAACAGTTGTCCCAACCATCATGTTTTTTGCACTGGTATCAGCCAATGTATTAGAAGAGTACTAGGGAAGAGACGGCTAAGTCACATTTCTGTAGTTTTAAGATATTCAAGTATTACAGTTCAAAATTATACAGATTTCTTATAAAATAACGAAATAGATTTGTATATCTAATAGGGTTAGAGACATAATTTTTTTTAATAATACTGTCACAGGATGGCCTCTTCTGATACGATCTTATGTCACGGCCGAGGCCCCGTTTTCTCACTTTCTCGTGATTGACCTAATTTGCGTTTCTTTGTGGGCTTGTCTAACAGTATCATCTTTCACACAATAATTCAATTCCTTAATAGAATCCAGGAAAATGTTCTTTAATAATGCAATAACAAATATGTACACTTATTTTACAATATGCGACAATGATCCTTTTACATCCACTAACTTCATCTCTGTCTCTCAACTTCTAATTTCTTACTCTGCAGCTCCAAAATTGCGTGCACTTTTTCATACCTCCAACTCACTCGCTCAAGTCTCGTGTTGTCTCTCTTCTCATGAATACACAATACTGACTGCCCATTGGCCTTCATTCGACCCTGACACACCACAGCATTCCTTTCATCTCACATGTCTCACGTGACAAATACCTCATTCAGAGCATTCTATTTTTTATCCTCTATCAGTTACAGGGGATAACTAAAAAATGTCACATAGCCGTTTCTTCCCTTGTACTCTTCATTTGTAATGGCCTGTTCCCAACTGCACAATGAAGTCAATGAGTTTGTTCAGTGGAACGAGTCAATATATTTGTGTTTATTGGTCTATGTCCTCAGCTGCACAACGAAGTGAACGAATTAAAGCAGAAAGGAAACAACTGCAGGAGGGAAGGAGAATCTCTTTGTGGAATCTTGCAAGACATTTATGGCAAGGTGGGTCTTCTTGTCATCACATATCTTTCGTTTAAGACCCATTTGAAAAAAAAAAACCAGTTCTTAATGGGACCCATGTTTTGTCATGTCTTTGTTTGGAATGTCCAATACAGTTGATACAAAACCCTACTAAAAAAATATAAATACAATAATTTTATCAGTTTGAAAAGCCTTTGTAAAATATTTTATTTTAACAACTTTTTCTGTTTATTTGTTGGTTGCTGTTATGCCTCTCATTCAGATGGCAGTGACTATCTTGTTAGTTTAAGTTGTAATGTTGTAAGTTTTATATAATTAATTATGTAACTCTGTGGTACCTGAGTTGATGTGTAAAGAACCATCTGTTCTCTTCCATAAGCCTGTCCCAAATATTCCAGAGGTGTTCAAAAACAGAAAGAGAACCAGGTCACCAGGTAAAAAGGAATCACCAGCATCTCCTACAGCCATCATTAATCAGTAGGTGCCCTAATTCTTACCTTTATGTACAACCATTAATCAGTAGGTGCCCTAATTCTTACCTTTATGTACAACCATTAATCAGTAGGTGCCCTCCTTCTTATCTTTATGTACAACCATTAATCAGTAGGTGCCCTCCTTCTTACCTTTATGTACAACCATTAATCAGTAGGTGCCCTCCTTCTTACCTTTATGCACAACCATTAATCAGTAGGTGCCCTCCTTCTTACATTTATGTACAACCATTAATCAGTAGGTGCCCTCCTTTTTACCTTTATGTACCATCATGAAATCTGATAAGTGCATTCTTTCTATCATTTATTTACCATCATGAAATCTTATAAGTGCATTCTTTCTATCATTTATTTACCACCATTGGTCAACTGATTAACGTTTGACGAATGATTTAAATAGAATAAATAAAATTATTTATTCCACCCAAACATTATCATTGTGTTGTGTGTTCATTTTCTTTAGGTGTGGCATCTGTAACAAGACCAATGAGCAGCACTTGTTGGCCAAGTGTGACAGTTGTAAGAAGCACTATCATCTCGGCTGTCTGGAGCCCCCGTTAACTCGTATGCCAAAGAAAACAAAACTGTTTGGCTGGTAAGCTGATGAGTTTGGAATGTTGATAATGTTGTTACTGGATACCATTACTGTTAATTGAGTGCCAGTTATTTTATTCATGTCTGATCATGCGTTAAGAAAGATGTTTGAACAAAACATTTTTTGTGAACTGTGATAGACTGAAAGTTTTCAATAAATTTGAGGAATGAAAATAATAGATTTCTTTTAACTAGGTTTCTCAGATCTCCCTGCACATTACTATAATGATCTTATACACAGGCAATGCTCCTACTGTGTACTACCTGGTAGTGATGCCTCACTTAGGAGTGCGCCAGATGTGGATGAGCCTCGCAGACTCAGGGAAACCATCAAAGAGCCAGACAAGTTTTTCCACTTGAGTCACGTCCAGGATTCCTTGAAGGTGTGCTTGCATTCAATGATACATTCAAATACTAACAAACTCATAGATTTGACAGTTTGACATCTCTACAAATGGCCTACATATGTGATCGTACCAGTGTAAATAAAGTATGCAATCGTAACTTAATTTCTTTTCCAAGTGGAAACAGGTACAAAGAGATTTTTTTCTGATTTCATTATGTTTACAAACTTACAAGAAGTTATTTTACTACATCACTTTTATTTTTACTGTCTTAATGTATAGAAATGTACTTATGAGACTGTATCTGGCTAGACCAAGTATTTATTAGGAGTCTACTCTTCAATTGTTAATGGTTTTCTGTTTCACTATCTTTAGCATTTCTTAATTTTATTTATGAATCCATTGGTGTGTTCAATTTTAGAGTCAAGAGCAACGAAGTTTAATCAGAAAAAGGAACAGGCGGCGGAGGGACACAGCCAGAGCACGACGCATGGCACGTAATGCAGCTGTAAGTTGTTCTCACATTTCTTTAACTTTAACGGTATGTATTTATCTCCCTTTCACCAGACACTATTATTTCCCTTTCTATTCCCACAAGACTTTGTGTTTTCTATGCGTTAAGTCATAAAATAAACCTTTGACTGAGTAATGGTTTTTATGAGACAATAAAAAGATTTTTTTGCCTAATTCTGATCTCAGGGAATATGTTTAAAATTTTAAACCATTCATTTTCAAATGGAAAAATTTTAATTTATCACTTAATTATTTGATCTTTTAATTATTTTCCTTGTCAAAATGATTGAGTTGAACAGTTGTGTTTTTAAAACTAGTAGCTTGTCCCAAACACCCTTGGGCTCTTTTATCGTTCTATGTCAGACGTGCTCAAACTGTCTTATCCTACAATGTTGGCTGGTTATTGTCAGACGTGCTCAAACTGTCTTATCCTACAATGTTGGCATGTTGGCTGGTTATTGTCAGACGTGCTCAAACTGTCTTATCCTACAATGTTGGCTGGTTATTAAAAAATTAAACCAGGCTTTTAAAGTACTCAAAATATCACTCAGTCATACTTGTAAAAACATACAGGCAAGCTCAACACAGGTTATCGTTTTGTTTTCCAGTTCATAAATAGTAATCTTGAGTCTAATTTGTTTAGACAGTTTCATCGAGGTTAGACAGTTTCATAGTGGTGAATATTTTGAAAACATTTTTGTAAACAATTTCCCCCTGAACATGTTATTTGAAAGAAGTCCAAGTCGTCCCCTGGACATGATAAGTCCAAGTCGTCCCCTGGACTGAACAAGTCCAAGTCAACATCACCTGTGAAGAAGCCCAGGACCCCAACACCAGCGCAGAGTTTTCCTGGTACCCATCAACTGACATCACCTGTTCAAGGGGAGAGCATCAAGGACTTGGACATAATGTGTGTAGTGTGTAACAAAGATGGGGTGCTCAATGATACAGTCAGGTGGGGCATGTTTGTTTTGCTTGTTTATGGTCCAGAACTTACACTGGATATTTCTAATTTTTTTCATACAAAATTTTACCCTAAAAATACTGTGTGCCCTTCTCCATCCATTAAAAAAAATTGTTTCTGCAACGACTGCTAAAAATGTGTTTTGAATCTTTTGCTTTAAATAATTTATAATTAGATTAGAAAGGATAAGATGAGCTGGATGAAGCAGTTTTGACCAAACAAGAGTTATTTACCCTCTTCAAGTACAATACAGTGATCAAGGAGTTACTTTTTCCTGTTCTGTGAATTTTTCATTTATATTTTGCTGTATTTTTGCAGGTGTGATGAATGCATGCTGTCTTACCACCTAAGATGTCTGGACCCACCAATGAAAAAGTCCCCAAAGGTCAGAGGTTACATGTGGCACTGTGAGGCATGTGACATGATGGACAGTTCAGTAAGTGACCAACCAATATCAGAACTTTTCAATCTTTCCTTAACCAGTAGCAATTTATTTCCTCATTTATTTTATTTCTAAACTATTTCTGCTTCAGAAATGCATTTATTCTAAGGGAATCATGTGTTACTGGTGCTACCCATCATCTCTGCTCTATTGAAATTCTTGTTTTAACCATTAATTGCCATGGGCATGGATACAGCACAATTTTCCTGTCTATCTCAGGAATAATTTATTTCCATGACCTGACCATGTCCAGATTCAGACATCTGATTCTTATTTTCAATTGTTTTTCAATGCCCATTCAGGTGTAAGAATTCCAACACACAATGAATGTGCAGAAGCCAAATTATTTTAAAAGTTACACATGATATAATTATTTTTTTTGAAAGTAAAACCTTAAAAAATTGCACTTGTCAAGAACTAGATAAATCTCATCAACATGTAATATCTTTATGACTAACATCATTGAAGGTTTCAGAGATGTGGTGACTCACTTTATTCACATTCAATGCCAAGTTAACTCTTAATGTGCCAAGTTAACTCTTAATGTGCCAACTTAACTCTTAATGTGCCAAGTTAACTCTTAATGTGCCAAGTTAACTTTTAATGTGCCAACTTAACTCTTAATGTGCCAACTTAACTCTTAATGTGCCAAGTTAACTCTTAATGTGCCAACTTAACTCTTAATGTGCCAACTTAACTCTTAATGTGCCAAGTTAACTCTTAATGTGCCAAGTTAACTCTTAATGTGCCAACTTAACTCTTAATGTGCCAACTTAACTCTTAATGTGCCAACTTAACTCTTAATGTGCCAACTTAACTCTTAATGTGCCAAGTTAACTCTAAATGTGCCAACTTAACTCTTAATGTGCCAACTTAACTCTTAATGTGCCAACTTAACTCTTAATGTGCCAAGTTAACTCTAAATATGCCAAAGCGCGATAATGCGACTAGATAGAGCTCTCTTTAGAAACGAAATTACAGAAAATAAAAACTCTTCAGTGCGTGAAAAACTATGTTTTCGACTTCTGGCAATGGCGGCTGTTTCCCTCGCTAGTGTTATCGCTCGATTTGTGAAGTCTTTTGGAAGTTTTTTATTTTTTTTTGAAGATAGTACTAAACTACAGGTAAAAATATTTTAAACTCGCAATTCGGGAAATTCTTACGCACTGAGGCGGAAGTTTTCCAAAAAACCTTATGGCACATTAAGAGTTTAAAAATTGACTTATTTTTGAGTTGTATGTATGAATTGTTTTCATCAGAATGATGAGCCAGTGAGAGGCAGGAAAGATGACAGGAGGCCAAATGTTAAGAGGCCAACAGCAAGGGAGGCCAGCAACAGCATCTTATTTGACATAGATGTCTCTAGTGACAATTCCAGCTGAAATACTGAGGTTATTTCGTTTAAGTTTAAGTTAACTTAATTTTCACTCTTTGGCTGATTGTAAAATGATTTGCTTAAGAATCAAATGTGACATGACTAATCAAGCTGGAACATTTCACTTTCATATATGAATAGTCAATTTGAAACGCAGCTGTTTCCACTGTTCTTTAGCTGTTTCCACTGTTCTTTAGCTGTTTAACTTCCAGGAATAACCTCTTAGTTTACAGCTCAGAGTTGATATGAATAGAGCAGAGTTACAGCTCTATAAATCAAATATTTCTTGTTTAGACTCCTAGAAACATGTTAGTTTACAGCTCAAAGTTGATATGAATAGAGCAGAGTTATAGCTCTATAAATCAAATATTTCTTGTTTAGACTCCTAGAAACATGTTAGTTTTGTTTTCTGGTTACATATAAACAACGATCATTGGGACGCCAGATAAAATTGATCCCCAGTATTTAAAAAACTCCTGACTTTTTCATAATTTAGATATTTCTTAGCTGAGTAGAAAAAAGATGTATGATTATGAATGGATTTTTGGTAAAAAAATTGAAACTATGAATTACTATGATCTGTTTGATGACTTTAAGTGGGTTTGCTTGAGGCCAAATTTTAAAAGTCTCAAAAAGTTTTTAATGTATTCAAAAGAGACCAGAGAACCATAAGAAATTTGTCGATTTCTGATGAGGATCAATGAAGAAAAATAATTTCACAGTAGTGTTGTGTTCTGTCTTGGTTTAGTTGCATGGTGCAGCTTCCATCTAGGAAAAAAAAATCATTTTTGCATTGACACATGCTCAGTAATAAAGACAAAATGAAAAGAAAAAAATACATTAAATAATGCAGAAAGAAAAGATGAAAGTCAAGCAGTAAAATTAAGAAATATTTGTGTTCTATAAGTAGAAAAAAAAAATGTTTTTATTTTATATGAGTAAGTTTTATATTTAGCAATGAATGCCAGTAATACAAACATCTCATTGTCTTTTTGTTGATAAAAAAACTTTAAATGTGTAGATACAAGGCCAGTTACTGTTTGTCATACATTTTATTGATACAACATCCTTGAGAAGTTTACATTTCATGATATCATAATTTAACTCCTGATATTTTCACACTAATGTTTCTTTCATCTGTTTTAACAAATGGAGGTAAACTATTAGTCTGTTGTACATGTTGGGTGACACAAACTTACAATTTCTTTACTTCTTCATTTCTTTCAAATAAATAAGCATTCTTGACCTTATTTTATACTATATGAATAAAATAAATAATGAACTCACATGTGTAACAACCCAAAAAAAAAGGAATAACATGATTGTCATTGTTGTTTACAATCATAATAAAAATACATTTTTAGTACCTAATGGATTTAAGCTTATCATTTTGCATAAAAAATACTTGATATAAATAAAAAATTTAAAACAATCTCCACATCAATACAAATATTTTAAAAAATTAACCAAATCTACCATAATTCCATTATTAACTTCATGATTGACTATCACAGAGTTCATAGGGTAAACAAGGGAATAAATTACACTTTTTTCCCTATTAGAGTCAATACTTTGAGCAAACAAGGGAATAAATTACACTTTTTTCACTATTAGAGTCAATACTTTGAGCAAACAAGGAAATAAATTACACTTTTTTCCCTATTAGAGTCAATACTTTGAGCAAACAAGGGAATAAATTACACTTTTTTCCCTATTAGAGTCAATAGTTTGAGCAAACAAGTGAATAAATTACACTCTTTTCCCCATTGGAGTCAATAATTTGAGCAAACCAGGGAATAAATTACACTCTTTTCCCTATTAGAGTCAATACTTTGAGCAAACAAGGGAATAAATTACACTTTTTTCCCCATTAGAGTCAATAGTTTGAGCAAACAAGGGAATAAATTACACTTATTTCCCCATTAGAGTCAATAGTTTGAGCAAACAAGGGAATCAATTACACTTTTTTCCCCATTAATCAAGAGTGTTATCCCTTACTTTCCTATCAAGCCAGTCATTCATTTCATATAGAGAACTTGCTAAAGCCTCAAAGCTCTGCTCTCATGTTGATTTTTGAAACAAGCTCCTCATTAATGGACTCAACAAATTATATGAGAACTATCTTTGAATCTAAATCAGGGGTCTCAAACTCCATTCGCCTGGGGGCCACATGAGTCAGAGTCCGGGATATGCTGAGCCGCATCAAGTTAATACAAAAAAGTACAACTTTTCAGTCTCCCACAACTGTATTCATTATTATTTATTAAAGAATCAAACAGCTTAACTGGCAGCACTCTTGTTGCCTTTCCTATACCTACTGCTCCTTGCTGGAAGAGACTTGGCTGTATTTCCCCTTACACAGCTGAAGCACATTTGGCTTGTGGGAGGAAGCAGTTGAGATATCAGTGGGTTTCAACCTGTACTTGGATTTATTGAAGATCATGGCGTAGAACAGCTTTTCACACATGTATATGCTTCCAAAAAGGCTGAAAATTCTGGAAAGTTCGGGGAAGATTGGGGAAACTTATCTCAAAAATTGTCCAAGCTTGTCTGCTTTTCCATTCACCTCCCTGAACTTAGCTTTTAGATGAGAGTTGCACTGCAAGTCGTTGAGCTCCATCTGCAACACAGGAGGGCATCTTGGACATCGAAAGAGAGGGGGTCAGCAAACATTTTAAATGTGGCTTTGAGATTTTTTAAGTCTGCAAATCGGTGATCAAATTCTCACTGTAGCTTGTCAATGGCATCAATATATTCCTCACCATCGAATGGCATGTCCACATCCACAAGTGCCTAGCATGCTGGGAAATGGGAGATGTTTTTCTGAGAGAGCTGGGCTTTCCATTAAATAAGTTTCGTGGAAAATGCTCTCACAGTTTTAAAGGGAGCACTGACAAGCTGCTCCTGGCTTCTTGTTCAGTACATTCAGCTCCTGTGTGACGTCAACAAGAACAGCTAAGTCCTTAAGCTATTTGTGACCACTTAGTATAGGAACAGCAATCCCATCGTTCCTTATGAAAGCTTTCACTTCTGTTCTCAATTAAAAAAAACTCTTCAAGCAGATTCCCTGCTGACCCAACGCACCTCAGTAAAGTAGAGCCCATCCTTATATGCTGAATCTATTTCCTCCAAAAAAATCCTGAAATTGCCTGTGCTTTAAGCCCCTGGATCTTATACAGTTGATGTATTTCACAATGACAGACATCACATTGTCAAACTTGAACCCTTTTGCTGCACAGGACATGCTGATGGATAAAACAATGCAAAGTGATAGCGTCCTCCACACTTTCCTCGTCTAGTTTTTTTTGGTTGTTTTTTTAACAAGTGCAACCAGTCTACCAATAGAAGCGAAGCGCGACGACTCCAAAAGGAAACAGTTAGATAAAAATAATCAAATCAATAAAACTTTATTGTCTAGTAAAATAGGTCCTGGAAGGCCAACGAAAAAAATGTCCAATTACAGTTTCAAAATATCTTATTTTATTTCTTTTTAATTTTCGTTATCGCCACGGTGGGCCACACTTGCATTGAACTTGGATATCAAGTGGAAGGCAAGCAAAATATCATCCAGCGGGCCGCCATTGGCCCGCGGGCCGCGTGTTTGAGACCCCTGATCTAAATAGTGAAAATATGGTTCAGTATTTTTTAAGCAAGTTAATTTATTCAACATATCCTTTCCTCTGTTGGCAGCATTTAAAAACAGCATGTGGGTACTTTTACCTTCTCAATGGGAACACCTGCCTTGAATCTATCTATTAGTTTTACCTTCTCAATGGGAACACCTACCTTGAATCTATCTATTAGTTTACCTTCTCAATGGGAACATCTGCCTTGAATCCATCTATAAGTTTTACCTTCTCAATGGGAACACCTGCCTTGAATCTATCTGTATTAGTTTTACCTTCTCAATGGGAACACCTGTCTTGAATCTATCTATTAGTTTTACCTTCTCAATGGGAACACCTGCCTTGAATCTATCTATTAGTTTAACCTTCTCAATGGGATCACCTGCCTTGAATCTATCTGTATTAGTTTTACCTTCTCAATGGGAACACCTGCCTTGAATCTATCTGTATTAGTTTTACCTTCTCAATGGGAACACCTGCCTTGAATCTATCTGTGTTAGTTTTACCTTCTCAATGGGAACACCTGCCTTGAATCTAATTATTAGTTCTACCATCTCAATGGGAACACCTGCCTTGAATCTAATTATTAGTTCTACCATCTCAATGGGAACACCAGCCTTGAATCTAATTATTAGTTCTACCATCTCAATGGGAACACCTGCCTTGAATCTATCTATTAGTTTTTCCATCTCAATGGGAACACCTGCCTTGTATCTATCTATTAGTATTTCCATCTCAATGGGAACACCTGCCTGTTATCTATCTATTAGTTTTTCCATCTCAATGGGAACACCTGCCTTGTATCTATCTATTAGTATTTCCATCTCAATGGGAACACCTGCCTTGTATCTATCTATCTATTAGTTTTTCCATTTCAATGGGAACACCTGCCTTGTATCTATCTATCTATTAGTTTTTCCATCTCAATGGGAACACCTGCCTTGTATCTATCTATTAGTATTTCCATCTCAATGGGAACACCTGCCTGTTATCTATCTATTAGTATTTCCATCTCAATGGGAACACCTGCCTTGTATCTATCTATCTATTAGTATTTCCATCTCAATGGGAACACCTGCCTTGTACTTGTATCTATGTGTAACATCCTCAAGTAACAGTGGAATGCCAACATGGACTCACAACTGGGGTTTACCATGAGATTTTAAAGCCGCAATGTAAACACACTTTGAAATAACACTGTCTCAAGCTTGTTAACTATAAGACATCAGTTTGATACCTTTTAAAGAATGTTTTTGGTCTTTTCTGCCTGTTTCACTTGATAATATGCACTCCAAATAGAGTTCACAAGCTTATTTCTTAAAATAGTTCAAAGTTCACCCAAAGGGAAATAATCTGAAATCCCATATTTTACTGTTCGTGAGATTTCTGTGTTCAAATGCTGATTGTGACACTCTATTGTCAAATCTGATCTTGATGTTCGTTCAATTTACAGTCTATCAACTCTGATCATGATGTTCTATTTACAGTCTGTCAAGTCTGATCTTGATGTTCTATTTACTGTCTGTCAACTCTGATCTTGATGTTCTACTTAGTCTGTCAACTCTGATCTTGATGTTCTACTTAGTCTGTCAACTCTGATCTTGATGTTCTATTTAGTCTGTCAACTCTGATCTTGTACTTAGTCTGTCAACTCTGATCTTGATGTTCTATTTAGTCTGTCAACTCTGATCTTGATGTTCTATTTAGTATATCAACTAAGATCTTGATGTTCTATTTACAGCCTATCAACTCTGATCTTCTGATCTTGATGTTCTATTTAGCCTGTCAACTCTGATCTTGATGTTCTATTTAGTCTATCAACTCTGATCTTGATGTTCTATTTAGCCTGTCAACTCTGATCTTGATGTTCTATTTAGCCTGTCAACTCTGATCTCGATGTTCTATTTACACCCACTGATGTTTGTTCCTGGCTTTTTGTCATCATTGTATGGATGCTATCCACATTAGTTTTCAGCATCCGGATTTGCTCCGTCATGGTGGACAATTTAGATGTCAGTTCAGCCGCAACCATTTTGTCCTTGTCCTCATCTGCATCGCATTCAGGGACAGACTGCTTGACCGTATTCACCTGTATGTACCACCTGCTGATTCCTTTAGACTTAAGATTGATCAGATTGGCAAATAAACCTGTCACAAGCAATAAATATATGATCTGTTCATTATTCACACATTGAATTGTATTAATTCACATTTAGAGCTACAAGTCTTTAAAATTTTAAAGAACAGTGACTCATTGTTACAAAGTTATTCATCTTCCAGATTGTTGTGCTTTTGATGCATACATGATTAAGGGCGTGATGGGTGAGGCATTGGCAGCAAGATCCTCTGGACTTTATTTTATATAAGATTGGAATGATTGGGATTTCATACACTGTAACCATAGATGTAACTATAGATGTAACCATACTAATAATAATTATAAATGAAATAAAAAATTCCCCCCCCCCCCCACCCCGATCAAAGTTTTGACAATTATGGAAAAAAGATACAGTAGATGCACATTGTAATAGATCCTACTTTTTAAGATACCGTGAATTCTTTTTTGTAAATATCAATTATAAAAGATAGTAGTCCCCTCCACCCCGTCACATTGCATCAGAAAAATCAAAATCTTTTCTTTTCTAATTCAGACGCTGACTGAACTGAGGTCAAGAATTCAAATCATATCATTGACAAAGTATGATGAGGGAGGGAGGGGGGGGGGTAAAAATCGGCCAAAATCGCGTGACATCATTTACGGAAGGGCCAAAAGCACATAAAATGAAACAAATAAAATAAGATAAATTGCATTCACTACCACAACAGTGCAGGAAAAATAGTTCACCGGTCCCTGGTGCAATCGAAATATTTCTGCCGGTCAACCATACTAAACAGTTTGAGAAGCACTGCTGTAGCTGACTCAGGATTTAAAAGCTGATGTCACAAGGTCCAGCTAAACTCAGGGAGTGTAACACTGGCTAACATCTAAGAATTATCCAATAAAATTTCAAAATACTCAATAAAAATAATCTCACTAAAGAGAAAAAAAGTGTTACATTTCCTCTAATAAATGTTAAGTTTCTATATGTATCATCACTATCTATCCTATCTCAGCCTCTTACACACACTGCATGTTAAAGTTTTACAGCTCTCTCAATCACACCACAGTCTATGACATCAGTGGCAGAGTGAAAACAGTGCTGGATGAAAAGTGAAGAATTGGCATATCATGAAGACAAACATTATTATTACATGGGTGACCCCAACATCACACAGCTTTTGACCTACCCCTTGGTGATCTTGACATTGCTAAACATTGGGAAGGTCAAGGACATGGACTTCTCCACATCAACTCCCAGCTGGACAGACTCTGTCCTCCATGTTTGGGTTTGTTTCTTCAAAACACAAGAAAAATGATAATTACTATCAACTGGTTCAAGGCAAAGAATGTGGAGTGATGGCTTGAGTGGTGGCTTGTTGAGTGATGGCTTGTTGAGTGATGTCTTGAGTGGTGGCTTGTTGAGTGATGGCTTGTTGTGTGATGGCTTGTTGAGTGATGGCTTGTTGAGTGATGGCTTGTTGAGTGATGGCTTGTTGAGTGATGGCTTGTTGAGTGGTGGCTTGTTGAGTGATGGCTTGTTGAGTGGTGGCTTGTTGAGTGATGGCTTGTTGAGTGAGGCCCACAGAAATGACGTATCATTTTTAGCATTGGCGTGGTTCACATCCACACCTTGTTCAATGACGAAAACAACAATTTCTGTGAATCCGTAGTACGCTGCGAGGTGCAGGCAAGGAAACGTTCTTGACCTTTGACCTTTTATGTCGATCGGAGTTTCTTGGTTTAGAAGAGCGACTCGCTTTTGAGGGTTTGAGATTTTCGATAACAAACTTTTCACAAGAGTCAAGTCGTTTTGTTCTACGGCCTGGTGCAAGGCGTTCTTTTTGCCAACAATGTTAGAGACACAGACATCAAACTGTTGATGAATCAAATCCTCGGGAACGTTCTCCAAGACAATGCTGGCCAGACCTTTACTGATATCTACAGAATAATGAAGAATGTTTTGGTTGTTGCAAGGGTCAAGGAATTTTTTGGTACACAGTTTTGAAGTGTCTTGTATTCTGTCAAAAACACTTTTGAATTCATCTGATCCACTAATTAAAGCATCTGGGGAAAAAAATTAAGACTACATCACAAGTTTGAACAGATGACAGTAAACATATGTAAAGATTTGAGGGAAACGCACATCTAATATCACACGGAAAAAAATGTATTAGATTTCCGAAGTGTTTAGGAAATCATTTGATTTAGAAAAATATAAATAAAGTTAACACCTTTTCATTGGACACGTGCCTGAAATAAAAAAATCTAGTCGGCTATAAAGAGACTGAGCATTGATATACTCCTATATAATAAAAGGCAATTTTCTGTGCGGTCATCAATAGCGATTGGTCCCTCAAATTCCTAAGACTCCCACAGCCAATCAGAAAAAAAAAATTAATCTCACATTGAACAAGTTTACGCGGACGTTCAAAGCGAGTTGGTTTTAATGCAGAATCTTTTTACAAAACTTTACTTTGTGCGGTGGGCTTTCAAAAATATTTTATTGTCAAACTACGTGCGCAAATTTTGTTCGCATATTAAATTGAGCTGTGGCTTTTTTAAAAGGTGCTTTCTTAATTTGATAGATACGTAAAAATGTTTCATTACAATTGTCAGACGATGCAAGGGGTTTATTTTTTAAACGTGTAAATGAATTTGTGAATATTAAAATTTTTTGTTATGATACATATTTCGTTATTAATTAAAAATTCTAGTTATAATTCTGTAATTACTTTGTGAATTTTACGTGGAAAGCGATGGCCCAAGTCAAATATTTCTATTGTAGCGATAATTAGGCTACAAACACATATATAATTAAATGCTATTCCCGATGTCGTAATAAACTAGGGGACAGCCGGATATCAGGAATGGATATCGATATTTTAGCCACTATCTGGATTTGGCAAATACTTATCGTAGATCCAAAGGGTATCCGGATATCAGTCTAGTAAGGAATTTTTAAATCAAATTAAATTAATATTAATAATTTTATAAACAAATAAATAAAAAGTTAAAAAAAACAACAACCAGAAATGTGCGGTACGTGTTGGGATTTTATGTTTTTACGGGTAATTTATTAAAACTATAATGAAAAGTATTTTTGACGTGATGCACATTTATGGCTGTTAGAGGGTAGGTACAACTTACCACCGAAACGACGGCGGGACGTCTTTGGACGAGCTTTGTTTATAAAATAACAAACCTAGTTGGCTATAAAGAGACTGAGCATTGATAGTTATAAAACAACGAGCTTACCTTTTAACCCCATCCACGACACCTTCCCTGTCCCATCCTGTTTTTGTTTGCCCAAGTGGCTTCCTGACCGCAACTCTGCCGGCGATGGCCATGTGTGGTCAACACTTTCTAAAATCTCAGCCATGGTCAGTGCGGACAGCTCTAGTACTTCTGGCACCCGGCTCTGTCAGACAGTAACGGAAGTCTGTTACTGTTATCTTTGAGTTTTCAAAAATATATTCCGATATTTTGAAGGACTATTAGTTAATGTATATTGTTAATACAAATCTTAACACCAGTGCAGATAACCTAGACCAGGGATCGAGAAAATCTTTTGTCTGAAAGAGCCATAAGCACCTCATATTTTGAAAGGCAATTCTGTGAGTCAACCATTAAGATTAAAACTAATATTTTTTTAAAAACGTAAAAAAACACGTTTTTTCACTACAAATCCTTTATATTCGAGACATAGCTATAAGGATGTTCATTATAATACGCAGGCCAAAACAATAGAAAATCCAAAATTCTAGTTTTGTCTCGTAAAACATGTTTAATATAATGCTCACCGATCGTGAATATATTTTTAAACAGTAATGTCAATGTAATGCGCACCTTATTGCGTGACATGAAAGGTTGTTGAACATATTACGCACCACAACACTCTATCTCAAAAAAATTAACATGATATAAAGAGATAAATAAAATAATTTAAAAATTCAATAATTCAATTACTGTCCATTCGATGGATTTGAAATTCAATACATCATTTTTATCATTGGCCTGAGTCTGCCTGCAAAAAAGTTCAGCTCGCTACTAGCTTACGAGAAAGTGGGTTGAAAATCGATCCAAAGTTTTTTCGGCAATGTCGCTCGGTCGGTCGGTCGCCCGGCCGGCTCAGACACCACAAGTTAATACAAAGGATTTAATAAAAATTCAAGTAAATGTGTATATTTTTGTAATTTCAACACTTAAAGTACAATAATTATGTATCTGAATTCTTTTTAATAAAATAGTTATGCTGTTTTTTTTTTTTTTTTAAAATATATACAATTATCTTATCTTATCTTATATGTTACAGACGCTCCTTCTGTACAGAAGATTATTGCGTCCTACGTATTTCTATGGTTTGTGTTTAGTCCTGTATTCTTACTAGAGTTTTAAAAGATGATAAAGTGGTGGCTTTCCTGGTTTCTTCAGGCAACCCATTCCACGCCCGAATACCGGACGGAAAGAAAGAAAACTTGTATGTGTTTGTTCTTGCATATGGAATAAGAAAGGTGTTTTTGTCTTTATGTCTATTTGAGGGCGCATACAGGGATGGAATTCGGAAAAATCACATAATTATTTAATTTCATAAATAATTAAAAGAAAAGGCCCTGAATGTATATTGAAAAATGAAGTCTTAAAGTTAAAAAATAAATCAAATAATTCTCTTATGAAAGATATTACAGTTGTTCTTGCTAATGTTCGTTTCACTTTTTGATCTCTTTTCCCCAATACTGAACCTCACTCCGATTACAACCGTGGTAACACAAAAATGATCCTGTTTCACCAAATAATTAATTGATTTGATTTGATCCCGTTGCTCGTTAAGGTCCCATTCCAAAATGGTACTCAATAACTGATGTTTTTGATGTTTCACTCCCTTTTCACAATGAAATCGCACACTCAGTAGGATTGCATTCCCCCGATGGGATCCTATTTTCTTGTGAACTTTCATTCCTTTCATGGGATACCATTACTTACAGCAGTCAATTTTAAAATGGAATCCGCTACTAGTTGATCCCTTGATTGGAATCCGCTACTAGTTGATCCCTTGATTGGAATCCGCTACTAGTTGATCCCTTGATTTGAATCCGCTACTAGTTGATCCCTTGATTGGAATCCGCTACTAGTTGATCCCTTGATAGAAATCCGCTACTAGTTGATCCCTTGATTGGAATCCGCTACTAGTTGATCCCTTGATTGGAATCCGCTACTAGTTGATCCCTTGATTGGAATCCGCTACTAGTTGATCCCTTGATAGAAATCCGCTACTAGTTGATCCCTTGATATCATATTTGGTTTGATTCCCATTTTCTCAGGACAGTCTGTTCCCGATGGGATAAAGGCATCAAATAAATAAAAAAGACTAACATTAATTCATCAATATCTTTACTTTATATTCCCAAAATTTACTTACGTGCCGTTATATAGCTTGGACCATTAAAAGAAAACACAATTAGGAATAATTGTAAAGAGCCTTTTAAAATCATCTTTAATTGCATGTAATTTAAACAATTTCTTAATTTTCTTGTTGGACTATCCGCCCCAGGTCAAGTGTTTAATACACCAGTGTGACCACTAACCAACTACCTCTCGATTCTCTTTAAGAGCAACGAAGTCACCGTCTTCAGAGGCGTCACCACCTTGTTGTCCGTTCAGTGGCGTCTTCCTGGGGGCTGATCTAACTGCCATACCTGGAGCAATCAGTTTTTATAGCAGGTCGTTAATATTCTCTATACTTGCGATTAAAAAAGAAGTAATAATTAGCCGTTAATTACAGGATATACATGTCGTTGTAAGTCGTAAATTAAAGGATATACATGTCGTTGTAAGTCGTAAATTAAAGGATATACATGTCGTTGTAAGTCGTAAATTAAAGGATATACATGTCGTAAGTCGTAAATTAAAGGATGTACATGTAGTTATAAGCCGTACTTTATAAGTCGTACTTTATAGGATCTATGGTGAAACCAGTGCTGCTATATGGAGATGAGAAATGGATAACAATGACTGTAAACCTGACCAGAATCCAGTCCTTCATTAACAATTGTCTAAGAAGGATTCTAAGAATTCACTACCCGGACAAAATCAGCAAACGGTAACTGTGGCAGCGGACAAAACAAAAGCCCATTGAGGAAGAGATTCTTCAAAATCGGTGAAGGTGGATCGGTCCCACACTAAGGAAACCTGCTTCTTCTAATATAACAAGGCAAGCCCTGAAATGGAACCCACAGGGTAAACGGAAAGGAGGCCGTCCTAGTAACACTTAGTGCCGAGAATTGGAGGCAGACATCAAGAGAATTGGCCATGAATGGAAGATCCTGGAGAAAATGGCCCAGGATAGAGATGCCTGGAGGTCTCTTGTAGGTGGCCTATGCCCTAGGAGGAAGTGCAGACGCCGATGATGATTGGTGGATGTCCCTCATGGACGAGAAGGCTCTCAACAACAACTTTATAGGATGTACATGTAGTTGTAAGGCGTACTTTATAGAATGTACATGTATTTATAAGTCGGTCGTACTTTATAGAATGTACATGTAGTTGTACTTTATTAGTCATACTTTATAGGATGTACATGTATTTGTAAGTCATTTTTTATAGAATGTACATGTGGTTGTAAGTTGTACTTTATAAGTCGTACTTTATAGGATGTAGTTATAAGACGTACTTTATAAGACGCACATTAAAGGATGCACATGTAGTTATAAGTCGTAATTTTTACTTTATAGCAGAGGCGTCATTAGGGATGGCGTCATTAGGATTAGGGATGGCGTCATTAGGGATGGCGTCATTAGGGATGGCGTCAACCCCTCATGAAGTAATCCATAGAATCTCCTCCGAGTTTTCAAATTCCATGTAATGGGAACATACATACTTTTACATCTTGGTATCACCCCCTTAATGGTGTCATCCGGGGTGGCCCGCCCCCACCGCACCCCCTAGTGACGCCACTGCTTTATAGGATATGGTTATAAGCTTTTGTTTGAGGATGTAGTTATCGGCTGTTGTTATAGGCTGTTGTTATAGGCTATTTTTATAGGCTATAGTTATAGGTTATAGTTATAGCTCTAGCAACCTAAACCTTAATGGAAGTTTTGAATAAATATCAAAACTAATAGAAAACTAAATAGATTAAGGAAATTGCTATTGACATAGCAGAAGCCAAGCTAAAATTAGTTTACTGGTGATTTACTCAATATCTCTTAGGTTCATCTGGGAGAATAAAGAAAGAAAAATCAATTATAAAAAGTCCATCCATCCAGCTGTTAAGTTAATGTCGAATGTAATCAAAAATTCTATTCATTATAGTTGTAATAAATAACCAGTAACGCTTAAAATAAAGTCTTGGAAAATATTACTGCACAAAAAATTACTCGCTTTGAATGTCAGCATAAACTTGTTCAAAGTGTAGATAGTAAATAAGATTAATTTTTTTCTAATTAGGTGTGGGAGTCTGCAGGAGTATGAGGGACCAATCGCTATAGACTATAGATGACCGGACAGAAAATTGCCTTTTATTATATAGGATGTATTTTAAAAATAAAGTTATTAAAAAATACCAAAATTTCGACTCACCTTTCTGCGGTAAGAAATGATTTGCAAATACTTCTAACATTTCTGCTGATTACTTCTCACAATACAGATGTTGTCTTACTATAAAAAAAAAACTTTGTGTTTGTTGAAAGAATGATTCCACCAGCGGTCGCTGCCATCAGATTAAGGTAGACAACTACAAATGATGTAATCATTATAACCTGGCTAAGTCCATTGACCTCTTTTTTATTAAAGAACAAAAGTTAATGAAACTCTGACGTATTTTAGTTTCTTATTCATAAAATATTAGCAGATCACTGGTTTCAAATTGCTGATTGCTGACAAAAATCAGTGGCTATGCATATCTGAGAGGTATCCCTACATTGAACAAAAACATTTGCTGTTATTAATAAAGACTCGAGGGAGCAATGAGAATCATTCAAGTGTTGCTGAGGTCACAGGTCTCGACATAAGGAACAATTCATGCATGAATAAGTGGTAAATGATCATTCTTATTGATCGTCTGTACGCGAATGGTTCATTGTCTTTATTCGATCACACCGCTTGTTCTGTATGATGAATATAAACTATTCCTGGCACCATTGATAAAATACGTGACGAGTGCATGTCATGTACGTACGTGTATGTGTGTATGCGTGTGTGTTTGAGTGCGTGTGTGTGTGTATATGTGTGTGTGTGAACTAAGGTCATATATTAAAAAATCATGTTAAGCCTGGTCCCTTTTGGAACTCAGGACGTGTTAGCGCATTTTCGTATTATGTATCAGTACTTATGTTAGATATCAGCATTATGTAGTTATCAGTAATTGTGTTTAGATTTTAGACATATTTTTATGAATTTTCTTGTGTAATGAATATACCACAAATGAGGACGTAAAACTCTCTAAACTTTTACACATATTCTAATGACGTCAACAAAAAAAAAAAACTAATACTTTTGATAATACTAAGACTTCCGGCAATGGCGGCCGTTGCCTGCGCCAGTGTTATCTCTCGATTCACAATGTTTTTTGGTAGTTTTAACGGGGTTTTTTAACGGATCGAGTAATTGAGTGTTGATGCACAGGACATACAAAAAACATATATACATCATGGGTCTAGGACTTATGGATGCTGAGATCTAGGGTGATGACAGACGGACGGACGGACGGATGGACAAAACGGGTGCAATAGCGCATTCGACTTCTCGAAAATGCGCTAAAAATGCCCCTTATTCAGTATAATAGTAATATATCATTTACATGATGGGCCAAAACCTAGGCGTCCAAAATGTATTTCCAAACTTTTAGATTTATTTTTTTTAACTCGTAATTCTCCAACCCCCCCCCCCAATAAATAAAAAAAATAAATAAATATAACAAATCCCCAATATTTAGATTCCCTTTATTTCCCTTGTAATTTGGTTCCAAATCTCAAGCCCCCTTAAAGTCAATGTTTCAACGTGTTCATTGCGCCCAAATACATCCACAGGTTTCTCTGTTCAATGGTCAACATCCGAAAACCAGCGTTCCCGTGACGGATCCGAACCGGGTCCAATTGACACACACTGAGCACAATAAGTTGGCTGGACGCTCGGCTTATGACCAGGTGGACGGCCAACCAATCTAACAAGTTGCTAGTTTGTCTGTATAGAGCTCCCTCAAGTAGATGACATACTACAAAAAATGTATTTTTTAAAATTGTCACGAGTTCGAATACATGGGAAGCCAAGGATTTGTTCCCGGGGCCTTGGGCGTCCCCCCCCCCCCCGATTTCCACCCAGCACCAAATGGGTGAAAAGCGGCCTGGTAATGCGTGGAACCCTTAGCCGTGGTATGTGAACGCTGCATCACTTGCCAAAAAACAACAACAAAAAAACTGCTGCCTTGCAGACGGTCTTGGCTGACCAAACTTAAGGCTATGGACGCAAATCCAGAAAATACAGCAGGCTGAAGCCGGAGACCACGGGCCAGTTGGCGCAAAACTCGTGGCACGCATAACTCAATATTCAATATTGAGAACGAAGAAGAAATATTTTTTTAAAAGAGTTAAACTGCTGCCATTCCTTGAATTTAAATGCATTACGATTTTCTAAAAGAAATGCGACTGGATAGCAAAGTCTCGCCTAACAAGCTGAGGGGCGTGGGATCTAGCCCCCATTAAAGCCACGATAAAAATGTTGATGAATGACTATCGCTAAAAAGTCATCCGCTGACTCGGACAGGAGATGGGCGCCGCCAAGGTCTACCAAGCCCTGAGAAAGTTCTAATGGAAGCATTAGAACCCCCTACGACCACAAGGTTAGGGGACAAAAAAAATGCACTTGAAGCGGACTCTCAGTTACACAGCCTATGAGTCAATCTGTCTAAAATCTTGTTACACAAAGAGGATACGGCACAGTGACCACAATAACGTAACTAAAGATCGTAATTATTTAATACAGTTAAAATCTTATTTAAGTAAAAAGAAAAATATTTGAAATAATTTATTATTTGACCAGCTATAAAGATACAGTATATCAAGCTTGTCCATGGGAATGTTTTTCCCATGGGATTCCCATGGGAAACGTCACATGGGATGGGACGGGACAGGCATAAATTGCCATGGGATGGGATGGGATGGGACAGAAAAATATGTGAGAATGTTTTTCCCATGGGAATCCCATGGGAAACGTCCCATGGGATGGGATGGGATGGGACAGGCATAAATTGCCATGGGATGGGATGGGATGTGATGGGGCAGAAAAATATGTCCCATGAACAAGCCTGCAGTATATGTATTTTAAATGATGAAAAAAATGCATGGAAACGACAACATTTCTTAGATATTATTTAATTTTAAATAATAATATTATCTATTAGATTTGTTATAACCACAGAATATTTTTATAAACGGGATGTTTTAAAACATATGGTTATAGATAGCTGATACTTTGTATTTATATTGGTATTTTGTATTGCTATGGATTGCTATATGGGGCAAAAACACAACGAACAACAGCAGCCAGTTTTAAAAAAATCATGTTAAGCCTGGTCCCTTTTTGGACTCAGGACGTGTTAGCGCATTTTCGTATTATGTATCAGTACTTATGTTAGATATCAGCATTATGTAGTTATCAGTAATTGTGTTTAGATTTTAGACATATTTTTATGAATTTTCTTGTGTAATGAATATACCTGAAAAAGAATGTATAACACCAACAAACAATTAATAAACGGGAAATTATTACAAGCGCCAAAGTTATGAAATATCTTCTCCCAAAGCGTTTTTCTACGTGCTACACGTGGAAAGCAGTGATCCTCAAAGTTGTGAAACCGTGCATGTTTCTTTTCTAAATGAACATTTAAAATGCATTAATCGAGTAACTGAGTGTTGATGCACAAATGGCAGGTCAGGACATACAAAAAAACATATATACATCATGGGTCTAAAAACATATATACATCATGGGTCTAGGACTTTCATACTTCCAGGAGCTCTACTGCCACTACAAGAGGTCGGATCGAGTAACTGAGTGTTGATGCACAAATGGCAGGTCAGGACATACAAAAAACATATATACATCATGGGTCTAGGACTTATGGATGCTGAGATCTAGGGTGATGACAGACGGACGGACGGACAGACGGACAAAACGGATGCAATAGCGCATTTCGACTTCTCGAAAATGCGCTAAAAAAAAAGCTTCAAACATTTATTAACTCATGTCCCCGAATGATTTTCCGAATCCGCTGGCCCAATGACGTCACCAACGAGGCTCTCTGGCGGTGCAGTGAGCAAGAACACGCGGAGATGTATTATGCCAGGGCAGAAGGTAGTGGATCGGCCACACCCTCTGAAAGCTTACATCTATGCAGTATAACAAGATAAGCCCTCACTCTGAAACCCTAGGGCGGGAGAAAAAGAGGTCGACCCAGAATGACCTGGAGAAGGGAACTGGAGACAGACTCCAAAAAGAGTGGGCACAGCTGGGGACAGCTAGAGAGATTGGCACATGACCGGGATGCCTGGAGAGTCTTTGTTTGTGGCCTATGCCGCAGATGGGACGAGAGGCGGTGATGAGGGTGATGGATTACAGATATTTTGCTATCGCTATTCATGTAGAAATATATATTGGTAAAGGGGCCGTCCATAAATGACGTCACGCACTTAGGGGGGGAGGGGGGTCTCACTTTTGTGACGATGCGTGACGTGGGGGAGGGAGGGGGTTGAAGAAATGTGACGTCACGTCGAAAGGGTAACTTTAAATAAAACTTCCACTGAAATATTGGGTCACTTAATATTTATTTAATGAACTTTTTTTAAATTCAGTGCTTCTCAAAGTACCGGTCGATAGACCCCAGGGGCGGATTAAGACTGCACGGGGCCCCGGGCTGCAATCAACGGGGGCCCTATCCAGCCAGCATTCTTAAAATAAAATGATTGTTAACAGCTAGTATAAGACTGTAACTAAATTGTAATAATGAAAAAAAAACGAACACGAAGAAATAACTGTTTGATGTGTTCGCGGTGTTTATAATTGAGTGTGAAAAGAAAAAAAATATTTGTCCTTGCTGGGAATGGAACCCGACAACGATGACACCACGAGCATGTGCTATCTCCACACAGCCAGCGGAACTTCTCGACAATGGGAAATTTAAAATATATAAACTATATTTTATATCATGCGAAGTGAATCAATTAAAAATTTTTGATTATTAGGTACTATCAATACTATCATGTCTGAACGCGATAAGTTGTATAGATTTAGATAGTATTTATTAATTTATTATATTTTCAAGGGTTCGTGCAAACTTTTGTACACTTTTATTATAAAATATAAAAAGTTTGGGGGCCCCTAAACCGTCGGGGGCCCGTGGCTTTAGCCCGTTCAGCCCCCCCCCCCCTTAATCCGCCATAGGATAGACCATCAGACGCCGGTGGGCGTAAGTTATCAAGACACGAAAATTAAATATCATTCTAAAGTTTGAAAACCCACAAGAGAACATAAGAATTGTTACCCTGCGTCGTTTGATGTTGACATCAAAACGATTGTGATGTAACCGCAGGTTCGTTTGTTCACTTGCGGCAGGAGTCTGCGAGCTTTTGTTTTTGTCGGTTATCCCCCTCCCCCCCCCAAAAAAAAAAACAACAAAAAAAAAACAACAACTGCAACTGTTGAGTTTTACAAACAGGACAAGTGTCTAAAAAAAGATCTGAATAGGATTATATGTAGATATTTTAAGTCAAAACGACACGGAATATCCATTAGAGGTTGGGTGGGGGCAGGGGAATCTATTCGATACAATTATAAACGTTTTAAGTTTTATAAAAATTTTCTATTGGTTTTTTGTCAAACGCCTCTGGCCATTCTAAATATAATGATGAATGTGTCCATTTAAAATTAGTCAAAAGTATTCATTAACTATTGAATGCATCAAATTCTCGACATCGCAATTCGAGAGGAGCACAAAACAAGTTTCTTCTGAACTCAGTTTTTAAGGCATTAATTTTAAATTGACAGAAAGGATACTTGATACAGTCAAGTCATGTTGATTAAGATTATTGTCACTTGTGTCAATATAAATGAAAGTAGGTTGGATTTAGGTGTCTTCGTATAGTACGTAAATAAGAAATCTACATAGATGACAAATTTAACAAATGCATTTTCTTGAAGGAACCTGTTCAATAGTGGGCATATGTTCCAAGCGTACACGTAGGCTACACATGACGTATTTGAACATATCTAGTGGAGTGTAGTGAATATTATATGTCCCAAATGAGTCTGCATTACCCTTAAAGATTCTCTTTTGACCCCAGATGAGGTAATTTACCCCTGTTCGCCGACTTCTTTCTTACGGGATGCCCTCTCAGTCAATTGAGGGATTTTTTTAAAAAATACATTTTAAAATATTATTTTTTAATAACTTTTTTTTTTTATAAACAAAGAAGTTAACAGTAATGATTTATAGTCAATGTTTAATTAGTATGCATTAAAATAAAATATAATCTTAGGATGTTAAAACATTTCGTTTTTTGAAGGCCACTTAAACGGTTTGAAAAAAAACCGGACCGGTTCAATAGGATACATACATATTAAAATTATAAAAGTTTATGTTAACATTACTCATAACCAAAAAAGTAGCGGATTCTAGCAAATTTTCTATGCCCACAATGATTCAGCATTACCCCCAAGAGTTCTCTTTTTACCCCAAATGAGGTAATTTATCGCTGTTTACCGACCACTTGGATAAAAAGACCGATAGCGGTAGCCATGTATTTTTCATTAGTTTATAAATTCCACAAGAGAATGCAACAATTTAAAAACGCCTCGTCCATTGGTGACATTATATTTACAACTGTTGTGTGACGTACGTGAAATCCTGAAGAAAAAAGAATTGAAAAAAAAACAACAACAAACAAACAAACTTGTGAGCTTCGGAGTAAAACGTTATGATACTATTGGATATTTTATTTATGTCATAGTATTTTTCAGTCCTCAACTTGCAGGAATTACTGTATTTTGCGACGCACAAGATGACACCATACATTCCTGCACAAATGTGGGGTTCGTACAGTAATGGCCATTTTCCTCTTCAAGCGCATACATAATTTTTTAGAACACATGAGATGTGATATCAATGTGATAATTTTAGATCAAATGCCTTTGATGTGCATATACTTAGCAGAAAAACTGTCATTAGAAGATCGAAATCAATTTGAAGAATTGTCTTGTATCTACACATTCTAGGTCTATCAACAATGCAATGATCCTTGTAATATCAATAGTTACATTCGCGAGCTTAATCGCGAAGGTTATCACATCAAATGGTTTTTAACATTACCGCTGTATTGTTCGTTAGCTGTCTTGCTATGCCTTGGAAACTAATCATTTTTTAAAAAATGTAATATATAAAACAAGCCAAATTCATACTTGATCTTATAGGGCTTTAAGCTGTGTAGGGGCTCATTTTGCTATCAAATCAGTACAAAGAAAATCATGTCAAAACGGGAAAAGAATGCAATGGTACTTGGTGAAATGGAAAAATTCTTGCCGGTCGTCTGATACGAAAAAGTTTGAGAATCACTGGCTTACAATTTATTTAATGTCTTTCACATAGCTTCACGCGTGTTACAATATTGCAATATAGACCTACACAAAATATATACTTAAAAGACAAAAAAAGTGATTAGAAACATACTTATTTTCAAATAGACACTAAAGGGTGTTTTTTTCTTTTTTAAGGGGGGGGGGGTCAAAGTTTTGTGACGACGCGTGACGTAGGGGGGGAGGGGGTAAAAAATCAGCGAAAATCGCGTGACGTCATTTATGGACGGCCCCAAACATCTAATGGGTATAAAATAAGTTGTGTTTTCCTTAACCTTAAAGCTCTAAGGTTGTCGTAGATGATCTTAAATAAATTTGAAATATGTCACGCTTTTATTTTAAGTCTTTTCGTCTGTAACAAAATCTTTAAATCCTTGTTCAGCTCCCTTATATTCATGGGTAGCTGGCAAAAAATAGTTTTTTGTTGTTTTTTAAATTGTTTTTTTTTTTTACTAATACGACCAAAAAGCGTAGTGTTTTAGAATGAAAATATACTATATACATAGGGGCTGTCCATAAATGACGTCACATGATTTGGCTGATTTTACCCCCCCCCCTTTTCTCGTCACAAAAACTTAGCCCCCTCCCCACCAATATTACGTCACCAAGCTGTGACCCCCATAAAAACAGTATTTTCTTTTTACAAATGAGCATGTTTCAGATCATTTTATCGTCATTTTATTATGTATTTAGTGTAAGGCTGCTCTCTAATACTGTAACACGTGATTCGAATTTAAAAAGTCTTAAAATAAATAGTAAGCAATCGAATATTTAAGTGGAACAGGACACACACATCGTGTCATCAAAACAAGTCTGCTGCTAGAGTACAGGACACACACATCAGGACACACACATCGTGTCATCAAAACATGTATGCTACCAGAGTACAGGACACACACATCAGGACACACATATCATGTCATCAAAACATTTACTAAAGTTTGATGTGTGAATAAAGACAACATTTGTAAACGTTTTGACAAATAATTTTATTGGAAAGCTTTATCACGGTCCAAACCTGCATGGCGTATCTGTTCCTAAAGCCTGATGTAACAATAAGTAAACATTGATTGAACGATCGTTTAAAATTCTACATTTGAAGTTTTCATAGAAATTGTAAGCTAGTATTGGTTAATGTGATTGGTTAAAATGGATATAAAATATGATTGGTTAATGTGGATATAAAAATGTGATTGGTTAATGCGGTTATAAAAAATGTGAATGGTTAATGTGGATATCAAGAAGGTGATTGTTTAATGTGGATATCAAAAAGGTGATTGGTTAATGTGGATATCAAAACGGTGATTATTTAATGTGGATATCAAAAAAGGAGATTGGTTATTGTGGATGTCAAGAAGGTGATTGGTTATTGTGGATGTCAAAAAGGTGATTGTTTAATGTGGATATCAAAAAAGGTGATTGGTTAATGTGGATATCAAAAAGGTGATTATTTAATGTGGATATAAAAAAGGTGATTGGTTAATGTGGATATCAAAAAGGTGATTGGTTAATGTGGATATCAAAAAAAGGTGATTGGTTAATGTGGATATCAAAAAGGTGATTATTTAATGTGGATATCAAAAAAGGTGATTGGTTAATGTGGATATCAAAAAGGTGATTGGTTATTGTGGATGTCAAGAAGGTGATTGGTTATTGTGGATGTCAAAAAGGTGATTGGTTATTGTGGATGTCAAGAAGGTGATTGTTTAATGTGGATATCAAAAAGGATATTGGTTATTGTGGATATCAAAAAGGAGATTGTTTAATCTGGATATCAAAAAGGTGATTGGTTATTGTGGATATCAAAAAGGAGATTGTTTAATCTGGATATCAAAAAGGTGATTGGTTAATGTGGATATCAAGAAGGTGATTGTTTAATGTGGATATCAAAAAAGGAGATTGGTTATTGTGGATATCAAAAAAGAGATTGTTTAATCTTGATATCAAAAAGGTGATTGGTTAATGGGGATGTCAAGAAGGTGATTATTTAATGTGGATATCAAGAAGGTGATTATTTAATGTGGATGTCAAGAAGGAGATTGTTTAATCTGGATGTCAAGAAGGTGATTGTTTAATGTGGATGTCAAAAAGGTGACTGGTTAATGTGGATATCAAGAAGGTGATTGGTTAATGTGGATGTCAAAAAGGTGATTGGTTAATGTGGATATCAAAAAGGTGATTGGTTATTGTGGATATCAAAAAAGGTGATTGGTTAATGTGGATATCAAGAAGGTGATTGTTTAATGTGGATGTCAAAAAGGTGATCGGTTATTGTGGATATCAAGAAGGTGATTGGTTATTGAGGATATCAAAAAGTTGATTGGTTAATGTGGATATCAAAAAGGTGATTGGTTAATGTGGATATCAAAAAGGTGATTGGTTAATGTGGATATCAAAAAGGTGATTGGTTATTGTGATATCAAAAAGGTGATTGGTTAATATGGATATCAAGAAGGTGATTGTTTAATGTGGATGTCAAAAAAGGTGATTGGTTATTGTGGATATCAAGAAGGTGATTGGTTAATGTGGATATCAAAAAGGTGATTGGTTATTGTGGATATCAAAAAGGTGATTGGTTAATGTGGATATCAAGAAGGTGATTGTTTAATGTGGATATCAAAAAGGTGATTGGTTAATGTGGATATCAAGAAGGTGATTATTTAATGTGGATATCAAAAAAGGAGATTGGTTATTGTGGATATCAAAAAGGAGATTAGTTAATCTGGATATCAAAAAGGTGATTGGTTAATGTGGATGTCAAGAAGGTGATTGGTTAATGTGGATATCAAAGAGGTGATTGGTTAATGTGGATATCAAGAAGGTGATTGGTTAATGTGGATATCAAAGAGGTGATTGGTTAATGTGGATATCAAAGAGGTGATTGGTTATTGTGGATATCAAAAAGGTGATTGGTTATTGTGGACATCAAAAAGGTGATTGGTCAATGTGGATATCAAAACCGTCCTCTCTTATTTTAGAATGAAAGCGACACATCAACATATCAATCAAACTAATGTTTCCTTTTCTCTTTGTTTTTCACTTTGATAATTTAATTATGAAACCCGACTTTTTTCTGTTTACAAGACATGAATAGGAGGCCGTATATAAAGTATGTCACGCTCTAGGGGGGAGGGGTGTGAGAAAGTGTGAAAGTTTTTGACAGGGGGAGGGGGGTGTCCGGCCTAGTGTGATGTCACGGTGTTTTATATTATATTTTAATTATGTTGTTAATTTATTTAAAAATTTGTTCTAAATTGTGACGTACTTTGGGGGGGGGGGGGTTTCCGAGATTTGTGACAGTTTTTGACAGGGCGACAGGGGTAAAATGGTCAAAAATAGCGTGACGTACTTTATGGACGGTCCTTCGAATATTTAAAAAATATTATTTAAAGGAATATTAGTGTTATATCTAATATGATTCTTGAAATTTTTTGGGGAGTTCAAATTAAAAAAATAAAAAAATAAAGAAGATAATAGTCATTATATTTAGTTATGATGTATAACTTAATGTATTGGTGCTTTTTATGAAATGGTTTGCATTTATATATTAGTGATTTTGCGTGTGTTTATATGTGGTTTTCGCGCATGAGTATGAGTTTGTACGTGTGAATGCAACTGTACTATTTAAGAGTAATGTTTTTGGATTATTTAAGTGTGCCTTTTCATACTAAGGTCTTCTAGCTTACATCTTTTATTTCTTTTAATAAATGTGGAAAAATATTCCAGTCTAAACTTCTAATAAATACTGATTTTTAAAATTATTTTTTTTTACATATAATAGTACAAAAAATACTAGAATCTAAAGAAATTGTATTAAAAAAATACAAATATTATATTGATAAAATTTTTATTATATTGACATTGAAAGTAATAATGATATCGAAATATATTAAAATCAGTAACAGCTGTATACGCTTTACATTTAAAATAAAGATAATAAATGTTATTGTTATAAATTTAATGTAAAGAATGTTTGAGATAATAAAAAGAGAATATTGACTTAAGTTTTTCTGATAAAATCTTGACTTTTAAATACATTTTCTTAACATTATTGAGCCAATCTTTGACCCATTATTTGACCCAATATTTGACCCAATATTTGACCCAATATTTGAGCCAATATTTGACCCATTATTTAACCCAATATTTGACCCATTATTTGACCCATTGGTCAATGACAATATTAAAATTGTATTACTTTGAATATTGGCTGTTTCAGAGTATAGATTGAAATTGCAATGATATCTCATTAATTGTCAGCAATGATATGACATCTCATTAATTGTCAGCAATGATATGACATCTCATTAATTGTCCGCAGTGCTATGACATCTCATTAATTGTCCACAGTGCTATGACATCTCATTAATTGTCCGCAGTGCTATGACATCTTATTAATTGTCCACAGTGCTATGACATCTCATTAATTGTCCACAGTGCTATGACATCTCATTAATTGTCAGCAATGATATGACATCTCATTAATTGTCAGCAATGATATGACATCTCATTAATTGTCAGCAATGATATTACATCTCATTAATTGTCAGCAATGATATGACATCTCATTAATTGTCAGCAATGATATGACATCTCATTAATTGTCCACAGTGCTATGACATCTCATTAATTGTCCACAGTGCTATGACATCTCATTAATTGTCAGCAATGATATGACATCTCATTAATTGTCAGCAATGATATTACATCTCATTAATTGTCAGCAGTGCTGTTAGTTTCCGTTGTTCCCTGAGGGGGTGTTCGCCTTCCATTCATCTTTTTAGACTTTGCAGTGAACCATTTCCAGACCAAACCATAGCGGTAACGCCTTCTCCTGGAGAAAAGTTCAGATTAAATTACTTCAATACTTTTGTCTTCTTGATTCTTTAACAGGTACTACCAATTTTTACCGATGAATGATTTAACATGAAAAGCGGGCTTCAAATGTTTTGAAAGCTAATTAGGTTCTATTTTTAAAAAATTATCGTCTATAAATGAACGCATGCTTCAGGGATAATGAATTAAGAAAAATTAATTCAAAAAGAAAAGAAAAAGTTTTTATTTTTGTTTTAACGTATTAATCTATTGAGCAAATGCGTCGCATCATTATTCCTAATGCTTTATTTTATTTAATTATTTCTTACATAAATATCAAATCATTGGACGTCAACTCCTTGGACGTCAACTCATTGGACGTCAACTCATTGGATGTCAACTCATTGGACGTCAACTCATTGGACGTCAACACATTGGACGCCAACTCATTGGACGTCAACTAACTGGACGTCAACTCATTGGACGTCAACTCATTGGACGTCAACTCATTGGACGTCAAATCATTGGACGTCAACTCATTGGACGTCAAGTCATTGGACGTCAACTCATTGGACGTCAAATCATTGGACGTCAACTCATTGGACGTCAACTCATTGGACGTCAACTCATTGGACGTCAACTCATTGGATGTCAACTCATTGGACGTCAAATCATTGGACGTCAACTCATTGGACGTCAACTCATTGGACGTCAACTCATTGGACGCCAACTCATTGGACGTCAACTCATTGGACGTCAACACATTGGACGCCAACTCATTGGAGTACTTACATGACATAATATCCTTGATGGGATGGGCCCATCTTATCGGCTCCAGTAACATTTATTGCTGTCGACGGGCCGCCTAGGGAAGAGAAGTGAGTTTTTTTTAATGATCAAAAAAAAATCGGGAGTTGATATGAATGCAATAAATCTTCAAACATCCCATCGACCAACTTTTGTCATCATCGTTCTTAGGGGCCGTACATAAATGACGTTACGCGATTTTGGACAATTTTTCACACCCCTCCCCCTTGTCACGTGTCGTCCCTCACATAAGAAGTCACAATGTTTTGCGGGGGGGGGCATAAAAGCCGTGTATTCTATTTGAAAAAGAGCATGTTTTAAGTCACATTTTTGTCATTTAAATATGCATTTAGTGAAAGGCTTAACTCTAATACCGTAACACGCATGACGCCATGTAAAAATTCATAAAACAAATCGTAAGAAATCGAATATTTACGAGGGACTTTTATTGAAATCTATATGATGTGGCGCAACGTCACATTTCTCAAGCATAACCCTAGACGTCATCTATGGAGGTCCCTGCTTATCTCGGTTGTTAATACAACCTTTATATGGCACGTCTCATTTCGTTGTTGTTTCCTTAACCAACCAAAACAGAAAAGTGTAAGAATAAATTAGTAGTTACACACATCCCATGTGTTAAAATTGATGCAATTAAAACTATCATGAGAAAATATAATTTTTACGTTTGTTTAAGAACAAGGGTAAATATTTAAGAAATAAATAAAAATAAGTAAAGGAAACAAAATGCAAAACTAAGCGAGTTGCTTACCCTGTCTTAAAATCAAGGTGGCAGCCTCTTTATCGTATCTGGAGTCCATGTTGACGTAAGGGAGCCTCACTGTCGGTTGTTTCCTCTCCAGGGGCGGTCTGTACAGTGGAGGCTTCAGGAGGGCAGCCACCTCTCTGGCGATGTTGCGACAAAACTCCTCTGGCATTGTAACGGTTGGAGCCCTTGGCTGTCTCTCTGAATATAAAGAGGTGCCTGTTTATTATTATTAATCTTAAATCTCATGTTCTTAGTACAAATATGCATTCCTCTCTATCAGGCATCGTTGTTAATTGAACTAATATTTCAAGTTAAAATGAAATGTGTTAAATTTCAAACAGAAATTTTTGCTTTCCAAAACTTTGCTTTGATAAATTTTAAACTGATCTCTTATCGGGTGCTAACTCTCCTTTGTTAAGACAAAATGAAAAGATAAACAAGCGTTCTTGAAATATTTATGTCACCATTACGTTTAATCCTTGTAAAAATCTTGTGAACAAAAGTTAGATCAACATTAAATTGTAGATTTCTATGGACTTTATGAATTTCATTTACGTCGCACACAGGTTAAAGAAACAATAAAAACATTCACCAGCTTTAGATTTCGTTTCGTCGCCTCGCCTCATCAGCACGGACAGGATTTCCTTGCATATAGGGAGTATGTCTGTATGTGAGCTCGGTGTGTCTGTATGTGAGCTCAGTGTGTCTGTATGTGAGCTCGGTGTGTCTGTATGTGAGCTCGGTGTGTCTGTATGTGAGCTCGTTGCGAAAGTGTCTCTGAGTTCTCCTTTCAGAGCCTGGACAATACTTGCAGCCAGGGCCTTGACATCAACAGACACTGTGTCCCCGGAGTTGACGTGGGATGTTGGCTCAGGGGCGGTGCCATGTTCTTGATGGGGTGAAGGGCCACTGAAACATTCACTAGGCTTTCCAGGATCGGAGCCTTTTTCGACTGGAAGATCGTCTGTACCCCAAACTGTTGCAAAAGACCATGTATGGATAACACAGACACATACAGACAGGGGGGTGAGTCAGTTAAACAGTAAACCTTAAATTTATTACAATAGAAACAAAATTGCTCTGTTTCAGTTAGAAGGGAAAAGAGGCGGATAAAAAAGAATATCTTTTTAGACGATTAACTTTATTTCTCTAATTTGGGTAAAAAATTATTTTTAAAAAGGTGTACCCTCAAATTTACTCAAGTTTATACATTTAGGTTCGTGGATAACAGCTGTAAAATCTTGCTAATTTTTTTGATTTAATTATTTTGTTATTTACCACTTTCACACGGATATTTGAAAAAAAAATATTCCTTATATTGCCTTTCTTATTTTCTGATTAATGTTCAGTTCACTTCTCTGTGTACAATGACCTACAGTTCACTTCACTAAGTACAATGACCTACAGTTTACTATGTACAATGACCTACAGTTCACTATGTACAATGACCTACAGTTCACTTCTCTATGTACAATGACCTACAGTTCACTTCACTAAGTACAATGACCTACAGTTCACTTCTCTATGTACAATAACCTACAGTTCACTTCTCTATGTACAATAACCTACAGTTCACTTCTCTCTGTGCGGTGACCTACAGTTCACTTCTCTAGGTACAATAACCTACAGTTAACTTCTCTATGTACAATAACCTACAGTTCACTTCTCTATGTACAATAACCTACAGTTCACTTCTCTCTGTGCGGTGACCTACAGTTCACTTCTCTATGTACAATGACCTACAATTCACTTCTCTATGTACAATGACCTACCTTGTGTGTTGCTGTAGCGGAATTCCCATGTTCGTATCACATCGAAAACTCTAGATGGACAAAAGACGAAGAAACTCAGTTATTCATTCATTCAGAATATTGAATTGATGATTGTTAAGAAAAAGAGCCTGATAAAGGCGACAACTTGATATTGTGCCCAACACAAGGATACACCGAGTTTGTGTCAACATTCACATAGTATTTTCAATCAAATTTCTAAGATTATTTCCCATACATCTTTACATTAAGAACATTCTAGAATCTAGAAGTAAAGCTCGTCATTTATTTGGTAAGGTAAACAAGTATTTTATTTTAATTCTTCTGCAGTGTAATTAATTTTTTTTATTCTTTTGAAAGGTGCATTGTATTTTAAAATATTTATATTTTAGTTAGGTGATAGCAGCTATTATGCCAAATTTTGAAAACCGCTGGGCTATATAAATGAAAATGACGTCAGGCTTTTGGGGCCAATTTTTACCTCCCCCACCCGCCCCAACCTCGTCAAACTTTGTCACAAAAACTTAGACCACTATAATGTAAAAAAAACAAAAAAAAAAAAACAACAACCTCGTCCACCCCCCACCCCCCGAAAAAAAAGACGTATATCTAATTGAAAATTATCATGTTGTAAATTACTTGTTTTGTCATTTGACTACGCTACATATTTTCTGTAAGACTGCACTCTGTAACACGTGTGAAGACCTTGAAAATTTCATTAAATAAATTGAAAGCAATGAAATTTTTAAGTGCGTTTTTTATGTGACGTCACATTTCTTAAACTCCTTCTCATCACACATCGTCACAAATCGTCGATCCCCTCCCCCTTCCCCCAGGCGTGTGACGTCATTTATGGAAGGACCCTGAGATTATACTGTTAAGATATTAAGATTTTAAGATTAATTATAATTTTATTACTATAGGAAATGAGATTACAAAAAAAACACCCTTATTTCCAATAGGAACCAAGTATATCTTGGCTTGGTAGTGTAAATGGAGCGGTATTCCTACAACCAATGAAGTGATAGGAACACGTTTGAGGGTGATCTAAGCTAGTCTGGTTCATTAAGTTATATTATCTCCTTTCCACCCCCCCCCCTGGACTTACTCCTCTTCATCTTCCTCGTCATCCTGCAACGTCTCGCGGCGACTGAAACGAAAATATAAAAAAGTGGCTGGCAAATTATTCGAATCAATTGTGTGCTGAATGTCAAGTATTGGTTTGTCAACTTACTGTTCCTTTAAAAAAAATAATTTTAAGTCAATTAACTATCAGGCCGGACGCTAATTTTATTAAAAACCAGTTACATTGGTCTTAAATAGCTTTGTTATTAGGCCAGCATGTTACAGCTGAGTGCTGTTAGGTAGCATTATGTTTCTATAAGAGAAGGTGTGTCCACGGGTGAGGGGTGTGTCCACGGGTGAGGGGTGTGTCCACTGGTGAGGGGGTGTGTCCACGGGTGAGGGGTGTGTCCACGGTTGAGGGGGTGTGTCCACGGTGAGGGGTGTGTACAC
>MUZC01004512.1:202307-223750 GCA_002072015.1 Radix auricularia | reverse complement strand
TAGTGAATTAGTCGTGCTGTAGTGAATTAGTCGTGCTATAGTGAATTAGTCGTGCTGTAGTGAATCAGTCAAGCTGTAGATAATTAGTCTAGCTGTAGATGATTTGTCGAGCTGTAGATAATTAGTCGAGCTGTATTGAATTAGTCGAGCTGTAGTGAATTAGTCGAGCTGTATTGAACTAGTCCAGCTGTAGTGAATTAGTCGTGCTGTAGTGAATTGGTCGAGCCGTAGTGAATTGGTCGAGCTGTAGTGAATTGGTCGAGCTGTAGATAACACAATCTAGAAATATCTTTAGAGGGCTTCCCAGTGTAACCCCGAAGTGGGGCTGGGGGTGGAGCTGGGGGTGGAGCTGGGGCTGGGGTGTGTTTTAAAGGACGTTGACTACATGGAGACTCATTTCGAAGAAAGTTGCGTAAGGTGGGGAGGGGGTCCATTTCATGGGGACGCCTCTACATCTCCACTCAAAAGACTGGTGTGAAGGATTGAGATTGCCCTCATCCGCCAGGACCATCGGAGGTGACGTAACGAGTGGGGCTCCTTCAATGAAAGATGTTGACGGGCTCGACGAATTCGTAATTTTCCTCATATGATTAAATTAGTTTAGATTAGTGTGGATGACATTAGGTTAGGTTAGACTAGATTAGGTAAAGTTAGATTTAGTTTGGTTTAGGTGTAAAATGTCTGCCTTTTAGCCACCGAATTCTCGTGATTTATGTCGTTATTTCTATATGTAAAAAAAGTCATATCCATGATTTTCTTTGCCCGCATGTTAACCTTTACATTAAAGAAACTATCACTGTTGTGTAGTCCTGTAAATTACACGGTGTTATAACAATGTCTTCGCTTCTGTACAGTAAATCAGTGACATATGGATGTACATTTAACTCTTTTACCTGGCTTCACGGCACCTCCGGTGGTTCTAGTGTGAACATACAGCCTACCTTCAAGTAGACGGATGACATACAAACAGGGTATGAATACCTTCAAATAGACGTATGACATACAAACAGGGTATGAATACCTTCAAGTAAACGGATGACATACAAACAGGGTATGAATACCTTCAAGTAAACGGATGACATACAAACGGGTACGCCTACCTTCAAGCAGACGGATGACATACAAACAGGGTATGAATACCTTCACTAGACGGATGACATACAAACAGGGTATGGATACCTTCAAGTAGACGGATGACATACAAACAGGGTATGAATACCTTCAAATAGACGTATGACATACAAACAGGGTATGAATACCTTCAAGTAAACGGATGACATACAAACAGGGTATGAATACCTTCAAGTAAACGGATGACATACAAACGGGGTACGCCTACCTTCAAGCAGACGGATGACATACAAACAGTGTATGAATACCTTCACTAGACGGATGACATACAAACAGTGTATGAATACCTTCAAGTAGACGGATGACATACAAACACGGTACGCCTACCATCAAACGCCTCCAAATCAAACTCCCCAAACATGTAGTAGAAGGACCTCTGCATCGTGGGATAGACATACTCCAAGTCTGAGTTCGGGTACATGACGGCTTGACTGGCAACGGCCACGCCCACGTACAACAAACCCAGAATCATCAGAAACTGGATCAATATCCATACCTGCCAAAAAAAATGTTTCTATGGATTAGGTCGTCGATGACATTTACAAAGTTAAGCTTTCAAGCTCAACGGCGATTTGGATACAACAGGCTCTTAATTAAAAAAATGTCAAAATAATTTTTTTTCTGAGTTTCCTAATTGTAATGTCTTGTCTTGTCTTATCTATACAGACTTACCTTCTATATACAATATTATTGCGTCCACAGACCATGCCAATGCCGGTCTGTTGGCAAGTGACGCAGCGTTCAAGGCGATTGCTAGGAGGTTTACAAGAACTAAACCAGCCACCTTTGTTTCCCTAGCTAATGTTAGGTTCTCATTCAGAGCTGGGTGGTCACCCTTGACCCCGGGAACGAAACCCTGCCTTCACGGAGATTCGAACCCTTGAACATAGGTATGCCAGCCGACCGCGCATGCTTTAACGACATTTGAATAGCTTACCATTGCTCTGATTGTTGCTAATCAACTTACCATTGCTCTGATTATTATTAGTCAACTTACCATTGCTCTGATTGTTATTAGTCAACTTACCATTGCTCTGATTGTTGTTAGTCAACTTAACATTGCTCTAATTATTGTTAGTAAACTTACCATTGCCCTTATTGTTGTTAGTCAACTTACCATTGCCCTGATTGTTGCTACTCAACTTACCATTGCTCTGATTGTTATTAGGCAACTTACCATTGCTCTGATTGTTGTTAGTAAAGGGCCAAGGAAATCACTGGCCTCGTATTTCTCCAAGAATCTTAGCAGGAAGAAGATGAAGTCCACGCTGTAAATGATGCGTGCCCAACTCGTCAGGTTGTCAGTGTAATAGGAAGAGGTTGGCTCAATGTGAACAGCGACGCGAATAGCGAATGCGATGGCGAATAGAAGAATTGACAACAAGTCCAGCCAGTTGTAGAACTGTTTAAAGTACGGCAAGCCTTGGATGCTGATCTGACAAGTACACGGAATTCAAACTCTAGTGTGAATCCAGTCAAAGTTATATAGGTTTTATTTAATGAGAAAATGTTTACAAATCTAATTATAAGAAAATAAAAATAACAATAAATAAAGTTAAACTCCAGGATGAATCCAATCAAACTACTTTATGTTCTATAATTAAAAACACCCTTAAAAACAAAGTTTTTGACTATGAATCGCTTATATATGAGACATAACTAAAAGTATTGATTATGTTAAATGTAATGCGCACCGCGCGACAGACAAGCACATACTTATACAGATCGGGGATAACTTATAAAAAGTATAATCATTATAATACGCACCGCACCGCGCGACAGGACAATATTAAAAAGATTGTTTAATATAATAATAACCGCGCGACAGTCTAGCACAAAAAATGTACATGCTGCATAGAGATAAACTAAAAATTCATTAATTTAATTAATGTCTCCTAATATGTCATATTTTAACCAACTACGCAAACAGACAAGTGTGTTGATATTTATTTGGTTCAAGTGATGAGCGGGTCTAATTGACAATATAACCAGCGGAGCTGAACAACAATTCGCATGCAACTGAGGTAACTGGTAGGCACAAAATGGTCTTGACAAAAAATGACATTATTGGATAAGATGTTCATTAAATTTCCACCATTGTAGAGGGTTAATGGGTTCAGGAACTTTCCATTTTGTAACGCTGTCGCCATTTTCTTTGTCTGAGTCAGACTCCATAACTGCCATTAGCTTAATAATTTGTTTTGATAAGAAGGCGAAGTATTATAACCATTGCAGGCAAGCTTTATCAACATTTTGAACATTCGCTTCAGTCAATAGTTTAAATCCAACATGTTCATTATTTATCGGCCGCTATTTTTTTTTTTATTCTTACTTTTTGAATTCCAATAATTTGTAAGTGATGGATTGATTTATCGTTAAAAAATTTAATCGTCATAATTAATTGTATATGTATTGTAAGACATGACCCTTGATAAAAAATTTATCCCTAATTTTAACTAAGTAACGGGCAATTTTATTTCAAATATAGGTATTTGAAAACAAAGTCTGTCCCCCCACCGCCTACCCGATAAATTAAAATAATAAAATAAATAAAAACACAAGAATATTTTGAGGGAGACTTTATTTCATGAACATTAATAGTTGCTCATTAAAAACATGCGTACAAAATTTTAACAAAAGGATTACACATACTAACGTGCCTTATGCACATACTGTTGTGTGTAAAAGTGTAAGCTTTAGAACACTGACCGACCTGCTTACACTCTTGTAAAAACAAAGGACCAATATACGCCCAAAAGAACCACTCCTGCCATTTGATGTATTCCACCTTGAGCTGGTAGACGATGAACCACGCGCAACACATGAGAGTAAATATGTAACCAATCTGAAAGAAAAGAAAAGAATGACATCTTAAGCTTGAGACGTGTCTCAACTAACTATACGTTTTGTTAAGACGACGTTGGCTACTTGACACATTCCATTGCGGGCTTAAAATATTGTTCCTTAAGGCTACCGTTATAGCTATAGCGGCCAGCTCCATCTGTCGGACAAATCAGTACAACATCTTCTGAGTGTAAGACTGACCGACTGGCTTCTCAGAGGTTGCTTAGTGATGGTCAAAAGCGCACAAACGCTTAACTGACCGTGGGAATACCATTAAAATCAGGTGAATCTATTTGTTTCTATATCGTAGATCATTTTTATTTCTTTCAGACTTTAAGATACAGGCGGCACATACATGGTTTAGTCAAAGATACAGGCGGCACATACATGGTTTAGTCAAAGATACAGGCGGCACATACATGGTTTAGTCAAAGATACAGACGGCACATACATGGTTTAGTCAAAGATACAGACGGCACATACATGGTTTAGTCAAAGATACAGACAGAGTTCCTACAAACATTTGTTTGAGACAGATTATAATCAATAACTAATTTTAGCAGTCTATGAGAGTTTGGTGACTCAAATGAGAACAAGGCACTTCCCCAACAACTCGTACCTCATCAGGCTTGACCACAACAAGGACCCGAACAATCTGGCATTGCAGCCTAGCCTCCAAATTAGGGGTGGACATATTGTCGGGAATTTAGGGCGGGCGACCTTTGAGGCAGGTCTGGTGGGCGACCTTTTAGGCGCCAAGTGGTCTGGCGAGCGAGTCCAGGGGGCCAGATGAACAAATGTGACGTTCGGATGTTATCTGGCTTGATGTGAAAATCAAGGCTTTTATAGACGGAACTGACCAGGTGTTAAGTATGGTAGACCAAGTGACTCGGGTAGGGGATTAGTGACCGTGATAGATTACGTCAAACCAACCCACCCCGTCTTATCGAGAGGAGGTGCAAGATTTGATTGACATTGTGACTTTCGGACAGTGGGAGTTGGGGGCGGAGTCTGAGAGGTATTAGAAGGACGCACGGACTCGGCCATCTCTCAGACACACGGACAGACGGACGGAGATGGGAGATGGATAGGGACAGAGTTAGGAACGCACTGCGTTAAGGACAAATGTAGTTAGATAGAAAAGAAGTGAAGAAATTAAACATAATTTATTTGTGCATTCTGTCTTGGCGTTCAGTGTTTGAAGAATAATTAACCCAGTGTAGAGAAATAGAGTGAAAGAGTTAGAGATAGAATCACACGAACAACCCAGGATCTTTACAATATTGACTTCATGCCCCTCGCTGGACTTAGCCAGGGAGGCTCGGTGCCGAGTCAGTCCTAAGCTCAGTGTTGTATGGCTCACCTCAGCAGATGGCGCAGGTTGGCCAGGTGTTAGCCAATGTTGTATGGCTCACCTCAGCAGATGGAGCAGGTTGGCCAGGTGTTATCCAAAGTTGTATGGCTCACCTCAGCAGAGGGAGCAGGTTGGCCAGGTGTTAGCTAATGTTGTATGGCTCACCTCAGCAGATGGAGCAGGTTGGGCAGGTGTTAGCCAAAGCTTTAAGTGAGTAATTTCAAGCTCATAGTGTTCAATTTTTAAAATAATTTTGATTACTACTTACAGTATCGATGGCGAATCGCATTATTGGTGTGCGGATGACTTTTATCTTCCTGGTTCTGAAATTTTTTTCAATTCATGTTAATTTGAAATAACCATAACAAAAAAAAACAACAACAAAAACAAAATCACATATTTGCAGGCGACAAAATTCTTGCACTGACTACGGTAAGAGTTTAAAATGAATAAAACTATTTTAAAATGTAACCTTTTCCGTTTCAGTGCAAGCTATGCCACCATTAATTACCTATCCTCCATATATAAATGACACAGCACGCATCTAAACGATATAAGACAAAGTTGAGAGCAAGCGCCTCACCTGTTACTGTGATAGGCGTTCTGATCACATTCATTCTAAACCAATTAAGACACGAATAAATATAAACAGTTCACATTTGAGATGGTCTTGTGTAATGTCTTAGATCTAAAACATTTATGATGACGCAATTAGTATCTAGTGCATTCAATCAGTCCCCATATTATATCCTCAAACCCAACACACGTCGCCTATATGTAACTTAAATGCCTTTAATCTACAACACATTTCCTTTATTTAAAAACCTCTCTTTTCTCAATAGACCGTTGATACTTACACCAAACAAACAAATAGTAATGAAACCAATAGATCGTTGATACTTACATCAAACAAACAAATAGTAATGAAACCATTAGACCGTTGATACTTACATCAAACAAATAAATAGTAATGAAACCAATAGATCGTTGATACTTACATCAAACAAACAAATAGTAATGAAACCATTAGACCGTTGATTATTACATCAAACAAATAAATAGTAATGAAACCATTAGACCGTTGATTATTACATCAAACAAACAAATAGTAATGAAACCATTAGACCGTTGATACTTACATCAAAAAGAGAAATAGTAATGAAACCAATAGACCGTTGATACTTACACTTACATCAAACAAATAAATAGTAATGGAACCATTAGACCGTTGATACTTACATCAAAAAGAGAAATAGTAATGAAACCAATAGACCGTTGATACTTACACTTACATCAAACAAATAAATAGTAATGAAACCAATAGACCGTTGATACTTACATCAAACAAATAGTAATGAAACCAATAGACCGTTGATACTTACATCAAACAAATAGTAATGAAACCAATAGACCGTTGATACATCAAACAAATAGTAATGAAACCACTAGACCGTTGATACTTACACTAAACAAATAGTAATGAAACCAATAGACCGTTGATACTTACATCAAACAAAGGAATAGCTGTAAAACTCGAGCAATCCAGTTATCATGCTGGAGCTGTAATATATTTTGTATAGTAATTTTAATCAGAAAAGAAAACAACCTTTCGAAGAGTATAATTTTATGACTCACTAATATCTTTAAAAAATCATGTAATTACTGGAGCTAGATGTATTCTTATCCATTACAGACGCTCCTTTTGTACAGAAGACTACTACGTCCGACGCTTATTCATGGTTTATGTTTAGTCTATTACTTTTAGTTATAAAAAAATGTACGTCCGTTCAGATTACACGATATATACAGCTACTGCCTAAAATAATTTATGAAAACAAAAACAAACTAGTGCGATCTTCTTGATTACCACAGAAATTTCATGTTCAGAGATTTCTGTCTCGTTAAAATACCACTTCCGTTTGTTGTATTCAATGCAAGCCGGCTGAGAGAGGAACTTCTGATTGTCTGTAGCTAGAGCAGTTTCTATGCAATCTTTTGAGCCCCACAACAGAAGAGATTGTTTCAATAGTTCGAAAGTTTTCTTTTCATCACTGACGTAACATCTACCAATAAACTCGGTGGAGAGTTCTTGAAATTTGCTGTTTAAAAAATGGAGCGTAAAATTGATATGTTAAACAACAATGGTGATATATAGATCCAGCATCTATGCAAATCAATGATTGTTTCATGTTGTCGAGATGTCGCGAATGAATGAGAACTGGGAAAGTTGAAACAGGGGCAGCTCATAACATGGGTGTTGAGATGAGGTGGAGGAGTCTTAATGAATTCAGAAATTGAGTCTTATAGGAAAATGAAAATCATGGAAGTGAATATTTATACATGTATGTCAATGGAAAGTTGAGTTATAAATTCAGATTTATTGTTAAAGTCTATATTTCCTTCTCAAATATTATCATGTCAGACCTTTGATATTTGACAAAGTCGAATTATTTCTAAACGATATCTAGAGAATGATACAAGGCGAGAGTACTTACATCATACTTGGAAGAATGTCTTCCTCGTTTTTTGACGACTTTTCTTTTTTGAGGAGTCCGTACGCGATGAGTGCAGCAGCTGTTGGATTCTAAGAGAACGACCAACACACTACGTTGAATTTACGCTGGCTTATATTAGCTACGTGGGGAAAACTTTCTCTTTAAATGATATTTTTAATGGGAAATCTCAAATAGCTCCACTGTGTTCAACTACATGCTAAATGTATTTCTATTTTATTGGATATTACTTTGTCTGTTCTTATCTTTCTTTCTCACTATCCATCTACTTCAACCCTTGCACTTCTCTCTTCCAGCCTCTACACCCCTCTCTCATCTTCTTCTCTTTCTCTATATTTGTCTGTCTGTGTGTGTGTGTGTATGTATGTGTGTGTGTGTTTGATCATGTCTTACAAAAACCGAAGCCAAACTAATCTAACCTCTACATATTCCCACAGAGCTCTGGCACAGTCGTACTTATTTGCTGCTACCGCCAGTTTGAAGAACACCTCAATGGCGCCATCGTATGGAAGCTGTTCGGTTGAAACTGTCACAAACATTGCAATTATTTTTTGTAACAATAATAAATTAGGTTTTAAGAATTTTTAAAAAAATGACATGTTCAATAAAAAAAAAGAACAATCCTTTGTTTCCTCCTTAAGTAAATTATGTAATTTTTTGAAATTTAATGTTAAATTCTCTCCCATTTCCGATAAATTCACATCATGTTCCCTTCCTTAACAAAAATACATCCCCAAACACACACAATCACACACACACACACACACACACATACTACCAATTCAACTATCTAGCTAATCGTGAAAAGATGATTATTTTGCGCATTCTATTCCTGGCAGACACGTGACTTGATCTGTTAAAGAAACGTGTTGATTGGCTGGCTCGTTCATTGTATTCTATAAGGGAAAAAAACAAATTACACAGACTATTTGTGTAAGGAAACAATAAATTAAAGCTTTATTATCAACTAATACAAATAATGGTAGACGTTTCGGCTCATGCCTTCATCAGTACAAAAACAATTACATGTACTTACATATATATTCAAATTAAAACATATTAAATTCTATGTGATAAAATGAAAAGAAAAGAAATTTTAATTTGAATATATATGTAAGTACATGTAATTGTTTTTGTACTGATGAAGGCATGAGCCGAAACGTCTACCATTATTTGTATTAGTTGATAATAAAGCTTTAATTTATTGTTTCCTTACACAAATAGTCTGTGTAATTTGTTTTTTTTTAATAAAAAAGCTTTATGCAGTCCTATTCTGTATGATATATTATTCTATAAGGGGGGATGGGTCGAGTTATTGTAATTAACAATTTCGTAGACGAGTCATTTGAGTATAGCTGGGATGAATTGGGGAACCATTGACAGCAGTTGAGTTTAGGGAACATTGACAGTAGTTGAGTTGAGGGAACATTTCCGGTAAAGAGCTTTTTGGTACATTTTAGGTACAAGAGTGGAAGAACCGTGCAAGAAGAAACATAAGGGAACCTTACCGGTAATACAGATAAGGAACCGTTGTCGGTAGAAGAGATCAGAGAACATTACTGATAGAAGAGATCAGGGAGCATTGCCGGTAGAAGAGATCAGGGAACATTACGGTAGAAGAGATCAGGGAACATTGCCTGTAGAAGTGATCAGGGAACATTGCCGGTAGAAGAGATCAGGGAACATTGCCGGTAGAAGAGATCAGGGAACATTGCCGGTAGAAGAGATCCGGGAACATTTCCGGTAAAAGAGATCAGGGAACATTGCCGGTAGAAGAGATCAGGGAACATTGCCGGTAGAAGAGATCAGGGAACATTGCCGGTAGAAGAGATCAGGGAACATTGCGGTAGAAGCGATCAGGGAACATTGCCTGTAGAGTAGATCAGCTCAAACTCCTAGCTCAGCACCTTATAACCCAACTGTGTAATAGCCTTGGTTAAAGTATGGGAGTTATTTAAAAGACCATTGTACCACAAAGACTCGTGGTGTACGCTTCAGAGCCTATCTGCCACTAACTACCTGAAAGCCCCGTTCATTGTGGGACATTCGTTTATGAAGCAACAGAGTTTGAATTGTTCAAATAAGTTTTTACAGTTTTTAAAATAATTCGCTGGTGACTTCATACTCTGTCAAATGCGGATTCTATTAGCATGATAGCAAGCAACGAGGCTATAAATAACATAACCTTTGACCCACCGTTCATCTTGGGTTGGCGCAGCATGCACTGCAAGAACTTATCGGCTGTTTCTTTACTTTCCTTAAAAGGCTGAGTCTCGCTTGAAGACTGTGCGGTAAACGTATGATTTTATACACATATATAACAACTATTTTACGGATTAAATTTTGCTTAACATAATGTAATCTTTTGCTAAAATTATTATTTTAATTTAAAAATCTTTTCTTGTTGAATTCTGTAGATCTAATCCCTTTTTTTAAATTCATTAAATTAAAAGATTTCTTTAGAGGATACTGTTTTAGTCCGACCACTGCATTCTTATAAAAAAAAAAGAGTGTTGTCTAATAATACTACTATATTCAGTATCTTTTTTTTTTAAAAAAAAGAATTATCACATCAAAACAAAACATGTCTCAGAAAAAAGGTATCCGTCACGTGAGAGTAGACTTTTAAATTTAATTACAATGATTTGATCTGGCTGAGATTTTTGTTCTTGTTTATTTCACGATACTTACGTCTTTGTCTTTAACTTTTGACCTTGGTAGCCATCTTTCCTACATAAATATAACAAAATTTTATGAAGTGCAGGCGCTGAATTAATTTGAATTAAATGACACCTTCATACATTTCTCTAAATAGGTGTGAACGCTGTTGAATGTTTTTATATCACAGACTTGTTATGGCGCACTAAAAGATGAAAGCCCTATTCAAATATAACTAAAATCAAATCGCCACTCCGAGAAAGTATGTCAAAGAAATATTTCTAAGGAAATAAAAAACAGCAACATAGAAATATGTGTCTACGTTCATTTTGGATTCTCCAGTTTCAACAGCTGTAGAAAACGTTTACACAATTATTTTTGGCAAAATGAATTTTTTCAATATTTTTTTTTCCTATCTAGTAGCTGCTGTCTCAGATTTTTTTTTTCAAACAAATTTTATCCACCACCTTCCTTGATAGATAACAAATAGAATTTAGTGAAAACACTCAAATCATAAAAAAACAACAACTATGCATTTAATGCAGATGTACACATGACTAGTGTAAAAAATATTCTTCAAAGCTATTCTTTTACCATGTTAAATGTCAAAAGAGTAAAATTTCACGTACAAACATTTCTTCCTTTTCTCTGGGAATTTAGCGAAATATCTTTCTCTCTTTGATACCAGAGATAATTACAAGCACATATCTTTCTCTCTTTGATACCAAGAGATAATTACAAGCACATATCTTTCTCTCTTTGATACCAAGAGATAATGACAAGCACATATCTTTCTCTCTTTGATACCAAGAGATAATTACAAGCACATATCTTTCTCTCTTTGATACCAAGAAATAATTACAAGCACATATCTTTCTCTCTTTGATACCAAGAGATAATGACAAGCACATATCTTTCTCTCTTTGATACCAAGAGATAATTACAAGCACATATCTTTCTCTCTTTGATACCAAGAGATAATTACAAGCACATATCTTTCTCTCTTTGATACCAATAGATAATTACAAGCACATATCTTTCTCTCTTTGATACCAAGAGATAATTACAAGCACATATCTTTCTCTCTTTGATACCAAGAGATAATGACAAGCACATATCTTTTTTTCTTTTTACCTGACGACAATTCATTTTTTTTTTAAAATAAATAACAATTTGCATCTGTTAAATGTAATTTTAAGAAAATCAGTGACAAGAGAAGGCTAAAATAATTATAGTTCTGTGATATTATACATCATGTCAGATGTGATAAAGATCATGTGAGATATAAGTCATATGAGATTTATCATTTGGAATCATAATCGATGAAACGTGGCTTATATCTTTTTATCATGATTATGTTTAGATGACACGAAGTCACTGGATATTTAATTGGTAAACAATTTATTCATCGTTGTTATATAGAGTAACATAGTAACATAGATTTAGAAGGCTTAAGTGATACAAAATAAGGGCTATCCAGTATTTATTATTCCCTCTATAGATAACTCCTGTATTCCCTCCCTTTTCGCGGGGGGTTACGTTCTTTACCTCCCCGTGAATGGCGGAAAAACAGCGACTTTTGGAGAAAACGCTTATTTATGAGATTAAATACGGTACTAATTCTTCCCAAACACTTTCTTAAGTCACTCTCACTCCTCATTAATACAGGAATAATGTAGTAATATTGCATGCATTTATGTATATTATTAATGTAATAATGATAATGTAAACACATTTTATTTTTGTACTGCAATAAAATTTTAATTTAGAAAAGGACGTGAGTACATGACAGTAACAACGCATAACTTAGTTACCCATACTGCATTACTGAACCGCAAAGTCACTTTTACGCCTACAACATAATTTATGTTTTATAGTTTTAAAAAAATGGAAGAAAATTAAAGGCAACTTAGACATATAAATACAGAAGCAAAGATTGGTAAATAATAGTAAAGCACCGTTTAATTCAGTTATTTTATGCAATTGAAAAAAATTATTTATGCACTGTCACAAAAAATATGCACTGTACATTAGAATGTACATACATGGTATGCATTTATATAAAAAAGTAATGTATTGCAATACTTGATGGGAAAAAATAATACAATATACCAGATATGCACTCACCGATGGATAGGGTTAAGACCTTAACCCGCGAACATGAGGGGGGGGGGGCGAATAAGGAACCGCGAATAGGAAACCGCGAACAGGTCAGGGTATACAGTATTTGTGTGAGTGAAAAAAAGACGTACTGGGGGGAGGGAGAGAAGAGGAGTTATTGCGTGTGGGTCTTGCCGCCACTGACCGTGTGGGTCTGGCCGCCACTGACCGTGTGGGTCTTGCCGCCACTGACCGTGTTGGTCTTCTCTAGCCGCCACTGACCATGTTGGTCTTCTCTGGCCGCCACTGACATTGTGGGTCTTGCCGCCACTGACCGTGTGGGTCTTCTCTGGCCGCCACTGACCATGTGGGTCTTCTCTGGCCGCCACTGACCGTGTGAGTCTTCTCTGGCCGCCACTGACCATGTGGGTCTTGCCGCCACTGACCGTGTGGGTCTTGCCGCCACTGACCATGTGGGTCTTCTCTGGCCGCCACTGACTGTGTGGGTCTTCTCTGGCCGCCACTGACCGTGTTGGTCTTCTCTGGCCGCCACTGACCATGTGGGTCTTCTCTGGCCGCCACTGACCATGTGGATCTTCTCTTGCCGCCACTGACCGTGTGGGTCTTCTCTGGCCGCCACTGACCGTGTGGGTCTTCTCTGGCCGTCACTGACCGTGTGGGTCTTGCCGCCACTGACCGTGTGAGTCTTCTCTGGCCGCCACTGACCGTGTGGGTCTTGCCGCCACTGACCATGTGGGTCTTCTCTGGCCGCCACTGACCGTGTGGGTCTTCTCTGGCCGCCACAGACCGTGTGGGTCTTGCCGTCACTGACCGTGTGCCGTGTGGGTCTTGCCGCCACTGACCGTGTGGGTCTTGCCGCCACTGACCGTGTGGGTCTTCTCTAGCCGTCACTGGCCGTGTGAGTCTTGCCACCACTGATCGTGTGGGTCTTGCCGCCACTGACCGTGTGGGTCTTTCCGCCACTGACCGTGTTGGTCTTCTCTGGCCGCCACTGACCGTGTGGGTCTTGCCGCCACTGACCATGTGGGTCTTGCCGCCACTGACCGTGTGGGTCTTGCCGCCACTGACCATGTGGTCTTTTCTGGCCGCCACTAACCGTGTGGGTCTTCTCTGGCCACCACTGACCGTGTGGATCTTCTCTGTCCGCCACTGACCGTGTGGGTCTTCTCTGACCGCCACTGACCGTGTGGGTCTTCTCTGGCCGCCACTGACCGTGTGGGTCTTCTCTGGCCGCCACTGACCGTGTGGGTCTTCTCTGGCCGCCACTGACCGTGTGGGTCTTGCCGCCACTGACTGTGTGGGTCTTCTCTGGCCGCCACTGACCATGTGGGTCTTCTCTGGCCGTCACTGACCGTGTGGGTCTTCTCTGGCCGCCACTGACCATGTGGGTCTTCTCTGGCCTCCACTGACCGTGTGGGTCTTCTCTGGCCGCCACTGACCGTGTGGGTCTTCTCTGGCCGTCATTGACCGTGTGGGTCTTCTCTGGCTGCCACTGACCACGTGGGTCTTCTCTGGCCGTCACTGACCGTGTGGGTCTTCTCTGGCCGCCACTGACCGTGTGGGTCTTCTCTGGCCTCCACTGACCGTGTGGGTCTTCTCTGGTCGCCACTGACCGTGTGGGTCTTCTCTGGCCGCCACTGACCGTGTGGGTCTTCTCTGGCCGCCACTGACCATGTGGGTCTTCTCTGGCCGTCACTGACCATGTGGGTCTTCTCTGGTCGCTACTGACCGTGTGGTTCATCTCTGCCGCCACTGACCAAGTGGGTCTTCTCTGGCCGCCACTGACCGTGTGGGTCTTCTCTGGCCGCCACTGACCGTGTTATCTGTTTCTACAGCATCAGGCCGAGAGTGAGATTGTCAAGGAGAACGATAAAAAACATCTGTCAACAATCTACTACTTACTAGCACCAATTTACTTACCAGCACCAATTTACTTACCAGCACCAATTTACTTAGCTCGTTCAAAAATTTCTTCGTTTCTTCGGGAGGCTCCTAAAATTATTCAAAACAAATTTACTTTTAGCGTTTGCGCTAAAAGGATTCTGGGTCAATTGAAAAACTTCAAAACATGTACAAATACATATTCATTAAAATAACAATGCTGATTTTGTTCTTTTTTACAGTGAAAGTGGAGATTTGAATTACCTTTTCGAATTGAAGGGCTTTGTTAAATAGCTCGCCTTGTACAGCTATCTCAAAATGGTCGATGTATAAACACAACTTGGCAAAATTGTAATAGTTGGGATCAGGGTTTTGGTTTTTCTCCCCGTCAATGTCTTCCTCAGCCTTGGATTTTAGGTCGACTCCTTTTCAGTCAGGAATAATTAAAATTGAGAAGTTCATCATTTCCGCTATTAATTTTAAACTAGTAGGATATCAAAACGCAAAATTTTCTTTAAATAGGTACAAGATTAGTATCTTAAACTAAAAATGCTTTTTAAAAATCCCTAAAATCTATTAAAATTTACGATTTTTAAATAGTCCTAATTGTTAACCTAACAATGACATATCCTGACAGCTCGACCAAACAACTGTTTAATGGTTAAATTTTAATTTGGAAAGAAATTTAAATAATGTGATTCGTCTATCAAGCACCGTTATGCTTTCTCTTAATCACTCAATGAATATTTTTCACGAATAATACAAGTATGTTAACAAAGGAAAGTAGTACATTTATTCGTTAAAAAAAATACTAGGCAATAAAATATGTAGTAAAAATCGTGGCGTGTTCCTCATTTTGCAATATCAATAAATCTAAGGCTATTTCTAAATCCAAGGCTATTTCTAAATCTAAGGCTATTTCTAAATCTAAGGCTATTTCTAAATCCAAGGCTATTTCTAAATCTAAGGATATTTCTAAATCTAAGGCTCTTTCTAAATCTAAGGCCATTTCTAAATCTAAGGCTATTTTTAAATCTGAGGCTATTTCTAAATCTAAGGCTATTTCTCAATCTAAGGATATCTCTAAATCTAAGATTATTTCTAAATCTGAGGCTATTTCTAAATCTAAGGCTATTTCTCAATCTAAGGATATCTCTAAATCTAAGACTATTTCTAAATCTAAGGCTATTTCTAAATCTAAGGCTATTTCTAACGCTTCTTTAAAAGAGTGAATAAAAACATATTAGATCTAGTCACGAAGCACCAAAATGTCAACTGTACCTTGAGCAACAACCATCAAAATGGATTTCCCTATGCTCTCAGAAATGAAGGATCCTTTCAACGTTCCAAGCAGTTTGTCCTCGGTACCTCTAAAACTTCAATAGAGTCCCATTATAAATACTTTTTAAACATTCGTTATGCCTATTTCGAGTTTCAATTTTTTTTAATTATAGAATCACATCCCACACAATGTTGTTCATGAAAAAAAAACACGTAAAATCAACAAAATGTCTACCGCCTTCCATTCCCGTAAAAAGGTCCTAAATGACTCAGCAATCAAAGATATTTTTAAAGGCGTTTTTTATCCTCCGGTTTGTATGAAAATCAGCAAGAAATTGTAAATTAATAGTTCCCTCACAGGAATCGAACCCGCCTCCATCATGATTTGGTTATCAATTTCTATCTCACTTGTTACGCTGAGCTCTTTAATGTGACGTTTCAAATATAGATATTTTCAGCCAATAGCTATGATTGATATAAAAGATGTATTCTAAACTCCACATGAAACATACAGCTTTATCTAATTGAACGTTTTTTTTTTTTTAAAAATGTTTAAGAAGTTCCATGTTTAGGTAGCGCGGTGGTCAAGCGGCATAAGCTCGACTGGCGTACTGAGAGTCAAGGGTTCGAATCTCTGTGAAGGCAGGAACCTGTTCCCGTGGCACTTAAGTGTCCATGAATCTACCCAGTTCTATGGGGGGGGGGGGAGGAAGAGCCTTTATGATCAGTATGTTAATTGATTTTGGCCTTTATTAAACACACGAAGAAGAGTGCCACGATGAGGGAGACAAATAATAATTTCAGAGAGTAAAGAGTTATAAGTTTGTATCTATTTTAAAGTTTTTCTATGATTTGAGAGAAAATATAAAAAAATTGATACTGGTTATTGTTTAACAATTACTCTCGTTCTTTCATTTTTTTAAAAAAAAAGTTGAACTTTGAAGCTTCAGGCAAGCTTTACTGCTGTACAGTCAGACCCTTCCCATAATACAACATTGTTACTTTGCACGAATATTATTTTAAAATGAAAAATAAGGAACCCTTGATAGGACTTATAAAGGTGACTCAAGAACAATTATCTGATGATGCAGCTTTTTAAAAACTATGTAGTTTATAATAATTAAATATCATAGTAAAAAAATTTTTTTAAAACAAAAAACAAACACACACATTTTACAGATGACCTACTTTTTGTTGGTCTCCGACCCACTTCTAGATATGTCAAGCTTGTAGGCTTTCAACGCAGCATCCTTAAAAAAAATTCAAATACATTTTATGTATAAGTTTCAAAAAGCATTATCAAAATGGGTATCTTTTTTTAAAAACAAAAAATGATACACAAAAGTATCTATTCTTAAAAGTTTGGTATGTAAATTTAAAAAAAAACTTTTTAAAAGCCGATTAATGTCCAAATAAATTGTACTAAATTTTCAAAATTGTGCAATTTTTTAAAAGTCCCAGTATTTCACGCCGTCCCCCACCCCCCGATGGTCTGACTACTGTTTATTAACCTAGCAATAACACATCTTTCCAGTTCTATCTAACAATAAGATAACCTGACAGTTCCATCTAACAATAACATTGCTGACAGTTGTTGTCACTTGAGAACGTGAATATGACCAAAAATGTATAAGACATTTCGTTGGTTGAGACAGTTCATACTGACCTCGACAAAAATGACAGGTACCAGGTCCTTCAGGGCATCGTTCAAAGTTTGCCTCAAATCTTGGTGGTAACTTGTGACCATCACACATTTGAAGCCAACAGCTTCTTTAAAATGGAATTAAAACTAAATGTTAACATGACTTTAATGTCGTGCAAACCATGGTAACAACTACTGTTTTTTTTCTCGACTTAAGTTTATAAAAATCATCTATTGTTTGAGTCCCGATGTATAAAGTATCTTTCTTTTTGAAGTTGTTGAGTCTGATTTATTATGACTTCATTTCTACGAATAATGATTTGTTTATGTTTAGGAACAGAAAAGTATGGATGGCTAAAAACAATTGAACAGACAATCTACCTTTTATGAGAACATTTATGCTATCATCGAGTGCGTCCGTTTTCAGTCGTTTCGGCTCTGAGAAAGTTTCAGAAAAAGTAAAAAGAAAAATGGAAATAAAAAATTGATATTTATCCCTAAACAAATATTGTGAAAAAATTTTATTGGCGATCATTCTATGTATAAAATAGACTTTCGATTGCTTGATAAAATTGTGTTTCACTAAAAAATCAACTTAATTAAATTTTGCTTCGGTATTGTAATTTTTATTTTCAAGATTCTAAAAACCCAAACAAAAAGCAGAAGAGGAACAGGTCAAGGTTAAGTTTTTGGCTCCTGACGTCAATTTGATCGGCAGAGAAATTTCCTTTAAATACTTTTATCTTCTTCTTATATTATCTATACAGACGCTCCTTCTATGCAGATGATAATCGCGTTCACACACTGACTTACCTTTTTCCCTAGTGGACTGGAGAGAGAAGAAAAATTACGTTTAAAATAACACCAAACATTTTTTTTAATGGCAGAGCCCAAGAACAGTAAGTGAAATAAAAACAAAAGGTGGTGTGTCACATCATACTGACATGTTCATCTATTCTCAAGCTTCTCCCGTTATCGGGACTATTGCTAGTTCTAACATATTGAAAACTGCCTTGTCAAATTTTGATGATTGCTTGTACAAATTTTGATGTAAATAAATGCAATAAAGTCAATGTGGTGGATTCCTAGCCCGTTGGATGGGACCATAACCCGTGTTGGTTAATATTTCTATATTTCTATATATATTTCTATGTTACGAGAGCATTAAATAACTTACTCATTCCATGACTTAAATTGTTTCTACCTTAATGTATAAAACTTGAGAAAGTTTGAAGACCTGTGCAGTTACACTATTGATCTCCGTAATTAATCATCGGGAATTAACACTTGTCACTGCATTTCCTGATATTTTGTGGCTGTTAGCCTTGAGAAATCTGTTCCTGCATCTCTTACATAACGTTCTCACATACCCGTAAAAACATCATATCAATATGATACTTTCTCCCTCCTATCCCTCCTTACAATGTATAATGGGTGCTGGTGATGTTGTTCGTCAGTCGAATATACGAGGACCACTCTAGTCATCCGAGGGTTGCTGGGACTGGTTTTGCCTATGCGTGCGCAGATGGCTGACGAGACCGATCCTGGCACGGAATGTTCGGGAACAGAAAGAACATGGGACGAGTGGGTTGTCTCCTGGAGGGTTGACAGCGCAGGCCTTTCGGGCTTGCCTCTTCTTTTCTGCGGCGTTGATCCTGTTTGCCTCGCATGTCCTGGCACCTTCGTGGACAGATTGGCGCCAGGTGGACCGGTCCATTGCAGTTTCTTCCCCACGTGTCTGGGTTTATTTCGAACACTTTCAGAGACGCTTCAATGTGTCTTTAAGAGTTTCTTTTGTCCACCATGCTGGTCCCATGGTCATGGTGATGTTAGTTTCTAATGGAATACGTAGATATGAATTTTTACAATTTGGTAAATCTATGACAAAAATAAGAAAATGGCCACCTGTTGCTTGTCGTCACTATCAGGCGTAGGACCGTTAAAAAAATGCACGTTCTCCTCTACAACATCGGTGTTATTATACAACGGTAGTTTTGTGATCAGTTCAACGTCTGCAAGTAAAAAATGTTTCTCCTCATCATAATATTCATGTGGGAAAAAAAACGCTTGTTTTTAAAAAAAAAAAAATAATAATAATATTTTTTTAAAGTTAAAAGATGGTTAATATGATATGAATGTTTCTTTTTATTGTTATATGTATTTTTATTTCCATGTAAAGCGCTGTGAGCCTGGCTCCATGCTGGGATACAGCGCTATATAAATTACCATTTTATTATTATTATTATTATTAAATCAATAGGTAAATTAAAGAACGTGAAGTAAGTTTTTTTTAAATAAAATCTTATCTATCTATCTTATATATACAGACGCTCCTTCTAGGCAGAAGATAATTGCGTCCACAGACCATGACGGATGATCTGTTGGCAAGTGATGCAGCATTCACAAGCCACGGCTATAAGGGTTCCATGCATTACCTAGCCGCCTATCTAATGTTAGGTACCCATTCGGAGCTGGGTGAACTTAGGGACGCCCTAGGCCCCCGGAGCAAATCTTTGCCTTCCCATGGATTCGAACCCGTGACCATCGGTACGCAGGTAAACGCTTTCAAAGATATGACATTGTAAAGAGCTCACTTCCGTGACCCTTAGGTGAGATCATCCTACAATACAATTCAACACGACTCTAACGTTGCCCGTTATGGAGTTTATTTAATTTCTTTACTAAATTATTTTACCATCGTCTAGATGTGTTAAGTTCAATATCACATAGCGCTCGCAATAAGGTGACATTATAATGTATTAGCTTATCTCAATGATGGATTTCATTACTGGGGTAATTAGTAAAAAAAAAAAAAACGTTTACGTTACGAGAATCTATCTACTTAAATTGTCTTAAAACTTCAATAAAAATTTGAGTTAAAAAAATTAACTTAAAACCTTTTTTTTTTTTGGACACTTTTAAACTCTATTTTTTTTTAAAGATTTTTTTTTTAGACTCTGCTCTTTCAAAACAAAATTATTATTAATTAAAGTTGTAGACAAAATGACGTATCTCTCTATTAAAAAGATAATTTTTAGCATAAAACATACAGCCTGTCTGAAGAGTCACTTTATCTTGCAAAAACAAATTGAATTGGTCTGCACGGGTTCAAAATATCGACTGTATCAAAATAGCGACTGTCATAAACAGCGACTTCACCGCATAGCTGTTCTTGTCCAACCGTTCACCTAACACAGTGGTTCCAAACGTTTTTGACACAAAGACCCCCTTTCATTGGCTAAACTTACCCACTGACCCCGAGTGAACCAATTACATAAACGGATAGTACACAAATAACAAAAAAAACCTCCAAATAAGCAAAGTTTTGATAAAGCATTCATCGAAATGATTAATTTTGATTAAAATAAAATTTTAAAACAATTAATGATTTGGATTAACCTATGCTACACACACAGGCACTCAATCATATACAAACAGCTGCTCAGTAAAATAATATTATATCAACAAAGAATTAAAAATAACATTTAATATGTTTTAGCTACATAATGCGTAGATCTAAATGATTTAAAAGAACATTTAAAACAGAACAGAAGAGAACAAGGTTACTTAAAATATGTGACATTTATTTCTAAATTGTGAGCAAGTGTTCGAAGGTATTGTAGAAGATCATACTGATCTCGTTGTTGCTGTACAGCAATAATTCGTGTGTTTATTGTCATGATTTCTACCTTCTATGAGTCAGATCTCTGCCTTATAGTAGCTCCTACCTCATAGGAGTGGTGCATTTATCAAAATCATGAATTCGCACTTAATGTTGACTGGTTAGCAGTGTACATAATTTTTTTGTGGTAAATTAAACGTTGAAAATTACTATTTCATGCCGTTTTAAATTTTTATTTGATAATAATATTAAACTATATTATTTTTGGCACGGGTTCAAAACAGCGACTGTCAAAACAGCGACCGTCATAACAGCGACTTCAAAACAGCGACTGTGTCAAAACAGCGACCGTCAAAACAGCGACTTCAAAACAGCGACTGTATCAAAACAGCGACT
>MUZC01004512.1:190054-200512 GCA_002072015.1 Radix auricularia | reverse complement strand
TATTATTTTTATTTTTAAAAACTAGAAGAAAAAATAACTATTTTTTGCGAAGTAAAAACGAGGGTCGAAACATCCGAGGATCAAAAAGTTCTGTAGTCAAACTGTCTCTGCCCCTCCCACCACAAACCCCCTCAATAAATCGATTGAATCTATGTTTGCTAGTCTCTATCGAGCTTTCTGCACAATACATATGATTGTAATAACCGTTATAATTTTATTTTTTAATTTTTTTTAAAAATGTGCACTGAAACTGTGTATATACTCTTTAAAACACCACAGCAACATTTATTTATACAAACCTCCAGTTGATTATTTTAAATTTTATATTGTCCCTTCTCTACAAAAAACCTGCATTATCACAAGCAAAAGAAAAAAGTCGCTATTTTGACACAGTCGCTGTTTTGATACAGTCGCTATTTTGATCGTCGCTGTTTTGACCGTCGCTGTTTTGACACAGTCGCTGTTTTGAAGTCGCTGTTATGACGGTCGCTGTTTTGACAGTCGCTGTTTTGACACAGTCGCTGTTTTGAAGTCGCTGTTTTGACAGTCGCTGTTTTGACAGTCGCTGTTTTGACCGGATGCGATTATTTTTATGTTTATAAAAATTAGAAGAAAAAACAACAACAATTTACGAGGTAAAAACGAAAAGGGTCTAAACATCCGAGGATCAAAATGTCCTGTGGTATAACTGTCTCTATCTTTATAAAGCAGCCACACGCCACCTCTGCCCCTACTACCACAATCCCCATCAATTAATCGACTGCATATACACACCTCCAGTTGATTGTTTTTAATTTTATATTGTCCCTTCTGTAATATATATATATATATATACATATATATAATAAAAAGTTACATTGCTTATCATGCCATCCTTTTCTAGATTTTATAAACCCCACTGTAGACTAGACACAGTAAGTTTTTCAAACATTATCACAAGCAAAAGAAAAAAGTCGCTATTTTGATACAGTTGCTGTTGTGATGCAGTCGCTATTAAGATGGTCGTTGTTTTGATACAGTCGCTATTATGACGGTCGCTGTTTTGACAGTCGCTATTCTGCCCGAATGCGGTTCAATCAAAGATGAAGATTTAAAATCTGAATTGCTCTGTAGATTCAGTTTTTATTTTCAACTAGTTACCTACCGTTATCATAGACGAACTGCAATAACTCCTGCACGAACACATCCATGTGGATGCTCCAGGATTTCTTGGTTGCGCCTCCAATGAGATAAGTTGTCAGCTGTAAATATTGAATCGAAACAAAACCTTGACAGTCTGGGCGACAGTTGCCATGAATATTTATGTATGTCAGTGAGGAGTTTGGACGGGCGTGGACGGGGGGACACTAATGCTGGGGAATGGCTGGCAGGACCTGACCTATAGCACAAATAAAAAGGTGGTTGAGAATGCGTAATATTTTAAACCCACGCCTGTCGCCCAGTGTAGTGGGCCCGTGATACTTTACCTCTCTCCCAGTGTAATGGGCCTCGTGATACTTTACCTCTCTCCCAGTGTAATGGGCCTCGTGATACTTTACCTCGATTATTTTCTTTGTTCACAATTAATGAGGTAAAAATAAAGATTACAGTAAGAAACATTTCTATCAAGTTAACTTAATGGGCCGTTGTGTCTATTCTGTGACTAGTCTGATACTACTCTTTTTTAATTCTTCGTCTATTCTGTTCATTATAACTAGATGTCACTAGATAACTAGATAATTATGTCACTTTTACTCACTTTGACATCTCCATTCAACTTTTCAGTGTTGTCATTTCTTGTAATTTTAAACGTTTGTTGTTTCTGTTTAATGAAGAAAAATGTATGTAATTCATTAATGGATGGATGGATGGATGGATGGATGGGTGGAAGAATGGATGGATGGATAGATGGATGGATGGATGGATTGATGGATGGATGGATGGATGGATGGATGGATGGATGGATGGATGAATGGATGGATGGATGGATGAATGAATGGATGCATGGATGGATGGATGGATGGATGGATGGATGGATGGATGGATGGACGAGTGAAAGATGGTTATAGGGATAGATGAATGGATGGGTGGGTGGATATGTGGTTAGATGGATGGATGGATGGATGGATGGATGGATGGATGGATGGATGGATGGATGGATGGATGGATGGATGGTTAAATAGATGAATGGATATATTGAAAGAAGGATGGGTACATAGTTGGTTGCAGAGATATATACATAGATATATTTCATGAGACTAGTGATGGGCCCGGATTTAATTTATTTAAACCATTGCTGAGATAAAAAATTGAATCGCTATCTTGAAGATGTTCATTGTTCAGTATGTGTGTGTTTCCATACAACCAGTAAACCACATGCAAATGATCTGCCCGAGAAGCTGACCTCCCAAGCGAGAATGATCAATGATGACTCCGCCGTTAACAGGTCAATCGCCAATAGTTTTGACCAGGACAAACAACAACACCACCACCAACAACAGCAACAACAACAACACGAGCTCAACCAGTTACCCGAGTGGGGAAAAGATCGGGGACATGGAGATTCATCCAGGTACGTGTCAGTTTCCAAGAGCAGAAACTCTCTACATTACATTTACGAACATAAAGGCCGTAATTATTCTTGAGTCAGTTTCTTGGTTCCTTGGTGCTGTTATACAAAAAAAAAGAAGTACGCTGAGTGGGGGGGGGGGGGGTGAACATACTGACACTGAATGCAGCATGTTAAACAGTGCCCAAGGGTTTCTAAGGGCCAAATGTCAGGATCGAAAACTCTTGGGTTAAAGAAGCCGCCTATAATCCCATAGGCCGATATTGGATTAAGTGTGTACAGTCGGGAACACATACGCCCAGAAGACCATAAACATAATTATATTAGACAGTCCAGTAACGGTCAGCAGGCTTTGATCTGAGCAGACACAGGAAAAACATGAAGTGTCAACACCTCGCTGGAAACTCTGGGTTGACCACCACTGAAAACACGGGAACGATTAGCCGGGCTAATGGTGCTGGTTAAAATAAGCTTGCCTCACTTTTTGGGGGGCTCAATAAATGACGTCACGCACATAAGTGGATATCGGGGTCTCACATTTGTGACGATGTGTGACGAGGGGGAGGGGGGAGTTTCGATTGTCATGTGAAAACACGTAACTTTAAATATAAGTTCCACTTAAATATTGGTTTGCTTTAAATGTATTTAATGACGTTTTACATGACTTCACACTTGCTACGATATTAGAATGCAAGCCTAGACTAAACATATACTTAAATGCAGGGTGTTTTTAGATGGGGGGGGGCGGTACGAACTGGTACAGCGTACAAGCACCTTTTTCTTTGGATACTTCGGATTCCACTGCAGCTAAGTTCCTTCATTTCTCATTTTTTATTTTTATTTTCGTTTTGTTTGTGTCTTGTATGTTCGTTGATAAAGGCTCTTTGCCGAAACGTTCGCTGTTTTGTTACGTCCGGTCAGGCTAACCCATACCTTGTTTACGTCTTTTCCATTGAATTTTTTCAATGTGGGAGGGGGGTATTACTTTTCTTGTATTTTAACGTTTATTATTAATTTATTATATTATTAATTTGTTAAAAGGTAGGCAATCCATCACTAAGTATTGGCACCTATTTAAAAAAAAGGCACTGCATAAATGACAAAAAGTGATTTGAAACAAGCCGATTTTCAAATAGAAAAAAATGGTTTTATGAGGGGAGGGGGTGGCAAAGCTTTGTAACATAATATTGGAGGAGGTCTAACTTTTTGGGACGATGTGAGATGAGGGGGGGGGGCAAAATCGCGTGACGTCATTTTGGACGGCCCCTTATGACCTATTACCCCCCCCCCCCATAACCCTGATCTCAGCTCTGCCTCATCACTAGTTTGGGATTTCAGTGGGATCCACTTACCAAACTTCATTAACGATCAGAGGCGTCACTAGGGTTGATGTCACCCGGGGCGGTAGCTCATGGTGTCACCCCCTCACAACTTAGCCCATAGAACTCCACCAAGATTTCCAGTGCCAAATAACGGGAACATGCACAATGTTACATTTTGGTGTCACTCCCTTGATGGTGTCACTCGTGGCGGCCCGCCCCCACCGCACCCCCTAGTGACGCCACTTTTAACAATGTATACATCAGTTATATCAATAATACACTTTTTGTGTGGACATGACTAGTTATCTTACTAAAAATCTTACCTTGACTTGACTTTGTTCGATGCTCAACTGATAATTTTCTTCCGGGTGGATTTGGTTGGTTTTCTTCCATATGTTGTTCATCTTTGATCTATGTTCGATTTTGTTTTTCTATTTAATCCTTGGTTTAAAAATAACTGAGTTCAGCTACAGACTAATCGTCTCAAACATTTTCCTAAAGCTAAATATCTCAAGCAATTTTCTGGACTTAATTATGTCTAAAACATTGTCCTACTCCTAGTGCCTCATATATGTTCACATATTGCCTAAAGGTCGCATTAGTATTGACGTGGCACTAAAGTTGTTTATCTATCATGTCAAGGAATGACATCAAATAAATTCTGTAACTGCGTCACGGCATGCACCTCGTCACATGACGAAAGTCTGCTCTTACATCCCATAACCACTCGCTGTACTCACGTGACTACTGTTTTGGAGTCTTCGGTTTCTTGGAATCAGAAATCATTAGATCTATGGGGGAAAAAAATCAATTTACGTGTTCAGACTTGTTCAAGGTCACTTTTGGTTTCTCTTCGCCGAATCGACACATAATTAAACACTTTTATACACGTTATAATCATAACATAGCATTTTAAATATTTATACCACAGCGTTTTAAATGATTCTTACGTATTGTTTTTGAATATTAACACCAAAACATTTTTAAATTACTTCTAAGATATTTTTTTACTAGTCGTCTAAGTATGTTTTAATTACTTATCAAATTGGGTTTCATATACTTCCCCCATTATATTTTAAGTTTTTTTTTTTAATTGTTAGCCTATATCAAAAAAAAAATTAATAACACATAGCATTACACCCTTTCAGGTATTTTACTATGTCTTAAATTTATTCTTGTTATTCACAAAAATATGTTGTATTTTTGCTTATTCTTTCTTTAGATTAAAAAAAAATTCCGAAACAGAAAGAAAGAGAAATAAATAAGTAAATGCAACTAAATAAAATTTTAGATGCAGATGTCTATCAATAGTTTCAACAGCTAAACAGAGTGGACCAAAGAGATGAAGTCAACAGGTTTAAGTACAGACCTAATGAGGGAAATAAACTCCTAAAACGTCATGTCATGAAATGTTTAAGAGTGTTTTAACTTAACTTATTATTAGAGTAATGTTGTAGATACTCAAAGACTTAACTAATGTTGTAGGTACTCAAAGACTTAACTAATGTTGTAGGTACCCAAAGACTTAACTAATGTTGTAGGTACTCAAAGACTTAACTAATGTTGTAGGTACTCAAAGACTTAACTAATGTTGTAGGTACTCAAAGACTTAACTTATGTTGTAGGTACTCAAAGACTTAACTAATGTTGTAGATACTCAAAGACTTAACTAATGTTGTAGATACTCAAAGACTTAATTAATGTTGTAGGTACTCAAAGACTTAACTAATGTTGTAGGTACTCAACGACTTAACTTATTAATATATAATAATAGGTACGCTTTATACAAACTGCCTCCTCCGTTTAAGAAATCTTTTTCTTCTATAATTTAAATATATCAAACAAAGTCACAAACTAACATTTTTTAAAATAAAATTTGATTCCGTTTATGAAAATTATTATTTTAACATTTCGTTGATAATATGACTGAAATGATTTTTATTAAGGGAGCTTGGGAATGGATAGAGATTAGGAAACGGGAAAATTGAAGGCATTGTTTCGAATGATGATTCAAATTCAATCGTCAATGTTTTAAAACCATCGTGACGTCACGCCATGGACTTACAGGCTAATGGTTGAAACCAGTTCAAAGAATTGTTCGGTTCGCCTGCATAAAAAAAAAAAATCGATTTCGTGGCCTCGATTTTTTTTTAATGCAGCCGAGCGGAACAATTCAAAGAATTCAAAGAATTGTTCCGCTCGGCTGCATTAAAAAAAATCGAGGCTACGATATCGATTCTTCGATCTGCCAATGATTCATCAAACAGAGAAATTGCTTTTTGACGAGCTATGACGATGGCCAAATGAACTGAAGAGAAGCTTGCGGTGATAAAAAATATTAAGCGGTGCAGACAATGGTGTTCGTGTTCAATTTTGAAATCCATGTAACATCTTTATTTACTCAAACTTTATTATTTCTTATTGTTATTAGTGGAATGTGTCATTTCTGAGATTTATTGCTTTTGAATTTTATCATTTTATAATATGATCTAAATCAGTGCTTCTCAAACTATTTCGTATGACGGACTGGCGGGATTTTTTTTTTTTTTTTTTTTTTTTTTTTTTTTTTTTTTGCCATTTCACCATGGACCGGTGCACTATTTTCCCATACTGACGTGATAACAAAATGAGACCCTAATTGTCTAAAGCTCTTCAAGACTAAGCATAAATTCGACGTGTTTTATGCTACATGTCATAAACAAAATTGTTTAAAGATTAAACTTAAGCCTTCATTGCTTTATTCACACTCATCTTCATTTTAAAAAATAAAAATGGGTTGATAATGGCATCCATCTTTTTTTAAAACTGTTTTTAAAATGATAGTACTTTGATAAAATCATATCCCGAATTAATGGTAAGTTTTTATTAAATAGACCGTAAAAAAAATCGTGGCTCGATTGAGAACAATGCTACTCACAATGGAGAACAAACAGCCATACTGCTGCTGTACTTTGTCTTAATAAGACTCATTGTTGAACGACAAGTCCCACATGGGTGAGATGAGGGAAATGGAAGAGGAACCATGAGATTAACTTCGGCAAGTGAATTCAAAAGGATGCAAGAGAGGTCAAAGTTCCAAAATTCCCTTTTATAACTTCATTAGTAGCTATTTACAGCAAGATAACTTCCAGTTACAGACAAGTCAACCTTTGAAGCAATAAATGGATTGCTTTATAGCCATTACCTTCCGTGGCTCATCTTCTGTTGGAAATTAGAACTCAAAACTGTCAAATAATTTTGTCAAGTGCTCAATGTTTACTTTTTGCAAAGATGGAACATCAAGCTCTTCACCTGCTCCATCGATAGATGCTGGTAAATTGTGAAACATATCGAAACAATCTGCTTATACTCGACTCTTCCATGCTGTTGGCTTGCGTTTCTGTCAATCAATATTTTCCGTCATTGTAAATAATGAAGCCATCCTTCCTTGCATGGAGATATTTAGCTCATTAAAACTGCCAAAGATATCAGCCAGATAAGGCGACTTGGCTGTCCAATTTACATTTTGAAACAAACGAGACCAATCTGGCTTTTTCTCCTGTAGAAACTGGCCCAGTTCCCTTCGCATTTCAAAAACTCTAAGCAGAAATTTCTCTTGAGACAACCAACGCACATCAGCATACAGTAAGTTTTTGTTCAGCACCCATTTCTTTACAAAATGCAGCAAATAATCTTCAATTCAAAGCATTTGTCTTGACGTTGTTCCAATATTTTACTACTTCGCTGTCCACGTTGTTTAGTTCTATTGACATATGCTAAGGGGCTAAACTTTCACGGTGAGATAAAACAGTGGGTTAACTTGCATTCTGGAGCTAATTGAATAATCTTGTTGACAACTCGAGAACGTCATCCAGGCATGACAGCAACGCCACCCAGGCATGACAGCAGCGCCATCCTTACAATATATAAATTCTACCTGATACTAGCCAACAATGTAACCGTGAACGGCCTTAAATATTTCAGAACTAGTTGTATTTGTTGGTCATTTAGTAGAACAGAAATCTCTTCCTTTAAGTCAAAAACAAATTACACAAACTATTTGTGTAAGAAGACAATTAATTTAAGCTTTATTTATGAACTATTACTAATAACAGTTGATGTTTCGGCTCATGCCTTCATCGGTACAATAACATAAATAATTACTTACATAAATCTTAAAATACATAATATGATAAAATATGAAAAGAAACGAAAAACAAAAACAAGCAAGGACACAGAATACAGGAAAAAGGAGGAAGTTGAAGTATCTAAAGTAACAGTGAAAACCACAACTGGAAAACGATTTTGCAGTCAAGTAAAATTGTGGAATTGATTAATTCCATATGGAGCCAACGTACCAAATCGTTTTATGGGTCTATTTTCCATGTGGACTCTATCATGAGTATTGGTTGCATTTAGAATATCAGTAAATGCAATATCCAAAATGCCGTCATGGTCAACACTGTTAAAATGTTTAGACACAGGACACTGGACCTGTTTATTTATATTGTACAGGTGTTCTCTAAACCGATCTCCAAGACGATGACCTGTCTCACCCACATAGATTTTATTGCAAATAATTGCATAAATCACGTTGCGAATTGTGCAAGTGAATCCATCTTTTATTACAAATTGCTCAAGAGGGAACGAAATTTTGTTAATTTCAACCTCATATGGACAAGTATTGCAATGGTTACGGTTGCAACCTTTTGTTCCAATATGTGCTTTCATTTTGGGAAGGGGACTTCTTACACGTATGTCTCTGAGGCTTCTATCTCTCTGGAAAGCAAAAAAATGAAGGTTTTTTGAAGCCCTGTTGAGTTAGAGGGTCAGCCATAAGGATTGGTCGGTTTTTTGAGACTCATCTGGTGGGCTTTAAAATTATGAGGATGGGGAGTTAAAATAAATTTGGATCGATCACATTGATCGTGAACAGCTGATGTAATTGTGTCCTGTCTGGTCATGCCTTTAATTCTATTGACAGCTGATGTTAAGATTGTTTCCGGGTATGACCTCCTTCTAGAAAAAGTCCAGCATTTCATCACTTCTTTCCAAGAAGTCTCCCTCATCACTGAAGTCTTTTAAGTTTTAATGTTGTGAAAATGGTATGGAGTTCCTACAAGATTGAGGATGGGACGATGTATACAGATGGAAACTAGGGCTGACTGTAGGCTTGTACAAAGATATTTTGTTTTCTTTCAATTTAATTTGTATGTCCAAAAAATTAACAGCACTCCTATGAAGTCATCATGAGTAAACCATATAACATAATATTTTGATATCAAATGATGCAGTATGACAACGTTAAATATTCTGTTAATGGTTCTCAAATTTATATAAACTTAAGGCTTAAGAACATCAGTATGAGAGTCGAGAGCTCTACCTCTCGACCGCGCTACCTCTCGACCACCACATCTGATAAAAACTTCTATCTTTTATTTATATTTTGTCCTGCTCCTTTTTGTCACATTTGTTGTAAACTTTTAAACAATGGCAACAATGGGTTACTAACTTTAGTGGGACTAACATTAATGGCTATAACATCATAATGAAAAATTTACAAAAACCGGAACAATTTTATAAAAAAATCCTTTGTTTCGGTAAATAATTTTAACATTTATTTTTAAAAAAAAATAATTTAATTGCCCAAGTCACTCACTCACTCACTCACTCACTCATTGTAACCGTAACGCTATGACGTCATTGTTTGAGCTTATACTTTAATACTAGGTGTGCATCAGGTGGTGTACGGTGTGCAAAATACTTATAAATTAAAGATTACTTTTGAAATAGCACCACAGTTCATAGCAGGTAAAAAATCACGTGGGTTTCTCGACGTAAATTATATGACGTCATAGTTTTAGCTTAGCCTATATTTTAATTTTTTGGAAAAGGGAACGATTTAAAAAGCGCTCTTGAGGGTTTATAATCATAAAATAATTTATGTACTTTTCAGAAGGTTAAAGTTTTCGTATTTAACAAACAAGGATAAGTTACTTTAGCTTTTGAAAAAACAACTAGTATATTATAACTTTCAAAGTTCTAAATTAATCGTTATTAATAAATTGTTCGAGAGCCGCAATCAGCTAGCTGGCCGTAATTTTCCCACTGATGCTCTAGTCTTTCTATGTTCATGCTTTAACTCATTGTTTCATTTATATAAATTTGAGAGTTCTCCGATAATTAAAATGGCATCTTAAGTTTGGGTTAGTTGTTACTGCCGGGTCTAGTCATTCTTTTCGTAGACCGTAGCCTCTGTGTGTGCATCTTTTGTGAACTTAGATCCAAATATATCTAAATATATTTTTGTTAGTGTCTTAAATTTCTGACTTTTAACTTTATGCTAAAATTATAAATTATATATATTCTTATTGGCATAAAAAGTACACACACACTTTTTTAATGTGATATGATAACGCAGTGTACCAAAGACCGACTATCAACATTGCTTATAACGTATTCTGGGTGACTGCCCCTGATCTAGACAAGAGTTATTAATACTTGTTTGGCGGCAGTAAGTTAAGGACCGTCCATAATTTACGTCACGTCACGATATTTTTGACCATTTTTAACTACCCCCCTACCCACTGTCTCACTTTCTTACAGCCC
>MUZC01004512.1:161067-171150 GCA_002072015.1 Radix auricularia | reverse complement strand
GTTGATTGGGGCCATGTAAGTCATTGGTTGATTGGGGCCAAGTAAGTCATTTGTTGATTGGGGCCAAGTAAGTCATTGGTTGATTGGGGCCAAATAAGTCATTGGTTGATTGGGGCCAAATAATTCATTGGTTGATTGGGGCCGTGTAATTCATTGGTTGATTGGGGCCAAGTACAATTTATAAGTGGTATGCGTTAGGTATAATCAGATAACTGGTGTTTACTAAATCATCAGATGATTGGTTGTAAGTGGAAAATAAGCACAATATGGGTGCTAAGCTGTCAGATGATTGGTTGTAAGTGAAAAATAAGCACAATATGGGTGCTTAGCTGTCAGATGATTGGTTGTAAGTGAAAAATAAGCACAATATGGGTGCTAAGCTGTCAGATGATTGGTTGTAAGTGAAAAATAAGCACAATATGGGTGCTAAGCTGTCAGATGATTGGTGCATGCAATCAGCAAGTACTTAAAACATTTCAATCTGACATGGCAATTCAACTGTTATCCCATCAATGAAGACCTAAATTAAATTGACTTATGTATCCCATGACAGTGAAAGTGGTTGAGTTTTTTCTAGATCCACCAAAACTTGATGTGTCAACTAGGTGTACATTTCTTTCTTGTTTCCTGTCTCCGCAGCGCACATGACATGATAGAACTTTTCCGCAAACTCGAGAAAGACAACTCTGGCAACGTAGATATAGACAAAGCTTTTGAAGCATTAAAAAATGTTGACAGCGGAAAAGGCAAACTCTCGGAGGAGGAGATCGCCATGTTCCTAAAAACGACAGCGGGGGAATCTAAAACTATCGACCTCCACAAGTTCCTAAACATGATGTGTCGACTCAAAGTTTACAAGGGAGTGGAGTAAATGGTCCGAAAAGTTTGTTCAATTATAGAACCACAGAAATTGATGCCTAATTTATATTACATAATAACTGATGATGTATGAGGAGTGCAGAGTGGTTGAGGGAAGGCTAGTGTGTAAGTGTAATGGAAAAATCTTCTCTTGTGATAAAATAATTGTGTCAATAGGGTTTGTCTTGGTTAGGCCTGATATGACGTTAAAAAAATCTATTATTAAAGATTTGATTAGCACTTAATTTCAGTGGGAAATGCAAGTCTTAGTTTTAAATGACACTGAATTGTATGCTCCAAAACGATAAATTTCATCTGCAAGTTTAAAAAACAATAAACGTCAGAGTGGATAATCACTCATAAGTTACCCATCTTAGAGAATGACATATTAAGTAATAAAACCTACATTCCATTGACCAATGGGTATCCTACATATATCCTACATTTTGTATACATGTATCCCATGTTTACTAGTGGGTATATTCATGCATATGCCCCACATTGACCAATGTGTAGACATGAATCTAATGATGACCGATGTGTGTACACATAACCAATATTGACCATCATGTAATTATATAACCAATATAGTAAAGAAAGTGTATAGATGAATGAATGTATTTCAGTTAGTCATTTCAACATCAGATATTTTCCTACAATAATGTCATGACCATGGTGCTGGATGTTATCTGTATTTGTAATAAAATTAATATTTAAATATCTGTTAACAATTCATGAATATCTAGTGAGAAAATACATAATCAAATTTTTTTTAGTTGAAAACAAATTTCATATCTGCATCTAATATTTTGAAAACCTTTGGTCTGTGTCCACTGGTCTTTGTCCAGTTGCCTGTACCTTAAGTTATGTACCATTGTATCATGCAAGTAGTCATATTTCCTCCACCTTGACTTACCCCCCTTTAGTCGTGGATGCGTGTCAGGAACGAAGATACTGTTTGATTCTTGTCAGAATATTTGATGCTTATTGAATAGAACATGTTTAAAGAGTATGTTCAAAACCCAGAAAAATGTAAAATATTGAGTTTTGTTTGTAGTGATGAAAATGATAATGTTTATCTCATTTATTGTGTAAATAATCATAATATATATATATGTACAATGATGTAGTATAATAAAGAAAACTAGTCAATTACATTTAGTTCATTGAGCTTTCTTATGAATTATGAAGAATCTAAGTAAACTTGTAAGAAAAAGAGTATTTATTGTACACACATGACTGCTGTAGGCCAAACTGAGACCACATTTTATATCATGACTCTGTCAAAGTAAAGGTCTCACCAAATGACAAGTAGCTACTTAAATGAAAGTGATCAAAAACTAATTACAATCAAGTACAACTTATTAAAAAGTTATTCAAAACAATACATTCACATAATAAAATAACGAAACATTCAATTTTTACATTTTATTTCACAAATTCTCTTATAAAAACTTTGTTGGCATTTAGTTCTTCAGTATTCTTATTTTATTCTATTCCTATATCTTCCAACATCTGTTAAAGTTTTCAGATACTGGTTAAATAAGCTTGACAAGAACTTGTGTGTAGAGATTTAGCAACACAGGAAAAAAAACACTGTCTTCTCACAATTTCTTTTTTTTCACTCTAAGAGGAAAGTCAAACCTTGAGTCCTCCCATGCCAAGTTCTATCTTGGTGAGTTGGCACCACGAAAATAAGGTCAACGTTTAAGTGACTGATTGCTGTGACAGTCTTCTCAAAATTTGTTTCTTTCACTCTAAGAGGAAAGTCAAACCTTGAGTCCTCCCATGCCAAGTTCTATCTTGGTGAGTTGGCACCACAAAAATAAGGTCAACGTTTAAGTGACTGATTGCCTTGACAGTTTTTAAAAAAAAAATAATGGCCAGCCTTGTTAACACTTGATGAATTTTAACATCAAATTATTTAATACCTTGGCTGTGGTAATTTACATACAGTTGAGAATCAATATTGCCAAAACAAAATATAACTGTTCAACGTAGTTATAAAATTGTCAGTCAGGTCTCTATGCACAGATACCACTCTTGCCAAAGTTGTACAAGTTCCCCAGTCGGCATGGCACCTATTGACATCTCAACTTGGTCAAAGTCTGGTTCAAGCCATTTTGCTCATATGGTTCCATAAGATCTAATCACCTTTGCCCACTGCCCACTTTAGTAAATGTAATAACATATGTGATTTGTATGGTTCCATAAGATGTGATCACCTTTGCCCACTTTAGTAAATGTAATAACGTAAGTGATCTGTGTCATCTGGTTTCACCATCTTCTCCCTCGTCTTCCTTCCCAAGAAACTTGTCACAACAAAAAGCTGCTTCTGGCACTTGTGTTAGAGCTGTGTGTACGTTGTGTCTGGACAGCCAGTTATTGGACCTAGATGTACCATACCAGGGACAAGTGTTACACGCAACATACCAAACACAAGTGTTATATGCATCATACCAAACACAAGTGTTACACGCATCATACCAAACACAAGTGTTACACGCATCATACCAAACACAAGTGTTACACGCATCATACCAAACACAAGTGTTACATGCATCATACCAAACACAAGTGTTACACGCATCATACCAGGGACAAGTGTTATATGCATCACATTAAAGTCAAAATGTAAATTATTTGTAAACCAAAATTCTCGTATTCAAAGTAGATTTTAAATTAGACCAAGGCTATCCCATAAAGACATTATTTTGAGTTCAGACCACCACTTTAAATTTAGACCATCACTATAAATTCAGCCCACCACTTTAAATTTAGACCATCACTATAAATTTAGACCATCACTATAAATTCAGCCCACTTTAAATTTAGACCATCACTTTAAATTTAGACCATCACTTTAAATTTAGACCATCACTATAAATTTAGACCATCACTATAAATTCAGACCACCACTTTAAATTTAGACCATCACTATAAATTTAGACCATCACTATAAATTTAGACCATCACTTAGTCATAATGGCAATATAATATTAAATAATAACTTACCCATTCTGCTGTTGTGTTAGAGCCACTGCCTCTCGGAGTATGTCAGTGCTGAATTCTAACATTGTCTGTTAGGATTAATGCATACATTGATAATTCAACATATTTCATAATGGTATGACATTTAGAACTATAAAATACAAAGTGGTAGCCTGTATCAAAGCGTTCAACACAGAATCCTTTGATGATTTCTTTAAAATATCCATTACAGAGGTGCTAAATGTCACTATATTTGATCCATAACTTAAAGAGCAAATATGTGGTGCTAATTGCCACTATATTTAATCCATACCTTATAGAGCATATCTGGGGTGCTAAATGTCACTATATTTGATCCATACCTTATAGAGCATATCTGAGGTGCTAAATGTCATGGTATTTGATCCATACCTTATAGAGCATATCTGAGGTGCTAAATGTCACTATATTTGATCCATACCTTATAGAGCATATCTGGGGTGCTAAATGTCAATATATTTGATCCATACCTTATAGAGAATATCTGTGGTGCTAAATGTCACTATATTTGATCCATACCATATAGAGCATATCTGGGGTGCTAAATGTCACTAAATTTGATCCATACCTTATAGAGCATATCTGAGGTGCTAAATGTCACTACATTTGATCCATACCTTATAGAGCATATATGAGGTGCTAAATGTCACTATATTTGATCCATACCTTATAGAGCATATCTGAGGTGCTAAATATCACAGTATTTGATCTATACCTTATAGAGCATATCTGAGGTGCTAAATATCCCTATATTTGATCCATACCTTATAGAGCATATCTGCCACAGACAAGGAGATGAATCCAGGCTCTACTACAGTTGGTTGGAGTTTGATTCCTCTCTGATAGAAATGTATGAATCATGTAACAGAAATAACAAGAGGGGACACTACATGAATCTAGATAGATGTTTGTAAAACTACATAAATCTAGATAGATGTTTGTAAAACTACATAAATCTAGATAGATGTTTGTAAAACAACATGAATCTAGATAGATGTTTGTAAAACTACATAAATCTAGATAGATGTTTGTAAAACTACCTAATCTAGATAGATGTTTGTAAAACTACATGAATCTAGATAGATGTTTGTAAAACTACATAAATCTAGATAGATGTTTGTAAAACTAACTACATGAATCTAGATAGATGTTTGTAAAACTAACTACATGAATCTAGATAGATGTTAGTAAAACTAACTACATAAATCTAGATAGATGTTTGTAAAACTAACTACATTAATCTAGATAGATGTTTGTAAAACTACATGAATCTAGATAGATGTTTGTAAAACTACATGAATCTAGATAGATGTTTGTAAAACTAACTACATTAATCTAGATAGATGTTTGTAAAACTAACCATCATCTTGGTGAGATGATTTGATGGAATTGTTCTTTCATAATTTATCTTAATTGTTCTCACTTTAATCAAATAGTATTTTTTTAAAGTGTATGTTAAAAAAATTTTCAAAATAAAACAGTGTAGTCAGTAAATAAGAATTTTTGTCAACACAGATGCAATTTTCTAATTATGTTTAAATCAAAGACAAATAACCTTTCTAAGTTCATCAAAAACAAAGAGGGCCCCATCAGAAGGCTGTTCCACCCACTCTACACCAAGTCCTTGTTTAATCAACATTTCATCTACAAGTTTATTCCCTCTCAACTTTGCTGGCAGACGTGAACTCTGTGCTTCTGAAACTACACCAAAAAAAACCACCATGAAGCATATTGAAAACTCACCGGTTGTGATATCTATAAGAACATTGTATTCCTGTTTAAAGACCAAGGATGCTGGTATCTAAATAAAATTTGACAGCATCCATTTACTATCAAGACTAATAAATATTGCGTGTGAATATAACACCATCTATAAACTATTAAAATTAATAAATAATTCATGTACATATAACACCATCTATAAACTATTAAAATGAACAAATAATTCATGTACATATAACACCATCTATAAACAATCAAAACTAATAAATATTGCGTGTGCATATAACACCATCTATAAACTATTAAAACTAATGAATAATTCATGTACATATAACACCATCTATAAACTATTACAACTAATACACAGTACATGTACACATATCACCATCTATAAACAATCAAAACTAATAAATATTGCATGTGAATATAACACCATCTATAAACTATTAAAATTAATAAATAATTCATGTACATATAACACCATCTATAAACTATTACAACTAATACACAGTACATGTACACATATCACCATCTATAAACAATCAAAACTAATAAATATTGCGTGTGTATATAACACCATCTATAAACTATTAAAATTAATAAATATTGCGTGTGTATATAACACCATCTATAAACTATTAAAACTAATGAATACTTCATGTACATTCACCACCTAATGACTAAATGTACATAATTTTGACAGTGATGACCTACCAGGACTGAGGACATCCACATCCCCGTCATCAATGTCCTCCCTGGCAAGGAGGTGGGACAATTCTTTCTCTATGGCTGCCACTGGAGTAAATGATGTGATGGAACCAGCTGATGGTACAAGTGCAGTTTCATAGTCCAATCTCAATTTCTTCACTGAAAACAGAAAACATTTTTTAAATGAATACAGAGGGGATATTTGGGGTCAAATAAACGCAACAAAACAAAAACATTAAAACTACAGCAAGAATATTACATAAGATCAATATAAACATCAACGTTACACATATATTATTTCATACATCATAAATCTTACCAACGGGACAAGGGCTGTAAGCATGTATCCTGCACCAGTTAACCAGTTGACGTGTTGACATGAGTTCTTTCCCTTTAAACTCATTCTTGTTTCCTAGGCACTTTCTCAGATACTTGAGGACAAAACATGCCCGATGCCACTAGAATGACATTAACTATTAACACAATAATTTTCAGGATAATTTCATGGCTATTTAATGTGTAAAATTATTTTGGCGGCTGGGTAGTGAAGTCAATAGTGCGCTCGCCTCACAAGCCGAGGGGCGTGGGATCGAGCCCACGTAAAAGCCACTATAAAAATGTTGAGAAATGACTAACGCTAAGAAATTCCTCCGCTGACCTGGAGAGGGATGGGCGCCGCCAGTGTCTACCAAGCCCGAGAATGTTCTAATGGAAACATTAGAACCCCCTACGACCTCAAAAAAGAGGTTATGGGACTATACAAAAATTAATTTTAAATTATTTTACTGAATAAAGATTTTTAGCGTAAAAAGATTGCTTTACTGCACAACTCCAATGATAATCAGTACAGTTTTAATTTTCAAACAAGACTTAAACTTAATACTCTTCCAGCACATTCTGCACTACAAAGAAAGATGAAATATAATTACCATACTGTAATTTAGAATACTATGACAGCAGTCTTACCTCACTAGCTCTCTGTTTGCCTACAGGCCATTTGTTCCATTGCTCTGCAGACTCAGCACAGTAAGGATGAGTCAATTTGTCTGGGAGGTGAGATTTTAAAAAAAAGTTGTCTATGACAAGAATCTTACAATAAATAAGGATTCTATCAAAGATGAGCAGTTATTTACAGCAGTAACATTTAATTTGTATCATAATTATATTCCACTTTCTTTTTATTTTTTAATGCAGCTGTAAAAGTTAATAATTTCTTTGATGAATATTAGTATCACCTGTGTCGCATTAAATTTTTTTTTATAGTATTTTGGAATTTTAGGAAAAGATATCCAGCATTTAAAAATGAAAGTTAGCATTTCCTCCCTTGACTACTTACTGACATTAGTCTGAATCAAGGGATGCAACTTCAGTCCAGCTCTTGTCAGTGCAATCAGGCTGGGGAAATCCTCTGGTCTGTAAAATTACATTTGACAAAAATAATTATTTTATTGTATCAATGAAATATATCTTTTAATTTATCTTTTTTATTTTTTCAGGTTTATAAACAGATTCCAAACAAAAATATTCTTATTGGCAGAGTGGAAGCAGCTAAAGAAAGTAATCAGTCCAGAAGCTAATGGTAGATTTTAATACCAACGTCATCAATAATAATAATACACCACATACTGCATCTCTGTGAGAAAAATGTAACTTATAAATGGTAGCATTAGGTAATATTCATATAATTAGGTTTGTAACTCTGCAACTCAGCATAAACATTTCAATTACACATTGACTCATCCTAACCCTCCAGAGTCAAAATAAACATTCCAATTATACACTGACTCATCCTAGCTGTCCTGAGTCAACATAAACATTCCAATTATACACTGACTCATCCTAGCTGTCCTGAGTCAACATAAACATTCCAATTATACACTGACTCATCCTAACTCTCCTGAGTCAGCATAAACATTCCAATTACACATTGACTCATCCTAACTGTCCTGAGTCAACATAAACATTCCAATTACACATTGACTCATCCTAACTGTCCGGAGTCTGTCAACAGTGAAACAAATGGCATGTAGGCACAGAGAGAGCTAGTGATGTAAGACATTGTTACTATTGGTATAAGTAATGGAGTAAAATTATAAATGTTGAATTTTCTTTTAGTGTGGAATGTGTCATTAATGTGAATGTAGCCTGTGAATTGTGTTCATTATTGGTAATTATTACTTAGGAAAGAATTTGCAGAATCTACATTATTTCAGAGTTTTCAATTAGTTTCCACTATTAGGCTATTTGTGTACTTCAAGTTAAATATAGAATAAATTACTTTTGAAAAAAGATGAAGTTTTCAAATTTTTTTCACCCAATTTAGTGGAATACATTGAAGAAGATAACTTCAGATAATTCCAATTTTTGTACAAGGACCAAGTTCCCTTGTTTGCCAGTACTTTTTGGATCAATAAATTCTCTCAATTTTTAGGTATTCATTTCAATCTCTGCCTCAGCCATACTATGGTAAAATATAACCAGGCTGTCAGTTTGTAAATAACTACTAGGGAAGGCTCAAATAAGCTTTCAAAATTCCATTTACTGAACTCTGATTTAGTATATTTTCTAATATTCTTTTAATCTTCAGTCATACCTCGCCTTACAAACGCTTTTCAGCTTTTGAACTTGGAGGTTTGGTTTGGCTTTTGAACTCTTTTTGGCTTACGTACTTTGAGTGTTAAAATTTGTTTGGGCTAAATTCTCCCTAAAATAGTAAAGGGATTAAATATCAAATCACAATTGTAATCTATATCAATTAAAATTGAAACTTAATTCATTTTTTATCTATGCAGACATGTTTGTTTATTACAGTACTCATGTGAAGCCATTTTGCATGCGTAAATGTTTATGAGTTAACAAAACAAATGGAATTGGTTAAGTCTAATCCAAAAGTCATAATTTCAATATCACAGAGTAATTAATATGTGACGGCAATTAAGTAAAGATATGCATGTAAGTTCATGTTTATTATTAGGTGCATATTCATAACATACATTTATTTCATCACAATAAATGGACAAAGTTGCCGGATGTTGGAGTTATTCCTAGCTGGTGCCACATAAGGTCAATGGTATACATCTGAACTTTGCAAAGATAAGTGATGTGTAAATAAAAGAATACACTGCTCTATATATTTATTTACTTGTTGCCATTAATAATTCAACAGATAAACATATAATTTTTAAAATAAAAATGAAGTGATGGCTCACTGTCACAAAGAATACTATGCTTCGAGTTAATTACTTTTCAAGTTAAATACTGACTTCAGGAACAAATTAAGCACAATAGTATACTGAGATTTTAAAAGTAAATAAGGACTGGGAAAATTAGGCTGACTTATTATGAACACATAGTTAGTTTAACTAAAATTTACACTACCCTTATCTTCAGGCCACCCACTGTCAATCATTGCTTTTCCCTTTACAATATTTTTAATGACATGGTTTTGAATATTGTTTTTTTTAGTAATAGGTTCAAAATTCTTTTTTTTTTTCTTAACAAAAAAAACAACAACCTTTGAAACTCAAGATATCCAATTAAAAAGACAACACTACATTTTAATTTATTGATCTGCACATGCAAAATATTTTTAAGAGGGACTTCATAAAGTACGTCACACTCCAGAGGGGGGCAGGGGATGTAAGAACGTGACAGTTTGTGAAAGGGGGGAGGGGGTTCCGGCCATTTGTGACGTCACGTTTTTTTATGTTAAATTTTCATTATTTTTTTTAATAAAAAATATATTTTTGTACAAAAGTGTGACGT
>MUZC01004512.1:138739-161031 GCA_002072015.1 Radix auricularia | reverse complement strand
GGGGGGGGGGCCGAGATGTGACAGTTTGTGACAGGGGGAGGGGGGAGTTAAAAATTGTCAAAAATAGCATAACATACTTTATGGACGGCCCCTTAGTTATTAGCCAATTCAATAAAAAAATTATCTTTACTTCAACATCTGACAACTTATAAAACCTGCACTTCAATCTTTAAAAAAAATTATTACACAGCTTTGGGCCAGGTGAGCAAAAGATAAATTTTTATTTAATAACTTATTCTAAACCAATTGTCAAGGTATGAGAATCACAGCGAATAGTTGTTGTGACATAATTGTGAGCTCTGGTCAAGTAGTGACTGGAGAAGAGTTCACTTAAACATAACAAAGGGAGTGATAGCCACGCATGATTTAGTGAGGAAGACAGTCAGGCTATAAATTATGTGGTATGTGGAGACACACACAGGATAGTACGGCCATGGTAGTGGAGAGACATTGAGAGTACGGTGATAGTAGTGTCAGTTGGAGTATATAGTACACCATGGAGGTGAGCTTGAGTGTCTAGAGAGGAGTCTTGAGAATATGCACTTATATGTAAGTGGCATTGTAGAATTATACCTTTGGTGTACATGAAACAGTGGCTGTCATTGTATTGCTGACATATTTCATCTATCCAGAACCCAGTACGCAACACCAATGACTTGACCAAATTCAACCATGGACTATTATCATCATTATTTTCCATTCACGTCATCAAATTATTTCCAGTCAAGACACATAATTCCAGACCTATACATTATATGTGCCAAATTATGGACCCTGACAGGTTATTTCCTTTATAGCTTGAGTTGTCCACCAATAATTCAGTTACTCTTTTTATAAAACATAGAATATCCCAGGGCCACTGCACTACAATTTTCATGAATAAAGGGCCACCTTAAAACTTCTTTATATAACATTATAAATTATAAACTTTTACCATGTTTGCAATTCTAAATAATAACAATAAATTTAAGCTTTTAAGATTTTCTTCTAAAAATCTACAGGAGACACAAGCCTTATATAAAGTTGTTCACTGCGATTTCTTGTTGTAAGATTCTTCATTAATGGTCTCAACAAAATTTACAGTTTGAATACTATTAGTATTGTATATCATCTTAACCAGTTATGGTCTGCTGACTTGTGCAGACATTATAAAGAAAGGAAAGAAGAATCTAATTATAACCCTCCATATGTAACCATTTTCGGCAATAAGCATATAAAATATAACAAGTAAAATAAAATACATAACATTTCACTACCATGTCTGTACAAGGAAAACAGTGCTCTGGTCCCTGGTGCAATAGAAAAATTCCTGCCCGTCCATCAGAAGCACTGATCTAAGCTAGTTTACTTCACAAAAAGATTTCATTTCACTGGCATAATTTTCTTTAAACATTACACTAAATTAAGTATCATGATGTTTCTACAGCTGTGAGAAGTTAACTCTAGGTAGAAAAATAATTACATAAAATTCAATGCTTATTATAAAGCAGTTTAGAAGCATTGTATCCATATTTTGGAATATTCTTCAATAGTGAAACATAGAACATTTTCCAAAAAGTATTAATATAAATTTTAGTGTCTATACTTTTAAAAATCTAACCAGGTATATGGTAAATACTATGTGTAGAACACAAAGATACATTTTTCAGCACATTATATTTTAAAAAAACTTCATTGCCAATAAAATGATCTGAGATAAAATAAAAAGATGGAGAGATTTTATCGCTTGTAACCAATCATTAATCATTTATTTTCATGGCTACAGAAGTAATAACAAAAGTGAAGCAAAGATGGGTAAGCCATTTAGGTTGTTGGGTTTTTTTTTACAAGCCTCTAAATTGAGTAAAACTAAAAAAGAAAATTTTGTGCTTCTGAAGTTTAAAGTTTTTTGTGTTTCTTTTAAACTTTGAAATGTAAGCATAACACTAAGTAAAATATAATTTTATTACTTTGTCAGTCAATTTGTGTAAAATCTAAGTACCTAGGACTTAAATAAGATCATAATTCACCACCAGAATAATACATAATAATATTCTCTTTAAACAAAAAATTGCACAAATTGGATTCTAACACTAAATAAAAAAAACTTATCAACTTGCAAAATCTTGATTTTCTTCTATTGAAGAATCATGCATGCATCTAAGAAAGACAATGAATTCATTAAGATAGCCCCATGGCTAACAATAGAAAACATGTTGCACTTGCATTTGGCCAGTAGACTACAGTTGAACAGGAATGTACAACTGAATTTAAGCTTGCCATTGCCACATCAAGAGTGTTGCCGACACTTGTAAAAATACAAGGACTCCATGAATTCGACCAAGACCAATGTTAATATAAATAACCATCGTACTACAATTTTTGGAGTGCCAGTCAGACATTTCTTTGAGACAGATAAGTTTAGCAAATGTATGACACTCATTACATTACATCTTTTGTTAAATAATGAACATTTTGAAACAAATGAAAATTTTTCTCAATTTGTTTCGTGTGAAAGCCAGTGCAATCCTGGGGTACAGCCCTATGTCAGTTCTCATCTTATTTTCATTTAAATACTGATCTGCTTCTCCCAGGTTCATTTGATATCATCAGAAATATATTATCTTTAAAAGCTGGATTGTTCCTAATATTTTTCAGTATCAGGGCAATTCAAATATTCTGTTTAAGAAATATGAGAATGTTATAAGTAAACTTGGCATGAGATCTACTTCAATGCTAGTTAAATCCAATATGGAGATCACCTAACAGAGGACGGACTTACATTAGTTCAGGAATTTCCTCAGCTTCCCCTTCTATTCTATCCTTGGCAGCCAGGATGATTTTCTTGGCTTTAGCAGAACTTTTTTCATAAAGTTCTGGGTTCTTTTTCCATGCCTTCAGTATATCGTAAGGACCTCGTTTCTTCTCTTCCTCAGTCATCACTTTCTTCTCTGGGTTGAGAAGTGCAGCTTGCTGAGAGTTTTTACAATGTTTTGTCATACCCACTGCAGACATTTTTGGGTAAACCTGATTGCTACCATCTGGTGTTTCTAACACCACAACATTATTAGTCTTATTGACAACTATACTCGTATTGTTTGGGCCTGCAGTTCGTATTGGACTTGATATTAATGACACCTGACCAGGCAGTGTGGTCACATTTTTAAGAAGAGAAAACTGTTTGACAGGTTTGGATGCCAAACTTGCCTGATTGACAATGGTGAGAGTCAGGGGGTACGGCCTGACAGCTCCGTTTGTTTCCAGTGCCTTACTGCTAGTTAAAACTGATGTCGGGAGACGAAGCCTGGGGCTGCTTGGTTGGATGACATGCTGCTGTAAGGAGTTGTTCATAAACAGGACTTGAGCTGTTGGCCGATTGTAAACTAACGTCTGATTGACAGGAGCAGGCTTTTGTGTGAGAAGGGACATTGCAACATTTTGATGAGTCGGGGTGACGGGACGGATATTTGAGGCCACAGGCTGTCCATTGACCACCATCCCAGTGAGAAGAGAGACTTGTCGGGGTGCCGTCTGTTTGGTCGGTCCAGCTTGCTGTGTACTATCACGGGCTATAACATTGCCAGTGTTAAGGACGATCAGTTTCTGCATACATGAAGGTTGAGTCTGCTTTAACAGGTGTATTTGTGCCTGTGGAGGTGGCTGTGGTGTCTCAATTTTAGGAGAGAATGCCGGCACCACTTCAACAGATTTGGTGAGGTCAGGTGTATGGTTGAGCCTTGTGCTGGGCTGGATCAGTGTCCGCTCAAACACTTTGTTGGCCCCAACCAGAGATAATGTTTTGGGTTTGCTGTTGGTTGTGGGTGCTATGATGGTGAATACCTGATTTTTTGGAGGGTTCTCACGTTGTAAGCTGCTTGATGAGCTCAGATTGTTATCACCTGCACCGGAGACCTGGTGTATTGTTTGACCAGAGTCTTCCTGAATGAGTTCCTGCTTAACTTGTGACAAATCTTCAGTTAAGGATAACTTTGAAAGATTAGCCCCACTAGATGAAGAAGAACCATCAACAGCAGATGTCATCTTTGTATCCCCAGCTGGAGAAGATTCACTGATGACAGATGTTAAGATCTTGTTTCCCTCAGCAGGGACAGACTCTTTTAATCCCAAAGATGTTGAGATAAGTTTGTCTTCAGATTGGGAAGTTTCTAACTTCTGCACACATGTCAAGGGGGATGATGTTTGAATGTGATCTTTATTATCCACACAGACATCAACAATGTTTAAGTCCTCCTCCCGTGGCACATGAACATCTGAACCACACAAACTTAACACATCAGACTTGGGTAAATCCTCAATGACTGAATGACAGCTATCACCTTCTTCCTCCAGACTGGTATGTTCTATTTTCACATGGCTGACAGATTTCTGACAAACCTGCAACTGACTGCTTTCGTTTGGCACAGGGTCTGCAACAGTCACTTTGTCAGAAGAAACTCTTTCTGCTTCCTGTTCTCTGGTTCTGGCACCTGCTTGCTGTGTACAGGGGATGTTTCCTTTGATACCATTGTCAAAGAACTCTCTGTCCAGCTCTACATCCAACACCTGTTGGTGTCAAAGAAGTTGAACACATTATTGGTGTAGAAAAAGTTATACACATTGCTAGTGTAAAAAAAGCTAAACACATTTAAGTTTAGAAATGTTATAACTGCTTAGGCATCCCAACTAAAATCATTTTAAACTATGGCTAAATTGATTTATCAAGAACCACCTTAAAGCAAATGCAATTACTCAAACTTACAGTTTCAGCACCCGGAGTCTGGAGACCAGTAAATGTTTTGTCAAGCTTAAAGGGGAATACAGTCCAGTTAATATAAATTTATGACATAAAGCAAATAACAAAAATACTACAAATATTTTTCATTCATTAAGAATAATAAATAATTTAATCAGAACTGAGAGATTTTCTTGTCTAAAATAACCTTGAAATGATAGGCATTGACTTTATTAAATACTTCATCACTGGACCATTAAAGTGTTCATTTACTAACTTTGAGGTGATGTATAATGTCCACTGTTTTATTGCGGGAGTCAACAAAATGAAGTTGTACACGGACAGGAAACTCTCCCCAGCCTCTACGTGTCAAATGAAATGGTGGGGAACTGAAAGCAAGCATGAGTCAGAGATTATTTTCACAGTAAACAACTTCAATAAAATCACACAATTTGTGCATTCAAGTTATTTAAATTGTATTTCAAATCTGTTTTTGTTACCCCCACTTCAGTAAAATTCTGTTAATTTTAAATTTTTATAGTGCCTCTTTTCTCCACTGCCAAAGCATTTATTAAAGCAAAAATAGGATGTATTCTTTCCCCTAAAAACTAATTCATCAATTTTTCTGATGAAACAAATCCCTTTGGGTATAGAACTAATTCATCAATGTTTCTGATAAAACAAATCCCTTTGGGTATAGAACTAATTCATCAGTGTTTCTGATAAAACCAATCCCTTTGGGTATAGAAGGAATTCATCAATTTTTCTGATGAAACAAATCCCTTTGGGTATAGAACTAATTCATCAGTGTTTCTGATAAAACCAATCCCCCTGGGTATAGTCTCACCTACTAATGAATCTAATGAGATAAAAAAACAACAACCTTATTTTAGGACCCACCTAACTTCTACTAAATCATTGGGCTTGTAGCTGTGATGTAAGAAGAACCAGACTTTCTTGACAAAGCTGGAGATGTCTGGATCAGACCTCGGACCACGAACATAAACCATCCACTTGTGGCTGGACATGTCATTGGCCTCTCTGTGGTCCACGGGAATGTATCTAAGAGACAATGGGGGAATATCATTGGCTTTTCTAAATAAATTTATAATTTGCACAATTTAGATTAAGAAAAATATTCCATCAAATATTTTTATAAAGATTTTATCGATATCAAAAATAAAGAAAAAATATACAAAATGCCATTTGAATTATATTTTTTTAGACAGAAATATTCATAATCTTCTAAAAAAATAACTTGAATATGTAATAAATTTTTCTAACTTTCAATAAAAATTTTCACTAGGAACGTTCTACCTTATTCTTATTTAAAGCATTTTTAAGTTTGTTCCTAAGCAAAATATTTTATTAAAAAATAAAACTTTGTCTAGCACTTTTAGGAGACAAACTGAATAAACTTACTTTGATACATTTCCCACAACAATTTTTTTCTTGATTTTGAATCTTGCTCTTCTGTCATCATAAGTTGAAGAGTATGATGAAATTGACTTTGGAATCTAAATCAAAATCATCTTATTAAGTTCAACCAAAACAAAACAGATATCTCATAGATTTCCAACTTTTAACCCAATGAGCCCTTCTTGGAAGTCAATACCCTTTAAGCCTTTTCTGGAATAGCTGTTAATCCCATGGGAAATGTATTGGAAAACTAAGAAGCAAATTTTTGGAACTACTAAGCAGGTTTATAAATATAAACTTTAGACCATTAACTGAATCAAACTAGAATTTGCAGTATTGAGTGTGTTGTTTACATTTCTTATTGACATTGTTTATTAATGATTGCTAAAAGCTGAATTTGTTTTTGATAATTATTTTACATCCAAGTGTCAGACCCTCTTACCATGGGAACAGGAGTGGTGCATCTTGTCACAGCTGGGGTAGGCTGAGAGACTTGTACGACTGAGGAGTTCGAGGAATGGTTGTAAATCTTGTTACTTTCTTCACTTTCCATAGGGCCTTTCAAATGAAGAAAAACAAAATGTTATGTTTCATGCACTTCTGCTAGAATGGGTCCTAATTAGGGCTGTCAATATTGTTTAAGAACCTGCCCGGGTTTCCGTCAAAATTTTGAACGGGTACCCAGGTAATGTAAACACAGAAAAGCCCCAGTTTAGACATTGTCGCCACATTTTCACGGTACCTGGGTGCAATTTTACTACCCAGGTAATTGCAAGGCATCGGATACAGTTTTGTCTACCTTGGCAGTGTGGTAGATAAACAAGGTGGAATGGATGCTGATGTCAAAATAAGGATTGGGAAGGCAAGACTTCCATCTCATGGCATAAGTGGAGTAAATTTGTAATTTTAATGACACCTTTAAATGAAGTAATGGTAATGGTGTATAATTAAAATAAGAGGTAAAATAATTCAATGGATTATAACATGCAAGTCTTACGATCCAATGTTTCTCCAACCATGTAAAAATTAGATTAACTTTATTCTATGTAAGGCAATAATGATGATGAACATATTCTTGTTTTCTCACTTTGTCACCTTGCCATTTTGTTTCCATATTGTTTTGTCACCTTTTTTTTTTGTTGTTGTTGTTGTTTTGTCTCCTTGTTGTTTTGTCATGGAACCTAACTCAAGAATATTTGGGTTAGAAAACTAAGCAGCAATTTAAAAATAAGATCTTCAAGGTGAAGCCTTAGCTGCTATATGGAGCAGAGATGTGGAGAAATACGGCCATAAACCTAACCAGAATTCAGTCCTCTTTCAACAATTGTCTAAGAAGGATTCTCAGAATTCAATGAATGGATAAAATCAGCAACCTGGAACTGTGGCAGAGGAAAAATCTGAAGCCAAGTGAGGAAATTATTGTTCAGAAGCAGTGGACTTGGATTGGTCATACACTAAGAAAACATTCCTCCAATACAACAAGGCAAGCACTAAAATGGAACTCCCAGGGAAAAGGAAAAAGAGGTCAGTCAAAAAACACTTGGTGCCGAGAATCGGAGGCAAACATCAAGATAATTGACCATGACTGGAAGATCCTGGAGAAGCTGGCCCAGGATAGGGATGTCTGGAGGTCTCTCGTAGGTGGCCTATGCCCTTGGAGGAATGGCAGACACAGACAATGATGCCCCTCATTGACGAGAAGGATCAACATGTCTCAAATAAATTTCATAGTGTATGCATTCCCATTACAGTGAGCCTTAGCACATCCTATAAAGGCTGAAACATTCAGGTTGGTTTTAAATAAAAGCAACCTTAGCACACCTTATAAAGGCTGAAACATTCACGTTTTAAATAAAAGCAACCTTAGCACACCTTATAAAGGCTGAAACATTCAGGTTTTACATTTGACACTATATAACAGTTTTTACAATTTTAGTTAAAATACTTACTCGATTCCTTCACTTCATGGAGAGTCTGAACAGTGGAGGGGGCTGATATATGATGGCGTGGAGTTTTTCCTATATATTTCTTGACAGTTGGATGCACAGAAGGAGGTGGGCCATTTGAAGTTCCCTGTAGAGATGAAAGCCATTTTTTTCACACAAGCAATGATTTATTTAGATATTAATAAAAAAAACTTAAATAAACTTTAGAAAAATTCTTGGTAAATTTGTTTCTAAAAGAGCAGCATACAAATGTTATGAGATCAAATGTTTATAATTAAAATTTTAACATTTACCTGGGAGGCAGTTGCTGATCTATTTGCTTGACCATAGTAATTGGCTACAATACAAGCTCGCAATCTGTCCATCATTAGCCTGGCCTCATTTAGCCTCTTCATGGAGAAAAGGATCAAATTAATTATAAGTCATGGTTCTAAACAAAAAATACCTCAGCATGCAAAGAAATTATTTATGAATGCGATGGGTCAAGATGTGAAAGCACTGAACTTGGTTATTTAATTGGATACAGTATATTAGTATACAGATGAGCTTACCCAATCAACCTGTTGCAGTTCTGATTCTTTGTTCGTAATTTCTTTACTGAATTCATTTCGGATAATCCCCTGGATACGACGACACACAGCTTGTTTGGCTGTGAATATATCAGTGTGTAGGAATTTTTAACATTTTAATATCAAATTAAATCAATTCCAACTAAAATGGAGCATAACTGAACATAATATATTTACAATAAACTTTCAAGATTTTGTATGAATGAAAGCAAAATTTTCATCAACCTGAATATAAATACCACGTCTACAAAATATATGCTATAAAAATGCCAATACAATAAATTGTTTTATTTACAGGAAGTTAAACAATGAAAAGTCAAATCATTTTGCCTAAATTACCATCTTCTTCCAATGCTTTCTGTCTTTTTGCCTGCTGGTCCCCAACATCAGCATAATCTGGATCGGCTTCTTCAAGATTGCGCTTTTGGGACGCCATTTTAAAACAGCTGCATCTAGATTTTTACCTAACCAATGTAAAAATTACTTAATTATCTAAGGAATAGAGTTAATGTCTAGAGCATTATTTGATTAGAAATAGAATGACATGACTTGCACCCAGGGGCGTCGCCAGGGGGGTGCAGTGGGGGCGGGCCACCACGGGTGACACCATCAGGGGGGGGGGTGACACCAAAATGTAAAATTCTTTATTTTCCCGTTATTTGGCCCCACGTTATGTGGGTCGTGGTGGTCGAGAGGTAGCGCTCTCGACTGTCATACCGATGGTCACGAGTTCGAATCCACACGAAGGTGAGGATTTGTTCTCGGGGCCTGAGGAGTCCCCGAGTCACCCAGCTCCGAATGGGTACCTAACTAGACAATAGTTAGGCGGCTGGGGTATTGCGTGGAACCCCTATAGCCGTGGCCTGTGACCGCTGCATCACTTGCCAACAGATCATCTCTCATGGTCTGTGGACGCAATTATCTTCTGCATAGAAGGAGCGTCTGTATATCTTAGATCTAAGAAAACTCGGAGGAGTTCTATAGGTTAAGTCGTGAGGGGGTGACACCATGAGCTACCGCCCCGAGTGACAACCAACTCCAAGTGACGCCACTGCTTGCACCTCATATGAAGATAGACTGACGCTGACATCTCCATCAATAGGTAATAGGCTGACTTTTAACACATCTTTATCACATCTAGCATCCACTAAAAACAAACTGTTACATCAGTTTTTTTAAAAATTCAAATTTAAAAGCCTGTCTGATGACAATGAAAGTGGTGATTAAGTCAAAAGATGAGACTACTACCTGGCACAACAAAATGCTTTTTACTAAAACTTGTAGTTTATAGGCCTTTCCAAAACTAAAACTTACGCATACTTAACAGATCTTTGGTGATATGATAGGGTTAGCCAATTAGTATTATATAAAAAAGAAAATGTAATTACTAAGTATTTAAAACAAAACACTGCAGCATGGATTGTATTGAGGATGAAAGTGGACCATATTATATTAAACCATAACTTAGGGATCTATACTGGCTTCGTGTGGCTGAAAGAGTTTACCATAAGCTTCTGTCACTATCTTATGGCTGCATAAAAGGATCAGCATTGCAGTATTTAATCGAATTAAATTAAAATTGGAATATGTATCTCTAAGGCTGAAGGGACTGCTCTATCTTCTTCTCTATCTTATCTATACAGACGCTCCTTCTATGCCTAAGATAATTGCGTCCACAGACCATGACAGATGATCTGTTGGCAAGTGATGCAGCGGTCACAGGCCACGGCTATGGGTTCCACCCATTACCCAGCCGCCTAACTATTGTTAGTTACGTACCCATTCGGAGCTGGGTGACTCAGGGACTCCTTAGGCCACAGAACAAAACCTTGCCTTCGCATGGATTTGAACTCATGACCATCGGAACCACTTGACCACCGTGCAATCTTCTACGCAGTCCCTTCTGAAAATTCCTAGCGTAGATGGAATAGGCGGTACAAAAATAGTGGAAAAGTTTTCCGAATTTTTTGAAAGAATGTATGTAATTTAGTAATGTAATTGCAGATATCAATTTAAGAAAATTTTTAGGATTTTAAAAAAAATTTGATAGAGTTAGCGAATTAAAACATCAAAGCGCAATGAGCATGACAGTCTAGCAAGTCGAGGCCAAGGATAGTTCTAGATACTATTGTGAGTGAGAGTGTGAGCGTTATATATTATAAGACAATATAGACTTGAAGAAAGCATTCATTCATTTATAAAATTTTAAAATACATTAAAAAAATTAAGTATAGTAATAGTATAGAGTATAGTATTATTATGATTAATAGACCATTATGATTTATCACTATGACTAATTAGGATTGAGAGTAATCAACTTGACTACGGGTCATTACTTTCACTATTAGTGTGGCCGTGTGCCCGCGCCCCAACTGCTCCCCCCTCACCACGCACCCAAACAAAGGGCCCTCTGTTCAATTAGGCAGAGATTTATGGGACTCGGTCGCCAGCACAATGTTGTGTATATGGCACCTCGTTTCTGGGGTAGGTGAAAATTATCGGTCCTCTAAACAATGACCGGAAATAGTTTCCGTCGCCAGAACAATGTTGTTTATTTTTGGTGCAAGAAGCTTCAGTGGAGGTTACCATTATCAGTCCTCGAACAATGTTCCCTATCTCATCAGCCCGGCACAATGTTGTATTTGGGTGTCAAAACGCATCGCTTGGCGCTTTGCTTTCGGCGTAGGTGACAATTATCAGTGCTCGAACAATACCCCCCACCTATCGCATCAGCCAAGCACAATATAGTTGGGTGCCAGAAACAATTATCGGTCCTCTAAGACAATGACCGGAAATGTACGTTTCCGGCTAGATGATATGACAATATTACTAAGCCGGACTATATAAGGGAGGAGAAAGCTAGGTTGGAGAGAGAATCACCCAGCGAGTCACCGAGAGAATCACTCGGCACCCGGCACCTAGGTAGAATAGGGCATAGGCAGTAGTAGTACAGTCGAAACCGCTTAAGTCGACGACGTTGGGGTATGAAAAATGGCATCGACATAACCGATGATCGAGTTAAAGCAAAAACCAATATGGCGGCAAAATATTAACATGCGCTTGAAATTTCTTTATGTACGTGTTGTGCGTTAATTAGTGATGGGACGATTAATCAGAATCGTATCGGAATATCGGGTCCCTATTTCTTCACTCTTTCGGTTGTTAAGACCGTTCGTTTTTAAAGACCCTTTAAGTTTAAATATAACGCCGTTTTGCGGTGATTCCCAGATTGAGCGATACTGTGCCTTCGAAGCCACTTGCTTGATAACCATTCTCTTCCTAATCATCTTCTTTGGGTCCGTCCCCTCAGCTTACAATGGACTCAGAATGGTCTATCGTGACCTATATATGACTCATGACAAAGCGAACTCTTCTCTATATAAACGTACACAAATAAATTAGGTACTCCTTTTGAACCTTCAACTTTGACATATTTTAATTAATTCTAACCAATAGTTAAATGGCTTTTGCACACGGCCACTTCTTATGAATGAAACAATGAGAACAAAGCAGTAGTACAGTACATGTAATANTAGTCAAAATGAGGTTGAAGGATGAATGGTTGCCAATGACAACAAGTCTGCACACGGTACATTTTATTATTCCATACGATCCCCTCAGCTTACAATGGACTTAGAATTCCTTCGGTAACTTGATGCTAATAGGACTAACCAACAACAATGGTGTGGGAGATTGAGAGTGGGGGTGGGTAAACTGTCTGTAGTCTGTTATATTATATATTTTAAAATCTGGGGAGCCTTGTTTACAGTAAGCAGCCTATGATTTTGGTATCGTCCCATCACTAGCGTTAATAAATGATAATGTTCATGCACGTGTTTTTGGAGTTTTTTTTAACACAACAGCATTGCTGTTATTTGTTTGATGAAGCTATCAGCATGCTATAAAATTGTACAGACATGTTTGCTAACAACAAAAGGTATATGTGCACCAACTGACAGCAGAAATTTACAAATTTAAAATAAAAACCAACGTCGATTATCGATAAAAACTTTTATTATTCTCCAACACATCTCTGAAATGTATCGTATATATGCAGTTACTTTGGTTTCTTTAAAAAGTCTGATACATTTTCGTGGCCTTGATGGCTATAAAATAACTAAGAATTTCAAAAGCCGGCGATTGCCATAGTACCAGTAGCAACACAGCGCTGAGAGCAAAACGCAAGTGGGCTGTGACGTCACCAGCAGACCCTGGTGAGGCAGAAACTTGGTCCCTTCCCTTGGTTATAAAAAAATCATAGCTAACATTTTCAAAAGCTGGCGATTGGTCATGGGGATCGAGATAACAAATGTTAAGTGGCAAATTTGACCCTTTTTTGTGCTCGTGTTATGTGTTATGAGGTTTCGGCGACTTAAAAAAATCGAATTAAACGACGAGAAAATGCTAAGACAAAGAGAGAATTTGGAGGTTCCAATAAAAAACGTCGACATAATAGGATGGTCGAGCTAACCGAGCTCGAGGTAAGTGGGTTCGACTGTACTGTATATTGTGTAACCTGCTAGCTTTAAAGTTAAATTACTTAGACATCAGTTACTGTGTCAACATTAGAAGATAGACCAATAAATCAACTATATTATTATAGTATAGAAACTATAGTTCTCACGACCTGCATTTCTTTTTACCTGTTTGTTAATTGTCAAGTACTTAACAAACGAACGTAGCCCACCACTCGGCTACATTAGTACTATTACTACTCTTCTGATTACTGACTAACACTAACAGTTCAACGAGTGACTCAAGTCAAGTGACTGCTATGAAAAATATACACTGTGATCTGTGTGACTGTGTGCAACCGTGCAGCTTAGCTCGACTTGGGTCGGAAGTCTTAAGTCGAGAAATAGACGAATATTAAATAATACTTAAAGTGAATACAATATATACGTTTTAGTGATGCAGACAATGGCCTTTTCTCCTTTTTTTAAAAGTTATTAGTTAACTTACAACTTTGAGATAACGTCATTCATGGAGAAAAGTTTTTATCATTTTACCACTCTTTAATAGTCGTGAGCAGTTTTAGAAAAGCGCAGCCTGCTAAAAATTAAAAAGTTTCATTTGAAAAACAAGCCAAATCAAATCAAATTAAAATTTTATAATTTTATATTCCCATTTTGGATCTTCATTATTATAAGATTTGTACATATTTTAATACCAACCTTTTTAATTAGTTTTTTAGAAAAAATATTTAAAGAATTTTATGTGGATCTTATACAAAGCATTATTTCCTGAAAATAAGTGCGTATTTTGTAAGATAAGGCATTTACCGATTTTGTCTGTAATCTTGACTAGTAACCAGAATACATAAATGTAAATTTCAATTATTTTTAACATAAATTTGTTTATTTTCTATCTGTTAAAACTATTTTGGATTAGCATTGAAATATTAAACTAAATTATAGTTTTTGAAAATTAATGTCTACTTATATACTCAAAATTAATGTTTGCTCATATTTAAGTTTTAAAATAAAATAACATGGTGATGTTAATTTGCTTGTTTTATTTTACCTTTTACTTTTAGGAGTCTTGAGTTGACTACTTAATGATACAAAAATAATGTAAAAAAGCACTGAGTTGGTTGGACAAAAGCTTCTTTCCATCCTATACATATCTATACAAATCGTATTTTGCTTTTTAAAATTATTATTATTATTTTAACTTTGTATTTTAATATTCGAATAATGTACTTCGACGACAGACTTCGATGTTAAGTAATTTACCAATATACTTTTATTGTAGGCTTTACAGATTTAATTCACGAATGCAGCTTTTAATTTTTTTAAAAAGCAAATTAAATATATGATATATATTTTTAAGCCCCCTCTTTGTTTTGATTTTTTACTCACCGGACTTCCCAGTTTGTTGTTTGCTTTTAAATATTGATGATAACTCTACTCAAAATTATTTTGAGTTGGACTAAAAAGAAAATTATAAACTACCGTATCGCAAAACCCCGACCAATTTTTTTTTTATTAATACAGCTTTAGATTGTCTCAGCTGAAGTTTCTGATACTGTAGTGGATGTTTGCTTTGTAGGTGATAGGCGAAGTGTTAAAAACATTGAAGCAATGTTCCATTTAAGCAGTGCGGCTGCGCAGATATTTGACCGACGCCATCATAGAGTTTAGAATCACTGCGCAGCAAATTGTGTAAATATTGCACAAAAATGGACGTTGGGCAACTTTGCTCACGAGTTTTTTTTTTTTTTTAAATGTATTTTGTGCACACGGAATAAACGAAGTTTAGACTTAGAGGGAACATGGTAGGCAAACGATTTCTCTATGGACACAATAACCTTTGTCAACATTTTGAACAGTCAAGTCTAAAAAAACCTTAACACCGAAAATTGGATTTTTACTTGACATCAAAACTCTTTTCTCGCTGAGACAAATACACTTAGTCAAAATTGCTGAGATTTTTTAAATTTCTACGACACAATTGGACACTAATTGTGCACAAACATCGGATACTCCAAATGCGGCTCAGTACCCGGACTGAATTTCTATAGCAAAACTTTTTGGATCTTCTTGGTTTTATTGTTTCATACGGAGATGACGTATTCCCGAATCGGCGCATTTTACTGCAAATACTTCAAACTATAGCTGTTTCCATTGTAAGCTGTGAGTGGTCCTGCAGCAAACTGAAGCTTATTTTGTCATCTAAGGGATCTTGCACTACTGAGCAGCGAAAGAGGAATGCTTGAGAAAATTAATTTTGACAACGTGATTGACAAGTTTTGGGATATGCGAAACAAGGAGGATCAATTTGTTGAAGACTATGTCTATTTCAATCATGTAAAATTTGTAGAGTATATATTTTTAACGCAATTTCCCTTAGGACAAATTGCTTTTATATATTTGAACTTTCCGACCTGTCTTTTCAAGCTTTGAACAGTTACTCCTCCTGATAATATGTTAAAGAGGTCCCAAGGATGTGCACGGGCTTTAAAAAAATACCGAAAAGGTTTACTGGATTTCCTGGAAAATAATTTTAAAAAATTTTAACGAAAAAAAAAAATCAGTATTTCTCAATTTCTCGCCAATCATAACATAACATCTATCCGGTTGAAATCAACGCCAAACAATAGCTTATATTTAGAACAATGTTGGAGAAGGAAGTTTTGAAAAATCTCTTTTCGTTCGACTCAGGTAATTTTAGCATTAATTTGTTGATATCAATTGTTTGCTTAGTTTCAGAAGTATTGATTTGAAATTACTTTTAATGTAATCTAGAATGATAGTTAATGGGGTTTTCCCGCTATGTCAATGCTAATGTTAGACTGTTGCGCGGTGTACAATACATTGATACATTCTTGGTCCTTTAACCAATCTCTCATATCCTACCCCACCCCCACCCCACAACAAAAAAATTACAAGTGACTGAAAATTAGAGCTGTACCAGATTCACATTTTTAAAATCCTGCCGGAGCCGGATTTGGCCGTATTACTTGAAGTGAACTCCGACCGGTCCTGAGCCAGATTTTTACAAATGGCTGGATGCCGGATTTGTCGGAGCCATTATATATTATATTATTTGCTGGAGTTGGAGCTCGAGCAGGAATTTGTAAAAATGCCCGGATGTTTGTTTATAAAAGCTGTATCAAGAAAATATATGTGTATCTTTGGATCATTCATAGATCTAAAATATATTGAAATGTTTTTTGTGGATTGCCTGTCGCAAACACCTTTACATTACCTGGAATGAAAAGACACGAATGAGTCTTAAATTACTGACACAAAAATGATCTACCGAATTGCTGTATGAACGTCGAGAAAAGCTCAGAGCCTCTGAAAGTAAGGATTTTCATGTTTGTTGAAGAGTTACAATAATTGAGTTACATGATTCCTGCAGTCACCTACAATCATTGAGTTACATGATTCCTGCAGTCACCTACAATCATTGAGTTACATGATTCCCGCAGTCACCTACAATCATTGAGTTACATGATTCCTGCAGTCACCTACAATCATTGAGTTACATGATTCCTGCAGTCACCTACAACGATCCTGTTAATATTTTGTAGTTTTTCTCAGTTTAAAAAAGAAGCGTTATATATAGTGACTTTTCTAATAAACACATGATTGCACTTCGAATGCTTCCAACTATTCCTGTAATCTTGACTTCTGAAGAAAGAATCTTTTTGAAACCAAATCTTATTAAAAGCTATATGCGATAAACAGTGTTTCAAGATCTGCCCAGTAACTGAGCTATTTTGTCTATTTTTAATTAAAATGATGTTTCTAAGGATCCTGATAATATTGAACTTGCCGTTATTTCAGATTTTGCAGCCCCGAAAGCTCGCTAGATTTTACCTATGATCTATAAAAGCAAGGTGGAAGTAGAAGATACAACCAAACCAACGCTAGTGTATACTGTTTTTATGGTTGTAAAGGTTGTACGGCGCCCACTTTGTTTTTGTTGTTGTCAAAAGCCCAAGTAACTTATCCTTGTTTGATAAATACGAAATATTAAACTTTTTGAAAAGCACACAAAGTATTTTATAATTATAAGTTCTCAAATACTCTTTTTACATCGTTCCCTTTTCCAAAAATAAAATATTAGCTAAAAAATAACCTTCATATTATATTTTTTACGGTGAGGAAACACTACTCGCTTTTTTTTAAACTGCTTTGGACTGTTGTACTATTAAAAAATACTTTTTAATTTATAATTATTTTTGCAATCTCCTGCTGCACACCTTGTATTTAAAATAATTAAAATATAAGCTCAAACAATGACGTCATAGCGTTGCGAATCCATCCAGAGACTTGCGCTATATTGTGCATCTTTAATAATATAGTGTGTATAAAAACTGGGCCCCGCATATCGTATGCTGTCTTGGGCCTCGCATACTCTAGGGCCGGTGTCACGAAATAAAGTCTCCCCCAAAATAAAGTCTCCCCCGGAGAAATTATTTTAAAATAAAATCGCCCCCGGAGAATTCGTTTTAAAATAATATCTCCCCCTTTAAAATGGATCCTCCCCTTTATTATTGGAAATTATAAATAATTGTTATATTCCACTTTATTACTTAAAATACAGTTTGTATTTGTTCTTCATGCATTTTTGTATGATTATTGGACATTCAACAATCATAAGCTTAGTCAGGGGCGTAGCAATTTGCTGGCTTAGTGGGTGTATGCCAGGATACACACATTTTTAGAGGTGGCTAATTGCCCAGAGTTATTTAAAAGAATAATAGACAAATGATTTGAAAAATAAAGATGATCAAGTAATACTAGAACGTCACACCGAAGTATTGGAACAAAAATTCACTATTGACGTTTTTTTGTATTACCTGTGGCTAGGACTTACACGAAAGTAGTCGATTGTTATGTGTGCATTATATTGATTCAAAATTATTATTACCGAATTTTGTCTGTAGCCTTTATAAATTTTTCAGCAGAAAATTTAGCAAATTCAATTTGCCAATGATTGTTAATTTATTTGTTAAAATTTAGTTGACTTTTAAATTATATTAAAAGAGATTTCAAATGGGATTACTTTTTGTGTAGCCATCTCAAGAAACACCGAACATGCCAAAACTAAGACACACAAACATTAGTTCACACGCCTTAACGATGAATGTCTTAGCTTGGGCTTGAGTCACTCGATAGTTTTTTTTCTATAACATAAATCAACGTGATCTGTGGAGATCTGGGTTGAGATGATGCGCTCGCTTGGTTAGTTTCAGATTCAGGATAACGTCAATTATCTTACGGAATGTAAGAGCCCAGAAGACTGAAAAGTGAGATTTTTTATTGGTGGCATGGGCCAGGAAAGCGCAAAGAGTCATTTGTTAGGCCCGCACGAGACTAGCTAATGAGTAGATTGCTTCAAGACGGGCACGTACTGTCCATTTATGTTGTCCTTCGAGTCATGGTTTACTGAACTATGAGGAAAACTGCGTAGGACACCTGCATGGTCTAATGAGGTAATCTAATGTAATAGTCACGTACTGGGAGGCTTGAGGGAGTTATGAATAGTTTAAAGTTGTACAATCATCAAGTAATAAATGGAAAACCTAATTTAACCGATAATCAAACAAGTGAGTGAGGCAGAAATGGGTTTTTGGGGCTATAACCCGAGTAGAGAAGAGATCGCAATATAAGGTGGTAATTTGTGTGGAAAATTCATTACAGAATTGTACAACAAGAGTTAAGAGATTGGCTAGTCAAAATTCAAAACAGAAGTGGACATTATATGTGCTCATTCATTTTAATATTCTATTGATTTTATCATGGATCCGTGTATAGTTGCGGATAGTTCAAGTGACATTTTCACCCACGCATACACTACACATTAAAAATGTAATATAAATGCAAGATTAGACATAAAACATTGATAAACGTATGACACAATTATCTCCGGTAAAAAGGAAACGTCCATAATATATTTTAAAAAATATGTCCATTGACATGTGTGTATGATGTATGTATGTATGTATGTGTGTATGTATGTTTAATATTATTTTAATTATGTATTAATATATACATTATAAAATATTAGGTATTGGCTTAAAAGTAATTGCAAGTCAAGAAACAAGACTTCAACACTTTGTTGTCTATTAACAACTATCTCTAATGAATCCTTTCTGTCAACTCCTATTACCTTTTAAACCCTACATTTATAGCCAGCTATCCTCTCAGTTCACGACCACGCACAATTGCCATTCATAGCACAAATCACGTGTTCCATGCTCAGTTAAGTCCTCATGCTTATACGATGTATATTCAACAATTGTCTTTAAATTGGAATCATTTTTTTTTTAAATTTAAAATTATGCTTATAAAAATACTTTGTAACAGTAATTGCAATTGTTGCTTAATTCTCATCCTCGAAGTATTTTATGTCTACTAAAAAAGAAAAGTTTAACTTGTAGTTAGTTGTGATTTTTTTTCACCCTGATTAAAGTCTAATATTTTAGAAATGCTCGCAATATAATATTGTAACATCAAAGTATTATTTAAAGACTTGATAAAATATGTTAAAGGATGCCTAGATTTGTATATCCTTAATGTTATAATTAGTTCAGACACTTTAGACAGGGGAGGTATAAATTATACTGAGAAAAGTTAATGGTTGTTATGTTTATTGGAGCAAATTTCTCAATTTTATGTAATAGCCCGGAGGTAAATTGTTTTCCTACACATCAATAAAATTTTTATAAATTGTAATATATTTTTGAGTTTAAAAACTGATATGGCTGTTAAAATTCAAATTCATAAAGAAAATGATACATTGGAAAGTAAAAAAAAATTAAAAAATTCATATTCGTGATATGAGATTATCTTTTCGTGCATGGTGATGTTATCAAAATAAATTCCAATAATTAAACCTGCTTTTCTGAATTCTTTTAACATAATTTCATTTTAACAGTCGATTTGTGTGCGAACGTAAACTTTTTACTAAATAATTGAAAGAAATGTTATTCCTCACAAATTGTTTGATATATATATATATATATATATATATATATANCAGGTCAAATACTATTGCCTATCAGAAAAGCATAGTGTCTGCAATTCTATACCAGCAATCCCAAGACTCTGGCACACCAGTTAAGACTGCACCATCGTGGTAGTGTAATTAACACTTTCCGAATTCCCATTATTCCAAATAGTAGAATTAAAGATTTTCAATTTTTATATAGCTGATATGACTAAAAAACAACACTATATTACCATGGCAGTTATGTATTTCTCAACTTCCCAAAGTATCATGCTTCTACCTAAACGGGAAATAGGAGAATTAGTAATTTTCACTTTTTGTATCGCTCATATAACGAAGAAAACTACATTGGGCCCGGCCCCCTTAGACAGATAATTTAAATATGTTTTCACCTGTTACCATTGGAGATGTGAAATACAGCTCATTTAAGGAAAAAAATACATGTGGGAACACCAGCCCCACCCTGAATGAGAATTTTTAAAGATTTTTTTCTCCATTTTTGTTGCGAGAGTGTGCTCAATAACTTCCAAAAGTTTCATTTTTTACGTATACGGTAAATTTGAGAATTAGAGATAAGACGGCTTTTAATATAAGAAAAAACTACATTTTGGCCCCTAGCCCCCAAGAGTGGGATTTGTTAAATTCTTTTTTGCAAATTAGCGTCGGTATAGTGTGCTTAACAACTTGCCAAACTTAATATAAGAAAAAACTAAATTTTGGCCCCTAGCCCCCAAGAGTGGGATTTTTTAAATTCTTTTTTGCAAATTAGCGTCGGTATAGTGTGCTTAACAACTTGCCAAACTTTCATGCTTCTACCTACACGGGAAATAGGAGAATTGGTAATTTTCAATTTTTATATAGCTCATATAGGGGAAAAAACATTTGGACTCCTGGACCCCAGAAAGTAATAATAAAAATATATTTTTGCCTGTTATAATTTGGGTAGTGTACTAAACAATATCCTAAAATTTCATGCTTCTGCCTACTCGAGAAATAGGATAATTAGTTATTTTCAATTTTATATACCTCAAATAACGGAGGAAAAACGTTTTTGGGCCCCCGGCCCCTAGATTTGGAATTTATGAAACGATTGCCATTATTGTCGGGAGAGTATGCTCAAGAATTTCCAAAAGTTTCATGATTTCACCTACACGGTACATTTGAGAATTAATGATGAGTGAGTTTTTAATATTAGAAAAATACTATCTTTGGGCCCTCGGCCCCCAATGAGTGGTAAGTTTAAAATTCTATTTTGCAAATTAGCGTTAGGAGAGTGTACTTAACAACTTCCCAAAGTTTCATTCTTCTACCTACACGGGAAATAGTCGAATGGGGTATTTTCAGTATTTATATAGCAAATATTAGTTTTTTTGTTGTTTTTTTTTAAAAAAGAACTGCATTTGGGCCCCCGGCTTCCAGTAAGTGATAATTTAAATATTTTTTTCACCTGTTACCACTGTGGGGTTGTACTCATCAATGTTTGGAGGAGCATATTCTTCCACATAATCAGAAACCTGATCTTTCTTGAGACGTGATTGTATTTCGTTGTCTACATTTTGTTAATATAGCCCACTTAGGAAAAAGTACATTTGGGCCCCCGGCACCACATAAGTGTGCATTTTTTTTGTGTGGCCATTATTGCCAGGAGAGTAATTTCCAAAAGTTTCATGTTTTTACGACACGGTACATTGGAGAGTTAGTGATGAGTTTGTTTCTAATATAAGAAAAAACAGCATTTGGGCCCCCGGCCCCCAATGAGTGGGAAGTTTGAAATTCTTTTTCGCAAATTAGCGTTAGGAGAGTGTACTTAACAACTTCCCAAAGTTTCATTCTTCTACCTACACGGGAAATAGTAGAATCGGTGCTTTTTAGTATTTATATAGTGTATTTAAGTTTTTAAAAAAACAACTACATTTGGGCCCCTGGCTCCCCATGAGTGGGGAGTTTAAAATTGTTTATTTCAAAATATCGTCGGGGTAGCTTACTTAACAACTTGCCAAAGTTTCATGCTTCTACCTATCCGTAAAATAGGATAATTAGTGATTTTCAGTTTTTATATATAGTTCATATAAGGGAAAAAACTAAATTTGGGCCCCCAGCCCCCAGAAAGAGGTAATTTAAATATATTTTTGCCTGTTACCATTGCAGAAGTGTACTAAACAATTTCCTAAAATTTCATGC
>MUZC01004512.1:118746-130424 GCA_002072015.1 Radix auricularia | reverse complement strand
TTAGGAGAGTGTACTTAACAACTTCCCAAAGTTTCATTCTTCTACCTACATGGGAACAGTAGAATGGGTGATTTTCAGTATTTATATAGCGTGTAGTAGTAAAAAAAAACACACCTACATTTGGGCCCCCGGCTCCCAGTAAGTGATAATTTAAATATTTTTTCACCTGTTACCACTGCAGGCGTGAACTCAACAATTTCCTCAAATTTCATGCTTCCACCTAATCACAAATAGGAGAATTAGTAATTTTCAATTTTTATATAGCCCATCTAAGTAAAATACGTTTTTGGGCCCCCGGCCCCACATGAGTGGGAAATTTAAACGCAATCTACTTAAGAAACTTCATCATGTAATGTCGTTTACGTGTACCAAATTTCACAATATTTCGTTTTCTGAAACTTGTTAATATAGCTCATTTAAGAAAAAAGTACATTTGGGCCCCCGGCACCCCATGAAAAAGAAAGCCATTATTGCAAGGAGAATCTACTCAATAATTTCCAAACTTTTCATGTTTTTACCGACACGGTACATTGGAGAATTAGTGATGAGTTTGTTTCTAATATAAGAAAAAACTACATTTGGGCCCCCGGCCCCCAATGAGTGGGAAGTTTGAAATTCTTTTGAGCAAATTAACGTTAGGAGAGTGTACTTCCCAACTTCCCAAACTTTCTTTCTTCTACCTACACGGGAAAAAGACGAATTAGTGATTTTCAATTTTTATATTGCTCATATAGGGAGAAAAAAAACATTTGGGCCCCTGGACCCCAGAAAGTGATAATTTAAATATATTTTCGCCTGTTATAAATAAGTGAAATGTACTAAACAATTTCCTAAAATTTCATGCTTCTCCTACTCGGGAAATATGAGAATTAGTTATTTTCAATTTTATATTACTCAAATAACGGGAGAAAAACGCTTTTGGGCCCCCGGCCCCCACGAGTGGGAATTTATGGAAAGATTGCCATTATTGTCGTGAGAGTATGCTCAAGAATTTACAAAAATTTTAATAATTTTACATACACGGTAAATTTGAGAATTAGTGATGAGTGAGTTTTTAATATAAGAAAAAACTACATTTGGGCCCCCGGCCCCCATTGAGTGGGAAGTTAAAAATTTTTTTTTGCAAATTAGCGTTAGGAGAGTGTACTTAACAACTTCCCAAAGTTTCATTCTTCTACCTACACGGGAAATAGTAGAATGGTTGATTTTCAGTATTTCCGGCATCCTTCCGTCTCGCGAGACGATGGTACATCACCGTTGGGTTGGGTTGCATTTCCTCGAGTGACTGTGCAGTCCTATCCTTGAGTGACATTCTTTGCCACAGTTTTTACACACGAGTTCTGTGCTTCCAAATGTTTTGGCCTTTCTCCTAGCTCTTCTGTCTGCAGCCTCCTCCATTCTTCGCTCCTCGGCTACTATGACGCCCTCTTTGACAACTGTGCGCCACGTAGATCGGTCTTCTGCCTTACACTCCCAGTCACTTGTATGTATTTTGGCTGCTTTCATGTCCCTTTGACAGACATCTTTAAATCGCAAGCGTGGGCGACCTGTTTTCCTCTTTCCTGAAGCAAGTTCACCATATAGGAGGTCCTTCGGGATGCGGCCGGGGCTCATTCTTTTGACATGTCCTAGCCACCTCAGGCGTCTTTCACTAAGAATTGAGAGCATGCTTTGGGTATTGGCACGCGTTAGTACCTCACTATTAGGCACTTTTTCTTGCCATTTAATACCAAGGATGCGGCGCAAGCATCTCAAATGGAAGCTGTTAAGCTTACGCTCTTGTGATGTATAAGTGGTCCATGTCTCGCTCCCATATAGTAGTGTACTGATGACACAGGCTCGATAGACGCACAGTTTGGTTTTCTCCGTTAGCTTGGTGTTTTGCCAGACCCGCTTATTTAGTTTAGCCATTGTTGCGGCTGCCTTGCCAATTCTGCTGTTTATTTCTTCTTCAATGGACAGTGTATTGGAGACCTTGGATCCCAAGTAGGTGAAGCTGTCCACAACCTCCAAGTTTTCATTATCGATATTTATGGTAGGAGGAGGTCGAGTGTCTTGGGCCATGATGTTTGTCTTTTTCAAGCTGATTTGCAGACCAAATTCTTTGCAGGCATTGGAGAAGCTTGACACGAGTTGTTGCAAACCAGATTCTGTATGTGCTGTTAGTGCCGCATCATCCGCAAATAGTAGCTCTCGAATTAGGACATCCGTCGTTTTGGTCTTGGCTCGGAGGCGGGCAGTGTTGAAAAGTCCTCCATCAGCTCTGGTATGTAACCAGATTCCCTCACTGCTATCCTTGAATGCGTATCGAAGAAGTACAGAGAAGAATATTGCGAAGAGTGTTGGTGCGAGTACACAACCTTGTTTAACTCCGCTGCTGACAGGGAAGGCCTCTGACTTAGCTCCATCGAACTGTACTGTGCCAAGCATATTTTCATGGAACTGTCTGATGATGGCAAGTAGGTGAGGGGGACATCCAATTTTTGCCAGTATTTGGAATAGCCCGTTGCGACTGACTAAGTCGAAGGCTTTTGTAAGGTCCACAAATGCAATGTATAGTGGCATCTGCTGCTCTCTGCATTTTTCCTGGAGCTGTCGTATGGAGAACACCATGTCTATGGTAGACCGACCGGACCGGAAACCACACTGAGATTCTGGATAGACGCGGGATGCTAGGCTTTGTAAACGTTTTAGTATAACGCGGGCAAAGGTCTTTCCTACAATACTAAGGAGTGAAATGCCGCGATAATTATTGCAATCACTCCTATCACCTTTGTTTTTATATAGTGTCACTATATTTGCATCCTTTAGGTCTTGGGGGATGTAGCCCTGTTCCCAGCAGAGGGACAGAATCTCGTGCAATGGTTGGAGTAAAGCTGTCTTGCCACTCTTTAGAACCTCTGGTGGTATTCCATCATTCCCAGGCGCTTTTCCACAAGCTAGACTGTCAATTGCTTTGCTCAGCTCTTCCTGTGTGGGCACGACATCAAGTTCTTCCATGAGTGGCATATCTGGGATGTCATCTAGAGCGGTGCTGGAGACTGTGGTAACTGTTGAATACAATTCCAGATAATGCTCAACCCACCGTTTTAGCTGTGCTGCCTGGTCTTGAATAATTTCTCCATTTTTGGACTTTAGGGGAGCAGCTTTTGACGTCAAGGGGCCCGTTGCCTTTTTGATGTTTTCGTACATGACTTTTGCATTGCCCATGTCTGCAGCTGATTGTATACTGGAACAGAGCTTAAGCCAGTAGGTATTGACACATTTACGTGCAACCTTTTGGGCAAGTGACTTAGCTGTTTTTAAAGCATGCAAATTGTCAGGTGTAGGCTTTTCCTTGTAAGCCATAAGAGCTTTCCTTTTTGCTTCAGTGACGGGTTTCATCTCGTCCCAATGTTCATCAAACCAGTCCGTGTTTTTGTGAGATTTTTTGCCAAAGGCTTGTATTGCGGATGTATAGATTGTGTCTCTCAGTTGCGTCCATTTGGAGTCAATGGTGACGCATGGGGACATCTTTGAGAGACTTTCCTTCACCTTGTCTTTGAACAGCTGCGCTATCGCAGGGTCTTTCATGCAGGAGGTATTGATGCGTGGACTTCCCTTTTTCTTTGTGTGGTACGAGTTTTTCCTCATTATTCGTACTTTGCTGGCGACAAGGGAATGATCCGTGTCACAGTCGGCACTGTGATAGCTGCGAGTGAGTAGGACGCTAGCTAGTTGTGCACGCCTGGTGATAATGAGGTCCAGCTGGTGCCATTGGTGGGATCGAGGGTGTCTCCAAGATACTTGATGTATATCCTTGCACTTGAAGAAAGTGTTGGTCACACACAAGCCTCGTGAGCAGCACAATTCCAGAAGCCTTTGTCCATTTTCATTTAACTTTCCTCTTCCAAATAGTCCAAGGCAGGTGGGCCAGGCTTCGTGGTCGCTCCCCACTCTAGCATTGAAATCTCCTAGGAGATAGATTGCCTCGTCTTTGTGGATGCCGGCTATTGCCTGGTCTAACGCTCCATAGAACTGGTCCTTCTCTTCCGGAGTTGAATAGAGTGTTGGGGCATACACACTAAGAATGTTTGCTGGGCCCGCAGTTGTTCTGAGTCTTAGAGTGAGGATCCTCTCCGTGCCTGATGACGGTGGTTCAATGGATGGTAGAAGAGTGTTTTTAACAGCGAAACCCACACCATGCTGTCTAGGTTCGTCTTTCGGTCTGCCTTGCCAGAAGAAGGTGTAATTGGCCTCTTTGAGTGAACCGTTGTCTGGGAGCCTGGTCTCCTGAAGGCATGCTATGTCAATCTTTAGCCTTTTAAGTTCTCTATCGATTATTCCTGTCTTCCGTGTGTCGTTTATGGACTGCAGATCATCAGTGATGCCGGGACACATAGTCCTCACGTTCCAGCTAGCGATTCGAAGAGCTGGGGTCTTCTTTTTCTTTTTTGTATTTCTTGGTGCAGGGCTTAGTGGCCCACTTGTTGAGTGGTACTCTAATCTCCACGCACCCAGTGGAGAAGGCAGGCCATGACGGGATAGCACCTATTTGACTGGGGGCTGCCCAGTTTGAGGCGGGCGGTAGCTGTCCAGTGAGACATTGGTAGTCTCTCCCACCGTCGGAAGCAGCCCCTGGCGCCTAGCTCTACGTCAATTGAGCTTTGGCTTATAACCGGTAACTGCTGCTTCCCGTGTTTTGTCGACACCTTGCGGCGACGCTGGAGTGTCCTCTCCAGAGGTGATGCAAGCCTGGGCGGGTATTATGGAGAATTAGCTGCTGCCCATACAGCATATCCCCCCTCTCCACGTCAATGGTGTAACCAAGGGAACGACTTGCGTCGATGCAGCTTGGCTGCCATTGGCGTCGCAGGAGCTGCCGGTATGTACATAAGTCTTATGTATAGACCGCCTGTAGGTGCTCCAATTCCTGATTTTCTTTCAGGGTTTACTCCCTTAGCCTTTCCCGCAAGGCAGGTATAGCCGCAAGGCAGCGGAGGATTTGTATTCGGAGTTTCCTTCTCCTAGATGAACTACCAGCCAAGGTTTTAACGAGCATCATCTACCCGTAGGGGTGCCAGAACCGGGGTTTGAACCCGTGACCGATTTTTATTTTTATTTTAGAATTGTTTTTGTACCGCAGCGCACTAACACTTTGACCACCGCGCCCCCNGTATAAGCAGTTTTATTTTTTACTTGTACTTGTAACTATATAAATAGTCTAACAAATTATTTCTTTAGCCTATATAAATGACTGTTTAGAAATATTTAAATACAAGTAGCCAACTTTCAGTGAATTATTAGATTTTAAATTTGATATCAAACATATAGGATCACCTCTATGGAGCTATTACAGGGATTACTGCACAATTTAAATGTATGCCGCCTAACAAGAAACTGCCTTGGCCGTAGAGTTTAAAAAAACAAAACGCAGTGGATAATCAGGTCATGGGCTCAACAAGTCAGTGGCGTTGTCCCAGATATGGTTTCATTGCGTGCCGCTTCTTTAATTGGGTCGCTCCAACACCCTTCCACAGCCCCCACCCCCAATTCAACAGAGGATTGTTGGTGTCTACTGAAATTGTGGGGCCTATTGGCGAGATGGAGACAGAATTTCTCACCGTCTGAAAACCTGAGATTTGTGCAAATTTACCGTTTATAGTAACAACACAACCCATGCCTTCATAGACGCAATACTTTTTTTTTAAAAAAGATGCTTGATACCAACTCCGTTAGAGTCAATTTGTACAGTGAGATAAAAATTTAAGTAATTAAGAATTTAAAAAAAAATTGTTACGCCCCTGAGGGGTGTAAAACGGAGTGGTCCACATCCCCACATCTCTCTGTATCTACGCCACTACCATAAATAGAATTAAAGTAAACATGTGTGTATAAAGCAAATTTAATCATTCGTTATTCTGTTGTTTTTGAGTAATCTCTTTGTACTATATTAAAAGTAAGTTTTGAGGGAGGGGGGCAGATTTATTTGGGGGGGGACATTATTTTACGGGGTAGGGGAGAATTTATTTTAATCGGGAGGAAACATTTTCGCCCCCGGAGATTCTGTTTTAAAATAAAATCGCCTGGGGGAGACTCTGTATGGGGGAGGATTTATTTTGCAACACCAGCCCTGACGGGGTTGGGGGATGTCAAAGTTTGGTGACATCATATTGGAGGGGGGTATACGTTTTTATGACGAAAAAAGGGGGAGGGGAGAAACAATATAAGTAGTGAAATCGCCGTCCCGTTATGTTTATATTAATTTATATAACGGCTGAGGCACTGGTGGGTGAGAGAGAAACTTCTACTAATTTCAAGAAATGGAAATATAAATTAGACGGATATATTTTAGTAATGTGTGAACGTTTGATCTAAATTAATTATTTATCACTTCCAAGTAATTAAGAGTCCAGAATTTCATTTGCATTAAATTATGAAACAGTAGTGCATTAACAATAAAAAAAATCATGTTAAGCCTGGTCCCTTTTGGAACTCAGGACGTGTTAGCGCATTTTCGTATTATGTATCAGTACTTATGTTAGATATCAGCATTATGTAGTTATCAGTAATTGTGTTTAGATTTTAGACATATTTTTATGAATTTTCTTGTGTAAAGAATATACCTGACATTTTTTATTATTTAAAAGTCATTTCTTTACATTTTAAAAAAAAATATTTTCTCTTTAATCTAACTACAAGTCACCACAAATGATGACGTAAAACTCTCTAAACTTTTACACATATTCTAATGACGTCAACAAAAAAAAACAACAACTAATTCTTTTGCACGCCTTCGCACCACTCTTGAATGCTTGAAAAATGATGTATTCGACTTCCGGCAATGGCGGCCGTTCCCTGCGCCAGTGTTACCTCTCGATTCGCAAAGTTTTTTGGTAGTTTTAACGGGGTTTTTTAACGGATCGAGTAACTGAGTGTTGATGCACAAATGGCAGGTCAGGACATACAAAAAACATATATACATCATGGGTCTAGGACTTATGGATGCTGTGATCAAAGGTGATGACAGACGGACAAAACGGGTGCAATAGCGCATTCGACTTCTCGAAAATGCGCTAAAAATGTCGGGAAGTTTTCAAAATAAATATATTTCAGCTGCAATCTATTAATTTTTGAAAATAAAGTAATACCGATTTTTCATTTAAATTTATTTTATTGATTTATTTCAAAATTTAACATTTTATGCGGAAGTTCGAAAAGAGTTATTTTTGGTGCAGTAATTTGGTGCACTGCTTTCTAAAATTAGTAGCGTCACGGACGGGACTGAACACACATTGCAAATTATGTAAATTGATATTTTCTTTTACTGACATTTCATGGAATTTATACTTTTCTAAGTGACAAATTTTGTCATTTATAGTTATATCCATATTAAAAATAAAAATCTTTGTTTAAGGATGTACCTGTGTGTGTGGTAATTCATCAAAGGCAGTGCCCAGGTTTGCCTCATAAACCTCTAGGGGTACACGGTACACTGCTATAGGATTGGCTAATTGTCATCAGTGTACTCAAAGGAGAATGTCAAATGATTTAAACCTGGGATTCATATGTAAATGACGTCATCGATTCAGTGGCTACACAAGGGGGTGCGGGGGTAGCCGGGGATGACACCATTAGCGGGGGTGACAACAAATCTATAATTTTACTGTGTGCAATTTTATGTAAAAAAAAAAGAAAAAAGATACGACACATTAAGAAAATTAAGAAACACAATGAACTACGTTGAAAGCGAAAACTTATTAATACAATTTTTTAAAATGTCAGATAACAAGAAGTAAATAAGAAAACAGTCCAACAAACTACAAGGAAACAATTTTTTTAAAGAAAAGAAACAGCCACTCCCGAGTGAAAATAAAAATGGCATGACATGGAAGAGTAGATGTCTTGTTTTAAACGAAATAAGGCCAACTGCACTTTGGCACACCGACGCCATGGAGTAAGCCGGTGAGACGAACCCCCACCTCACTTCTCCCTCAACCACAGTGCACGTCTATGTTATTGTAATGTATTCTTAGAAACTTAATTTTTATTCAGTATAGGTACTTTTTGTGTTATCTTTTAACACGAACTTATTTTCACACGAAAACGCCTCAGTCTTGTCGATTTCGTATCAAACGATATTCACTGATGGTTAACTTGATGCTTACGTTCGGCATTCGAATAATACTTGATTTGAACTGCGTTGAGACACGTCTGGGCGGACCAAATATTATTGAATATATAATCTATTATATTTAAGTATTATGTCTGCAATTCATAATTCCACATGCTCGGTAAGGAAGTGAATCCTTGATTTAATTTTCTTAAAAGAGGAAACACTTTTGGACACGTTCAAAAGTTAGACATTTTTTTAAAAAAATGTTCCTAATGTATGACAGACAAGACTTAAACTTTTTAAAAAAGTAATTCCATTGATTAATAAACTGTGTTGTTGTTTCTTCATTTCCAGGCTTGTTAGACATATGTCGGTAAAATTTCCCGTCTTTAAAATTGTCACATGTCCTTTAAGACCGCACGATGATAGAGCGACGACTGCCGCATAGCTAGAAATGTGTAGGTTGGGGAGGGGGTGTGGGGTGGCGCTGCATACATAGTGGTGGTGTAATATTTAATGTAAAGAAAATTCGGACACTCCTTTGGGGGCCCCCCTCAAGTGGTGGCTTGTGGGAATTTCGAATTGGGACCCCCTCCTAAAGCTACGCCTCTGAGAGACGACAAATGGGCGCAAACACAAGAGCGCTATATACCTCGTTGGTAGTCCATCATGAAACATTAGCATCTTTTAGAAAAATCGTCTCCAAAATTCATTTACGCTTTAATGTTGTGTGCTATTTTGCGGGTCACCGTCACGAAATTAATTAGTTATTTACACCAGAGGCGTTACTAGGGGGTTGGATGCGGACCTCACAGAGTGACACCATCACAAAGGGTGACACCAACGTATAAAATTATGTATCTTCCCGTTATTTGGCATTGGCAGACTCGAGGGAGTCTGTGGGGTTAGTCGTGAGGAGGTCACACCATGAGCAACCGTCCCAGGTGACACCAACCCTAGTGGCGCCTCTGCATTGATAATTACGCTTCGTCCCAGCTGCTGCCAAACTATTGGCGTGGAGCTAACCAAATGTATAAGTATACGCAATATTTGAGGGGGTTTGAATGCATCAAATGGGGCGGGAGGGGCAGCTACCCACGTAAACGCAAATATTCCGACCCCCCGGGGGGTAGGATCACTAGCTTTGTAAAAGTTATTCTCCACTGACTGGCCAGCCGTTCACCTGGTTAGTGAAGAGGTGTTGCGGGCTTTGGGGTGGGAAGGGTATACTAGGGCAGGAAATTAAACATTCAGGAAAATAGTGGAAACAATTTTCAGTGGGAGGACCGCATCAGTTACAGAGGGTCATCCAAAAAAGAAAATAAAGTAAAATAAAAAAAAAGGAAAAGATTTGTGGGGTGGGGGTGGGGAGAGAGAGAGCTAGTCTTAGTCTAAACACAAGCATTACAACTTTAGGGATAAATTGATTTTTTAAAATTATAAATTTGCTGCAGTTTCGCGATTCCCACAGAACCCAGTAGTGGGCCGCAGTTTGGAAACATCTGCTTTATTGTTATTAATTCTTTATGAGGAAACGTTTTAACGTTTAAACTATTTATCACCACTTAAATTTGTGTAATGATATTAATTCTTTATGAGGAAATGTTTTAACGTTTAAACTATTTATCACCCCTTACATTTTTGTAATGATATTAATTTTTAACGTTATTCTGTGTTTACCGTGTGCTTCGAGAAGAGATAACAAAAAAATGTATCAACGTAAATCACGTTGAGTAATTTTGTAGACAAATAAATCAAATGAAAACTCAATCAATATTTTGAAATAATGGGCACGTGTCTACGAGTTGATCCTATCTAACACGATTACGACATGACCGATCAATTGTAATAAATTGAATGATTGAACATGTTAGGTGGATCATCGTACATGTTGGGTGAATGATTGTACATGTCAGTGAATGATTGTATGGGTTAGGTGGATGATCATAAATGTTGGGTGAATGATTGCACGGGTTAGGTGGATGATCATACATGTTGAGTGAATGATTGTACATGTTGAGTGAATGATTGTACGGGTTAGGTGGATGATCATACATGTTGGGTGAATGATTGTACATGTTGGGTGAATGATTGTACAGGTTAGGTGAATGATTGTACATGTTAGGTGAATGATTGCACGTGTTAGGTGAATGATTGTACATTTTAGGTGAGGCGAATGATTGTACATGTTATGTGAATGATTGCACAGGTGAAATAAATGAGTGTACAGTTTACTTGTAGTATTAGTATGATAAAATAATGCCAAACAACGTAAATAAGACACCAAGTCATTATCGTTTTTCTTTAATTCTCAAAACATGTACTTACTATAACAGATTATTAAAATAATTTACAGTATTGCAGCATTTTAAAACAAAGTTTACATTTCAATTAAAGCAAACACATTCAGAGTGGCAAGTTGTATAATTGAACTGACTTTGATTGGAAGCATTCATGTCTTACATACCGGTCTGAAGGCGGCAATGAGATATGTGTACTTGTGGCCATGGCTTGGAAGGCTTATACTTATATAGTCTACGAAGATCTTAGAGCGACCCTGCGCCAAGGCCAACGTACTACTCGTATGTACCTATCTAGCGTACACTATAATATTTGGAGGCACCGCGAAAGGAAGCTATGGCTCTCTCTCGCACAGTGACCCATCGGACATTCAGAGAACCACCGGATGTCAGAAGCAGACGTCTTGTCTTATCTGTTAAAGAAGCTCCTTCTGTTTTGTCTGTATATATGACCAAACAGTAAGTTCGTCGTTCTATTAATGATTTTAGGAGAATGAGAGGGGATGGGGGTAAAAGCTTAGACGAACGTACGGCCAGGGGTTGTCCGGAAATGAGGTGTGGAGATTGAAATGTGACTTTTAGTCTGAGTAATAAATTGATGGACCCCCGAATGTGTGGCCTCCAACGCTGTTTCATTTTTAAAAAAGTAAAACATCTTCGATACAACCCCCCCCCCCTAACGAGTATATGAATGATAGAGAATATTTATCCAAGCACCAGAACTGACTTCAGTCATTAACTGTAGTCTTTTTTTTTTAATTTTTATTACAACATGACATATTAAAAAGGAAAGACATTCGTGTTCGGCGCTTGTCATACGTATGTATACATGACATTCATCAGTTTATGAATTGTAGCTGCCCTGCATGGGCACACCAGAGACAACCAAGGGGGTAACTCTTGCCATAGCACATTAGGTACGGACTTAGAGCGTGTGGTCACGTGGACGGAAGACATATTATTCTTACAGTAGTAATGGGGGTGTTGAGGTGGGGGTGTTGAGGTCTGGGTTAAATATTGCACCTATTGCTTTAATTGTTGTGATGCAGGCGATATGTTTAATCGCTAGTTGGATTTTAACAGGAAGTGTTACAGCGTTTTTAAAATTTAATTCATATCAATAATCAAAAATTTAACAGCCGTCATATCAGAAGATACTAAAACGCCCAGAATTCCTCTTTCGATACACGTATCAGCATATTGACGATTATAATCCGAATACCTGTATAAAAATGACAACCACATCAAGAGTGCCCATAAGTTACCATTAATGCTTAAACAAC
>MUZC01004512.1:62418-99968 GCA_002072015.1 Radix auricularia | reverse complement strand
TATCGATGGAGCCTATGGGAGGAATATCGAAGCAGCGATATGGGCGGAGTATCGAGGGATCGATGTGGGAGGAGTATCGTTGGAGCGATATGGGCGGAGTATCGTGGGGGCGATATGAGCGGAATATCGATGGAGCCTATGGGAGGAATATCGAAGCAGCGATATGGACGGAGTATCGAGGGAGCGATATGGGCGGAGTATCGAGTATAGGAATCTATCAGAGTCTCTAAGGTTCACAACATCAACACCTTGTTCCCAGGCTAGGATTTAACCCCACCAGTAAACGAACTTTGAACTCAACCTCTTTTCCTATCAAACACCAGACGATTATCATCAAAACAATGCACCAATACATTATGTAAACGTTCCGGCCCAAGCCCATCAATTTGTGTATTGACCACTAGTGTGTGGACTGTGGCGCTCGAAGCAGTTCCGAGAGTTAAGAAATATGAGTAGCAAAGATCACGCAGATGGACCGCTCCAAAACAATGTCACGTGATCATATGAACGACAGCAATGTGACAGGCGAACAGAAGCAAAGCACAGCTGCCAGTCTCACGATGCCTGACTTCGAGACTTGAAATCACCCGATGGTAGCAAAGCACAGCTGCCAGTCTCGCGATGCCTGACTTCGAGACTTGAAATCACCCGATGGTAGCAAAGCACAGCTGCCAGTCTCACGATGCCTGATTTCGAGACTTGAAATCACCCTGCGGTCTGTCCAACTTATTTTGTATCACAACATGGCATAATGTATTGAGCTGGTCATCTTTAGAAATAAACTGATGCTGAACAAGGTCCCTCTCTGGGGTCTCTCTCTCTCTCTCTCTGGGGTCCCTCTCTGGGATACAGCGCTATACAAATTGTCAATTTATTATCATGATTATTTCATGTACCGTATTTTGGAATAAAACAATTCCTGGAACTGGAAGGGGAGGGAGTGTTTATTCTGGCAGCTTAAGGCTCCTTCTTGCCAACTGAAATGGCGGAACAGTCCAGAAAAGTACGATTTCTTTTCCAAATTTAAAAAAAAAATAGTATTTTATTTTTAAAACACCAATTTGGAATAGCACTTTAAAAACTAAAAATCAAAATGCCAAGATAAATTTAAAAGTTGTTTTTTTAAACGAATAAATTAAAGACTTCATTCGTAAGCACTTTGACACGGAAATAAAAATAGTTTTAAAAGACATGTTCAACCAAGTAATGTTGTTATGGCCGGCCACTTGTTGCTCAAATGTCACATAATCATTTCAATGCAAGTATAAAGTTATATCGAAATTTCGAACTCGTGTGCAAATGCTGTGGAAAAGTCTGTCATTAGAAGAATAGGACTGCTCGGCCACACGAGAAAATGCAATCCGACCTCACGGTGACGCACCGTCGTCTCTCGAGACGGAAAGATGCCAATTGTGTCGATTCAATGTCAAATTTTGTTTTTTTAAAAATTAAATCTTATTGAATTAAGCTTCGGATTCTCGGGCACAATCTCACAACTTACACAATAAGTTTTCGCAGGTGAGCCATCTGTTGTAGATATCCCATGAGAAAACCTCCAGCGTATGTCTTATCACGGTACAAACATAAACTAATGTACACTAAATAACAGGGGCTCTTAAATTTTATGTTTCCAATGCCGCACACCTTCTAGGTGTCAAAGATTTCCCCGCACCCTCGCCTCTTTTTAAAACCAATTTATCTCAAGGGAGATAATGCCGTTACAAATACTGATAACCATAATTTCGTGTTTATTTTTCTAAACAAGGGGCTCAGAGTCCCACCATTGAGAACGCTTGTACGGCAATATCACATGTTATCGCATGTATCCCATAAGCTTGTATTTTTAACTGAAGAAGTTTTGTAGAAAACTCAGATCCGGGTATCCCCGTAAAGCAAGGAGGCCATGTCTAGGTGCCTCCACCCATACCATCCCTAATAAGTAAGAGATAGAGGGAGCAACGGCTTGGGTGGGGTGCGGGGTGGGTGGATGTCAATTTTACCAACGCCCGTGATTCCAGTAATTGGCGCGAACAGGTAAGGGTTGTCCATTGGTGTTAAGTATGGGCAAGCTACAAGTCTATTACACTTGTCGGTGGCCTTTTAGGGATGGTTGGGCCAGAAAACAAGAGAAAGGAAACATACCTCATAATTCAAAGTACTCAGAGAAAGGTAACAAAACTCGTACATTCAAAGTACTCAGAGAAATGTAACATAATTTGTACACTCAAAGTACTCAGAGAAAGGTAACAAAACTCGTACATTCAAAGTACTCAGAGAAAGGTAACATAACTTGTACACTCAAAGTACTCAGAGAAAGGTAACTAAACTCCTACATTCAAAGTACCCACAAAAGTTAACCAAAGTGATACATTTAAAGTTCTCAGTCTAGAATTCAGGTTATTTCCATCCAATAGGCATTGTCATTCTAAGACCGGAAAACACCATAACCCATTCGGTCATAAGGCTATTTTTAGATTTAGGCATTTAGGTAAAACTTTTTTGAAATTTCTGTGGCAACAGCGTGTTTTAGTTTTGATACACTGATCTCTCTTAAAAACGATCTTCTAAATGCAATTTTAAAAAATAAAATCCGTCACAATTAGTTTTGCAGCAGAATAAAGTATTAAAATGCAGAAGACTTAAAAGTAATGGAAATAATCCTAAACGTTTTAAAAAGTGTGCAAGCGGTCGTTGTATAGTCCTAAACACTAGTCCTAGCGTTATAGTAATTGTAGCCAAGTCACATTTATTTCAATATTAATTGTTTTCCTTTGTGTTTATAACAATATATGCCTTAGTATTTATTAGTAGTAAACTAATATTCAGATTCACACTCTAATTATAATTACATCATGAGAATTGGTAGTAATTAGTCTAGTATGAATGCATGGGCAAACGAGCGAGCGATCTTTAAAAATAGAAAAATGAAAAATAGAATCTAGAGTAGAGTCACTGATACTTGCTACTGATACATTTACATAACTCATACATAACTCATACTCGCAAGGACGTTCTATTCCGCACAATGTTATTTATCACATTATATAGCCTTACGTTTTTATTTAAAATTCTATAAAATTAAGGTTTTGAAAAAGATTTAGTCAATTTCAATGACTGAATGAGCCAATTCACTGTAATAGTCATGAACTTATATTGATATTAACTAGCTGTCCTGTCGGCAACTCCGGGAGTGACCGAGATATGAATAGATTCTATCAGTGGCGTCACTAGAGGGGTGTGGTGGGGGCGGGCCGGCCCGTGTGACACAATCAGGGGGGTGACACCAGACTGTAAAGCTCTATATATACCCGTTATTAGGCACTGGAAAACTCGGAGGAGTTCTATGGGTTAAATCGTGAAGGGGTGACACCATGCGCTACCGCCCCGGGTGACACCAACCCTAAAGACGCCTCTGGATTCTATAAATAGACCTGCTGTTGATAAAGACACGTCTTATAATTTAAAGACAGTAATTGTGTCATAACAGTGACTGGAAAAACTGCGCTAATTTAAGTCAGTTACTATGAGTTAAGTCATCACAGAATTTTAAAGAGTTTAGATTTTTCTAGTATTGTAAGGAAGTCCGCCCAGAGTTGTTGAGGTTCAAGTACTAGTTCTACCAGGGTTATGGCAAACTTCGCACAACATGCATAGACTGGCAGTTATAACACACTTACGTCTCTGCTCTTAGGTCCTTTTTAAGACGTTGCCTTTTAAATACTTTGTTATTGTATAAAAGTATAGCTTTAAGTGTTCAAGATCGCGCAACATGTATGGTGAATATCATTGTGATTAACTAAGATTTGTATCATAAGCATCATTTCATTACACAATACATTTTTTTATATAGCTGTGAAAATGAAATTAAAGACAAGACGCTTCTTCACGAACCTGAACTTTAAAGCTAGCCATGATATAATGTTCACCATTGACAGTCACGTGTTAGTCGACCAAAGTGCAACAACGCCACTTCTTTAAACGTACATCAGTCCGCGAATCGTAAATACTCAGTTGAACCAAACAAAGCACCCAACGACAAAATCAAAATTAAGAGTGGTTTGTGCATGGGTCATTGCCCCTAAATACCATACTGCAATAGTTGTTCTCAAAGAGAAGTGCCAATACGTCAGACGAAGTGAACTACATGACTTGTGTGAAGATTTACAGACGGGAAGTAAGTTTATAAATACATGGTAACAATGAAATAAATCAATGCATGTCTTTCTTTCTCTCCCCCCCCCCACTCTTTTTCTTTATAGGCGTTAGAGAGTTTGCTCCTGAGAAGGGAAGGGGGGGGGCGAATATCTTGGACCACAAAAGACAGAACTTTTAGAGGACAAAGACAGAACTTTTAGAGGACAAAAGACAGAACTTTTAGAGGACAAAAGACAGAACTTTTAGAGGACAAAAGACAGAACTACAAAAGACAGAACTTTTAGAGGACAAAAGACAGAACTTTTAGAGGACAAAAGACAGAACTTTTAGAGGACAAAAGACAGAACTTTTGAATGCATCAAGCGACTCAGTTTTATTGACTGTCTAAATAGTCTAGATTTTATTACATTCTTACAGTTTTCAGCAAGAGTCGAGTAGTTAAGTCTGTTAGTTCTACTTTTTGCACTCCTTTTAATATGAATAGTTCAACAAGCCCACCATTAATTCCTTTTAATGTATACTTTTATCGGTCCTAAATGTAAGCCGACAACAAACCCGGACAAAGGTCTAACACGCCAATCCTTTCCCGGTAAATGTCCCCCTGACTCACGACGTAAATCTTTTAAACAATGTCTCCTTGTAGCATAAGTTGTAATTCACTGCTTCTCCTGGTTGTGGGGCTATTTTAATCATGTCTGCTGTGTTGATGGACGGCGGGAAATAAATGAAATTCTTTTTTTTAACAAACTTTTTTTTTTAAGTTTGTAAAAAAAAAAATGTTGCTGCTAATAACCATTAAAAGAGCTGACTTGTCTTCAACACAACGCTGAACTACTGTTACCCAATTTGCAAAGAAATGAAATTAATTGAATGTTAGTGAAATGAAATAGACAAACTTCCCACAACACTTTTGGCCCACTAACATCAAATTCAGTAGCGCAGTTTAACGGTGGTGATGGGGAAAGGGCGGTGCGTTTTTATGTGTGGAGACGTCGGTCAACTTAGGTGAAGGGGGTCCACAATTCTATCCTGTCACAATCAATGTTTACAGCAGAAATTACATTAAATATTTATAACAGAACTTACATTTACATTCAAAATATTTTCAACCGAACTTACAATCAATATTTGCAAAAGAACTTATTATAAATATTTACAAAATAACTTAAAATCAATATTTACAGTTTACATCAGAAATTATACTCAGTTTTTACAACAGAACTTATATTTAATATTTCCTAAAGAAATCATAATCAATATTTGCAAATAAATTTGAAGCCACATTTAAAACAAGAGCTTTTAATAACTTTTAATCAATATTTTAAACAAAATTCCTAATTTAGAGAGTACCTGTTCTTTCCCATGGCCACCAAAACACTTGTTCATTCATCTGAAAGCTGTTGTTGCTCAACAAAGCACTTTTTCTCCATATGACCTAAAGCTATTGTTGCTCAACAGAGCACTTTTTCTCCATATGACCTAAAGCTATTGCTGCTCCACAAAGCACCTTTTCTCCATATGACCTAAAGCTATTGTTGCTCAACAAAGCACTTTTTCTCCATATGACCTAAAGCTACTGTTGCTTACCAAAGCACTTTTTGTTCATATGACCTAAAGCTAGTATTGTCCACAGAAGCCCTTTAAAGTTCTTGTTCATTTAAAACTGAACCCTTTTGTTGTCCATATTATGGAGAAGATATGCTTGCGCTGACTTGTACATAACATGCTACCATAAATCACCCCACCCCTCAAACTACTTCCTTATTACTTTTGTCTCAGTGGGACATCATATAGTAAAACAGTTGAGTTGATTGATTTAGTTAGTGATGGGAACGTGAACGTAGTAATCAGACGCTCATAACACGGATGAGAACTGATCATTGTCCAACACGAAGCTACTTGTATAAGTTTGACAACAGGAGGGAACTGGCCTGTCGGCTGCTGCCCCGAGGAGACGGTGGCCCACGTACTTGAATGTTGCCCCGAGTTGGACGGGGTTTTGGAGGGTGAAGTTGCGTTATCTGCAGAGGATTACCTCTATTGCGATGCCCGCTTGATGAGGCTCGCTTGCGATAGATTGACCCGGGTCTTAAGAGCCTAACGGCTCGACACCAAAAGAGAATGTACATTCACTACTTACTGATATCATGACTTTTGTCTCAGTGGGCCATCATAGTAAAACAGTTGAGTTGATTGTTTTAGTTAGTGATATCGTGTGTTTGCCTTTTGGTGTGTTGTCCTTAAATTTCAATGTCAACAATCAGCTCAAGAGCTCTCTTTCTCTACGTCTCTTTCCAAAGTGTTTGATGTTAACTCGCGATAAATTAAAATTTTAAGTGTTTAATTGTTTTGTTTCCTGTCAAACACTGAAGTAAATGTGAGTGTGGCCAGAAGCAACAAGGCATCGGTCTAGTGGTCAAGTGGTCTAATGGTCTATTGGTCAAGTGGTCTATTGGTCTAATGGTCTAGTGGTCTAATGGTCTAGTGGTCTAATGTTCTAGTGGTCTAATAATCTATTGGTCTAGTTGTCTACTGGTCTAGTGGTCTAATGATCTAGTGGTCTAATGGTCTATTGGTCTAATGGTCTAGTGGTCTAATAGTCTATTGGTCTAATAGTCTATTGGTTTAGTGGTCTATTGATCTAGTGGTCTAGTTTCTGTTGGGACCGGGAGAAAACAAAATTGAAAATTACACATTGTTGTTGTTTTTAAAAAAAGACTCTTCAATGTATGTGATGGGAATGGGTTAACGCAAAGAAACAAAATAAATATTTGACCATGTTCGGATAGTTATAGCCTTGAAATCCTAATCGAAAACACGTATAACTGGATCATCCAGATTAAGCACTTTTTTTAATGCGGATATCAAATCTTCTTGTACAAGAACAATTACCAGCATTTATTCCGATGACTTTTTTTTTTTTTTTTTGAAGGAATTGGAATGATATTAATTTTTGTTTGATGAAAAAACATCGATATTTTCTTAAACTGTCAAAAGCAATAGCGCTTATTGTCAAAAACATTAGCGCTTACTATCAAAAACATGAGCGCTTATTGTCAAAAACCTTAGCGCCAAATCTAGATTCAAAGAATTTTTTTTTTTTTTACTTTTCGTGTTCTTTTTACTCCCTCGGCACCATCGAAATGAAATGAAGGAGTTTTGTTCAAACTCAAAAGATTCAAAAACTTTTCGGTGCAGTTTCGTGAGAAAAGACCAAGTCAAGGGAGTATCACTTTTATCAGTTGTGCAAGACATCCTCTAACTTTATATGAAAGATAACGTTTATGACTCTGAATGAATGAATATCCCTTACAGACCATGAAGGTCCATGGGAGCAAGTGAAGTAGCGTTCACAAGTTTCATTGACCACTAACGAGCATGGGATTGTGTGGTTAGCACAATGCCCCGGGGGCCTTGCCAGTACGCGGCTCGAACTCGCGACTCGAGTTCTTGTAGCGGTTCGGTAGTCCAACTCGCCGAAGCTTAGACCACCGCGCCCCTATTTATGACTCTGCCAACATGAAAACAAGGAAGTTAAACATGTTTTGTTTAAAAATTACAAACGTTTCCTCTATTTTTAATGTATTTAAGATATGAATGTTTTACATTAAATGAATGGTTAATTGTGTTTGTTACTATTGTTATGTAAAACACTGTAATCCCCAGTGGCTTGCCGGGCACGTTGCTATATCAAATCATTTTATTCTGTCAATGAAGAAAGATAAGGGATTTGTTTTTTTTAAATCTACCCTTTGTTGTTTTTTCCCCTACATAATTAATAAACAGAATTGAAAACAAGACTATGTGCAATGGAGCCACCATTGGGCCCAAAGCTAACACTGAGAGCCCAAAATGCCTTTCCTATTTTAAAAAGTATCAAATTTTGCGCACCCTCATGCCCACCTGTTCGCCCTAGACCGCAGTCCATATTCCTGCATCCCCCCTTTTTTTTCAGCCATTCCAGGCATTTATTTTTAACTTCATTATTTAAAATAAGTCTAATTAGAAAATTGCTAATTTATAATCTATTGTAGAAGATCTGTACCGGGGTTCTAGTTTACCTCCTCCTAATTCTCTCCTTCAAGCACTAACACCAACCAGCCTTCAGCAAGTCAGTTCTTTTATTTAGTTGAAAACTTCTCATCTGGCCGTCTCTCTGTCCGTACTACGTTCTTAATGGACCAGACTCTTACTCGGCACCCTCGCCTCGACTCGTTGGCTCCCTGACTTAGTACATCGCGGCTCCCTGGCTTTGTATAACGAATCTAACAAGTCCCTGCCCTTACTTATATTGTCCACGCTGCTTAACCTGTCTTTAACCCACACATTCCTGGCTGGCCACAGACACGTATCCCACGAAGTGATAAATGAACATGCGAGTTTCTGATTGGATAAAATTTACTTAGTTTATGCTAATCTACAAACTTTCCCATGAAGATATTCAGTTCGCTGAAATACAATATTTGTTTCTACCCAGACTTAGACCCTGGTTCAATCTAGGGACAACTTTTCCCCTTGTGAATTTCCCGCACCCCGTACATCTACGCGACCCGTCAGGTTATTCCCTTGTCTTCCTCCTAAAAGTTTAAATACAATCTCTGTGAGATCTGTCCCCTTTGGTGACCTGGCAATGGGTACCCGTACGTGATTCACTACACTATTATCTTTATATAATCTAATATCTAATCCTTTAACACTGGGATAAATAATCTCCTAACACTGGGATAAATAATCTCCTAACACTGGGATAAATAATCTCCTAACAATGGGATAAATAATCTCCTAACAATGGGATAACTAACAAATGTTTAAAAACTGGGAAAGCTAATCTTCCTTATACTGTACTTCGTATCTCGCTACCAGTGGCTACCACTACCACTGAGCAGTTCAATTTGCATGCTTTAAAAAGCTGATGACATGTGCATAGTTTATTTTAAAAGTTGATAATACGTGTATTAACAAAATTGATAATAAGAGTATAGTTTATTCAAAAGATTATTGCGTCCCCAGACCATTTATTTTCCTAACTATTGTTGGATACCCATTGGGAGCTGGGTGGACTCAGGGACGTCCTAGCCACCGGGAACAAATCCTTGCCTTCACATGGATTCAAACCCCTGACAATCGGTACGCCAGCAGAGTTTTTCAACAAGTTGAAAAAGACGTGTATAGTTTATTGATAAATGTATAAGTGTATAGTGCATGCAAAAATTTATAATAAGTGTATAGTTTATTCAACAGTTGATAATATGTATAAAATGTATTCAAATGTTGCTAATATGCGTAAAGTTTATGAAAATGTTGATAAGTGTATATTTATTCAAAAATTGATCACCGTTGGTAATGTATTCAAAAGTTGATAATAAGTGTACAGTTTATTCAAAAGTTTATTACAAGGATAATAAGTGTTTGTATTTTTTCCCCATTTTTTTCAAAATTTCCCACCCCAACCCCCTAAATTTTTGTGACAATAATTAAATTCAATTATTCCTTTATTTTAAGTTAAAATTTTCTAATTAAATGAACGAAAATCCAGAGGATTGCCTTAAACGGAGCTCATATATCCATGACAAAATGTGACAGGTTTTCTTCAGAAAAGGCGAGGTATCGCAATATTAAGGTTACTTTACTAACGAAACTAACTGATAACTGACAAAAATATGTTATTTAAACGGGGTATGTGTTTTATCCATATTTTGTAAATAATAACTGAGCTAACATGGAACACCGTTACAATAGGTATCAATAAGCCAAATAGGATAGACTGTGCCAATAAGTATCAATAAGCCTGATAGACTTGTGCCGTTAGGTATCAATAAGCCAAATAGGATAGACTGTGCCAATAGGTATTAAAAAGCCAAATAGGATAGACTGTGCCAATAGGTATTAAAAAGCCAAATAGGATAGAATGAGTCACCTGGGACAAAAGGGACAATAATCTACGAGTCAACAGATTGACAAGGGCAACTAACCCTGAATAAAACCCCCCCGAAACTTACATGATCATTATTTGTTAAGCCACACTTCAAGCAGTGCCCGTGGCTGATATTGAAGTTTAAACCCCAAATATCACTTTAGACTGTCGTTAACCCATCAAACCAGGCGAGGGGCTTACTTTTGTATTACGCTTATCGAGACCCGCATCAAGCGTACGAACACCAGCTGGTGCGCTGGAGTCTCAATAACTATTTGCACGGAAACATTTAATCCTTCTGGTGTTTCATACAAAATCAATATCAATTAGAATAGGCGAGATTTGATAATCTCGATAACTTCTCCTACCCCCGCCCCCACCACACCCATTTTTTTTTTTGCGCCGCGTTATATAGTTCTACTATTTTAGAAAATTTGGTCAAAAGCCCCGCCCCCCCCCCTTTTTTTTTTCTCTCTAAAAGTTAACAAAATTTAGCAAAAACTTAATGACGACACACATTTTGCCAAACAATAGCTGTATTAATTTAAAAACACATTTCATGGAGCGCTAAAAACGTATAAATAAAGACACCTTGGGGGGCCGTCCATAAAGTACGTCACGCTCCAGAAGGGATGGGTGTAATAAAGTGTGACAGTTTGTGACAGCGGGGAGGGGGTTGTCCGGCTATGTGTGACGTCACGGTGTTTTACGCTAAATTTTAATTATTTTCTTAATAAAAAATATATTTTTGTACAAAAGTGTGACGTACTTTGGGGGGGGGCGGTCCGAGATTTGTGACAGCGGGGAGGGGGGTAAAATTGTCAAAATAGCATGACGTACTTTTATGGACGGCTCCTTGGCGGCCATATTGGATGAAAATGTAAGTAAATGCGGGCATTAATTTTGTTCGAATATTGTTTGAAGTTTTAGGTACGGAAATGATTTCTCGAAAAAAATATAATAAATTCGATTATCGGTTTGGAAAATTAAAACCAATTAACACTTTCCGCTCATCGCTTAACCACTCTAATCTTGATTATTAGTTTATTAACACGAAACGTTCACAAGCAGGCGGGGAAAGTAGGGGTAAAAACATGGCAGTGAGTAGACCATCAAAACTGGAACATGAGCAACAAGACTGGAACATGACCTACAAGACTGGAACATGACCTAGAAGACTGGAACATGGCCAACAAGACTGGAACATGGCCAACAAGACTGGAACATGGCCAACAAGACTGGAACATGGCCAACAAGACTGGAACATACCCAACAAGACTGGAACATGACCAACAAGACTGGAACATGGCCGACAAGACTGGAACATGGCCAACAAGACTGGAACATGGCCAACAAGACTGGAACATGGCCAACAAGACTGGAACATGACCTACAAGACTGGAACATGGCCAACAAGACTGGAACATGGCCAACAAGACTTGAACATGGCCAACAAGACTGGAACATGGCCAACAAGACTGGAACATACCCAACAAGACTGGAACATGACCAACAAGACTGGAACATGGCCGACAAGACTGGAACATGGCCAACAAGACTGGAACATGGCCAACAAGACTGGAACATGGCCAACAAGACTGGAACATGACCTTCAAGACTGGAACATGGCAAACAAGACAGGAACATGGCCTACAAGACAGTAACATGGCCAACAAGATTAGAACATGGCCAACAAGACAGGAACCTGGCCTACAAGACTGGAACATGACCAACAAGACAGGAACATTAGCAACAAGACTGGAACATGACAAACAAGACTGGAACATTAGCAACAAGACAGGAACATGGCCAACAAGTCAGGAACATACCCAGCAAGACTGGAACATGGCCAACAAGACTGGAACATGACCTACAAGACTGGAACATGGCCAACAAGACTGGAACATGGCCAACAAGACTGGAACATGGCCAACAAGACAGGAACATTAGCAACAAGACTGGAACATGACAAACAAGACTGGAACATTAGCAACAAGACAGGAACATGGCCAACAAGTCAGGAACATACCCAGCAAGACTGGAACATGACCAACAAGACTGGAACATGGCCAACAAGACTGGAACATGACCAACAAGACTGGAACATGGCCAACAAGACTGGAACATGAGCAACAAGACTGGAACATGGCCAACAAGACTGGAACATGACCAAAAAGACTGGAACATGACCAAAAAGACTGGAACATGGCCAACAAGAAAGGAACAACCCATATAGTCTACCAAACAAGTGTGGGGAAGGGGTAGCCATCAAATACTGAGGGAAGGGAAGGGAGTCACAGACGCCCTGCCTGATCCCATGACATTACGGGAGCTACGTTAAACCAGAAATCACCGCTGTGATATTCAAATACGACAATCTCACCAGCTGTCGAGGGTCAAAGGTTATAGAACAAAGAACTTTAACAACCAGTGGGCCACTTAAAATTCACAGATTAGAGACCGGGCGACCATTAAATGTGCACACGCGTATAAAATATAAATAAAATTTGATTTTTTGGCACGTGGCCTAATGTCGTCCAACGCATGCCATTAAACGACCAGATCAGAAGGTCGTCAGCAATGTTCCCTCTAGAGTCTGTTGGTCCGTGCTCAAAGTAAAAGAAAACAAAAAAAACTCGTGTTCAAAGTTGAACAGCATCTAATAATGTCCTGTATTTTGTGGTAATTCTCAAATACTGCGCGGTGTCTATCAGACATCTCCGCGGCCGCGCAGCTTAAAGGGGCCATCGGTCGTGAGTATGCGCGGATCAGGTCAAGTGGTGGACAATGGTCCGAAGCCGCGCAGATGCCAGACTGACACCGCGCAGTAGTTAAGTCATGTGTAGAGGTGATGAAAGTACTGAGTCATGTGATGAAAGTACTGAGTCATGTGATGAAAGTACTGAGACGTATGTAGAGGTGGTGAAAGTACTGAGACATGTGTAGAGGTGATGAAAGTACTGAGACATGTGTAGAGGTGATGAAAGTACTGAGACATGTGTAGAGGTGATGAAAGTTCTGATTCATGTATAGTTATGATAAAAGTTCTGTGTAATGTATAGATGTGATGAAAGTACTGTGTCATTTATAGATGTGATGAAAGTAATGTGTCATGTATAGATGTGATGAAAGTAATCACTAGTATACAATGGGAGCTGGTGACAAGTTAAAGACTTAATGAGAACGGCTCTCGAGTTTAGACTTAGTCTTAGATGTCAATTATTTCTCATGACTACATGTAGTTGTTCAAATGCCAACTAATTTTTTTTTTAAATGATCAAACATTGGATTCATGTTGTTAATAACAAGGTGGGTATCGTTACTAAGAGTGAAACGCCATTTTATATAAATATATATTTAGATTACAGCTGGTGTTGATGTTAGAAAATATGGTGAATTGATCGGGGAATTTTTTAATCGATTAATTTCGATTAATTATATTTTTTTATAACTCATACTTAGATCCCGTTAAGTCGCGATTCATTATTTCGCGAAATGGGTTACGTCATGGTAACTCCAGGGCTCCCAAGTATTGTGACGTAACACAGCATATTCCTTCTGCTATGCAAGGAATAAGGAAGAAAAACCTTTTGTTTTGACGGAAAATCATGAAAGTATTTTAAAAATTGTCCCTGTAGAGAAAAAAAATATTAGAAATGTCTTCTTATGATTTAATCGATCAAATTCATTTGAAACGAATAATTAATCGTTAATTTACGCAAAACTTATATATATATATATATATATATATCGTTTGACCTCAGCAGAGGTGTACTTAAAACAATTTTATAGACATATATATATATATATATGTGTGTGTGTATGTGTGTGTGTGGTTGAAATCAGCTGACATCCGTGTCGAAAGCAGTAGGCACAATTGAAGGGTCAAAGATCATTGAAATGTATTTTGGGTTACCAGTACCAGCAGGTATTATTACACAGTCACGGGGCACACACCAAGGTTTCCATTAGCATTAGCATTAGCATTGTTATCGTCAGGCGAGTTCGTGGTGTTGTGGGAAACACGTTTTTAAAACTGGAGTCTGATTGTTGTGATACATCAACATAAATAAACCAGTTCAATAGAGTACAGAGAGTATAGACGGTTTTAAGGGAAATGTTGGAAAAGGAAGGAGTGTGATAGTGCAGTGGTTCTCAAGTAATGAGTCGTGTCCCCCGGGCGGNTGGCAGAAAATAATTGAGAAGCGCCGGAGTAGAGTGAGATTGATAAGTTATCATTGACGAGTACATGTCAACATACGGGAGATATTTATCACAGCGAGGGGAAAACTTAAAGGGAGGGGGGATGGGTCGTGCGGAGTAGATCCGGCTATGGCTATTGGTACTCGATAGTTTCTACAAGATATTCGTTTAGCTGCCGCATATAACTATAATATAATGTTAACAGGATTATGTCAGTAATGTCACAATGTCACAATGTCAGTAATGTCTAATGTCACAATGTCAGTAATGTCTAATGTCACAATGTCAGTAATGTCTAATGTCACAATGTCAGTAATGATGAGTAATGGGTTTCTACAAAATGGATTAAAATGTGAGCTTGGTAACGACAGCTTAGTGTGGGTCATATTTAGTTTAAGTGCGAGATAAGGAATGAGAAAGATCAACTCAATAAGTAGTTAAAGTGGTGGCTGGAGATACAAGATACATCCCTACTGGTCTCATAGCAGTTAGGGTCTCTTAGCAGTTAGCGTCTCCCCCAGGACGGGGGGGGGGGCACGATTTGTGATCGTTTTTACGACATTGTGACACACACAAACAATGCCGACGTCATTATGAATAAGGACGTAGTTATTAGATACTCCACAGTGTAGTTTTTAATTAATTAAAATATTTATGACTATATCACTAAATATAGAGTATAGTCAGTATAGAATAAAGTATAGAGTCATTTAGACGAGATATCCTTTGATTAGAAGACGAACATCTGAACAGATGGGAGCTAGGCGAGCATATCCGTTGAGCAAAAAAATAAAAACAATAATAATATAATTTTTAAAAAAAAACAACTTAGTTGCACGGTCATTACTACGAATAAGGATGACAAAAATAATAAAAAGACAATAGTGGGGGGAAAAAAAGTAATGACGAGTACAAGAATGAAATGACGCTTACAGAAACCATCGACTTTTAAGTCGACACTGGAACCTGAAAGTACGTTTAGTCCAATAAATTGTACAGTTAAATCTCAAGTCTTTGCCCGTGGCTATTACATTATTGCCTATAACAGCCTATGCCTATATCAGCCTATGCCTATGCCTATGCCATTTCTACAATATATATACCCGGTAATATTCAATATTGAACTCCCATCACACACCCCAGTTCCATCCACTGCCATTAAATCACATGTCAAACTCACAGTCACATAATCGCCATCTCACCTTATTTACACCCCAGTTCCATCCACTGCCATTAAATCACATGTCAAACTCACAGTCACATAATCGCCATCTCACCTTATTTACACCCCAGAGAATCATCCATCCCTCTAACTCTAACGTCTCCTGTTGTCGTGGCTAAACATTTCTTGAAAGCACAAACACGGCTAAAATTTTGCCGTGCCAGTGGACAGGGGTTGTAATCCGTGGCTTACGGTGGTGAACACACCAGTGTTGTCAGAGCACGAGGCCAGTTCACCGCCATCCTACATTCAACTGAGGCGGGCCGGGCCTTGAGGCTAGCGAGCAGACTGTCAGTGACGGCGTGAAAACAGCGACAGAGTGGTGCACAGACCCAGAAAGGAGGAGATAAGATGGTTTAGAAGAAAAAAAAACGAAAGCGGTTAACATCATTTAATCGTGAACGATAATTCTATTGATCCTGTTTCAATCGTGGCGGGATTTACTGCCCTTAAATGGCCATGTGATTTTTTTCCCCAGAGTTTTTCTTTACTGTAGGCTGTTGGATTAGTCCAACGGTGTTAAGATAATAATGACCTGTAATAAGTTAATACACCAACGCCAGCTGTTGGGTCTTAAAATTTAACGTTTTAATCTTAGGACGCTTAAGTTAAGTGAGGTAGCGCGCATATAATAGACAGGGGGAGGGCTGGGGAGGGGTTGGGATGATTTATCACATTGACGGCGTTAGGTAAGCGCGGGGCCTAGTGCCAGCAATGACCCCGCAGGGCCAGAGTACTAGTAAAGATCGCTAAGCACCAGTATGCTATGGTATTTAAAAATATGAAATATCTTGATTAGTGATTATTGTGTAATTTTAATACCGCGTGCCACCTTTTTATTAAATTATTACAAGTTCATTATTTTCTCTGGTCTATAAACAACGGTTTATTCTTATCGAAAAATGACGTGCCGGTTACGACGTGATTTAAAATGTAATTTATTGGCAGACATATCGCAAAATAATTGCAAAAGGATTACAAGAGTGCCTCTTTCGTTTCTTTACAATCGTTTCCAGCATACGTTCTACCATCCACTCTTTGGTTCTACATGTATAGGCTATTAACCAGGACGAGACATGTTCAGGACCGAAATGCGGGGCCTACCTAAGCGCGGGGCCTGGGGCAGTCGCCCCAGGTGCCACCCTCAAACGCCGCTCCTGAATTTTATCATGGTGATATTTGTTTGTGGGTGGGGGTGGGTAAGGGATTGTGTAGACCAATGTAGTACAACAGAGTTTGTCCAGTATTGTTGTGTAAGATGGCGGTGGTTGTAGAGACCAATGTAGTACAATTGAGTTTGTCCAGTATTGTTGTATAAGATGGCGATGGTTGTATAGACCAATGTAGTACAATTGAGTTTGTCCAGTATTGTTGTGTAAGATGGCGGTGGTTGTAGAGACCAATGTAGTACAATTGAGTTTGTCCAGTATTGTTGTATAAGATGGCGATGGTTGTATAGACCAATGTAGTACACTAGAGTTTGTCCAGTATTGTATAAGATGGCGATGGTTGTATAGACCAATGTAGTACACTAGAGTTTGTCCAGTATTGTTGTATAAGATGGCGATGGTTGTAGAGACCAATGAAGTACACTAGAGTTTGTCCAGTATTGTTGTATAAGCAATTGCTTCTAGAATATTCCTGTAGAGTAACAGGAAGCTTAACGACGGCTTTATTAAGTAGGGAAGGGGTGGGTGTCAATGTTCGTTGGTCCGTGTGCTAATGTAAAAAAAATATTTCGTGTGCAAAGTTGCACAGCATCAATTTTGAGTAAAATAATTTACAAATTTGTTGCTCGGTAATTCTAAATTGCTGCGCGGTGTCGGTATGATATCCTTACAGCCGCATAATTGCCCATAATTGCACGTCCTTGAATGTTTACTGTCCGATAATTAAACATATGCCAGATGGGCCATCAGTGAATAGAAGAATTTTAGGGCCCTTTTCTACTCATAGGCAGGTGTGCTTCTAATCTATCTATAAATATATTATTCACCAAAGCGAGTACATGCAAACAAGTATGACGAATGACCATCGCTGAGGTCGACCAATCAAAACAAATGTATTTTTAAAAAGGCATAGACTTAGTTTTCACCACATTTCTCCAAGAGGTCTTGGGCACCGCTAATATTTAGAATCAAGATTTAGCTTTTCCATTAATATTACATGAGCAAGTCTCGGAATCCCAATTGAGTCCATTGCCCCCCTCCTCCCCTCGGCCAGGGCCGTCTTAGCCATAACGAGGCCCCATGCGGTTTAGTATGCGCAACAGATTGCGCAAGGTCCTGTTTGGGTAGAGATAAGAAATTAATAAGGATAATAAGTGAAAATTAAGTTAGGTGAGGTCTATGAAAGCTCGGGGTGCATAGGCGGCAGTGGCCTTAGACCGGCCCTGTCCACCGCCCATCTTCGTACAGTTCAACTGTATTAGCCCTTGATGTCCCCTCGTTTATAAATATATTTGCAGAGTGCCAGAGCCCGGATGATATTCGGCCTTGAGTCTATTTATAACATTCTCGTGACAACAGTGAGGTTAAATGAGAAAAAAGGAAGCAAAGGGGAAAAAAAAAACACGCATCCTCTTAGTCCATTATATAACTTGGAGAGGCACACATACTCTCAGCTGAGTCAAGTTGATATAGGTCAAATGTGTTTGCCCATCAGACATCAGAGTAATAGGGACACACACACACACACACACTGAGTCACACACACACACACACAGTGATCACACAGGGAGAGAGCAGAGAACGATGTCTTGTCTATGTAGGCCAACCAACGTCCAACCAACGTCCAACCAACTCACCTCCAACTGGCTTGGTTTGAAATACATCGTCACATGGCACTGACACACCAGATTACAACTGTTACAGTCCATCGGGGAAAAAAAAAACAACAACAACAGCACAACAAAGATTCTTCCGTGCCGGATATAAATACTTCGTCTACGTCACCGCCAGTGCCAACACACACGTGCTCGCCGTGCGCGTGCTTCCGCGAGCTCATGGCTCTCCTCTCTCTACGTGTATCGATAGACGGCAGTTCCACTACAACTACAAAGTAGGACGCGTTGATAGCATAGGTCAAATTTCTTGCACTTTCTAAACGAAATACTGAAATATAGGATTACAGATTTTTAAAATTTATTTACTTAATTTTTTTTTTAAATTTATTTTATAGGAAAAGACTATCTTAAAACGCATTGTGTTCAATAGTTTCATGAAATTACTATAGAAAGTTAATAGCTAATACCAATACTAACAATGCAGCACTTTGCAGTCAATATATGTCAATATGTTTTATGACAACTAATGCGTCTTTATTGATATATTAACCCGATATTTTAATGTTACTGTCTAGTGACAATTTGTTATTGTAAAGTTCTTTCAAAATATCATTTCTGTCTCCAAATAATGTAAAGCGTATAGCTTCTTGTTACTTTCATGTATTCACCACACTGTCACACTGTTTCATCGCTTTACTTCTCACATAATCATAAATTTCTCGCACCAGATAGTCTCGTCTGTATATAAGTATTGTAAAAGTCTATTAAAGTGTCGCAATAGTCTAATAGCGTCGCAAACGACAACTAGTATCGAAATACTTTTTTTTTCATGCGTGACGTCATGTTTATATTATATAAGTGTCTGTATTGTATTCCTTGAAAACAATGCTGGGAACTAAACAAATATAAATAAAATTAACTTAGCCGGATATTTATAACGTTCATTTATGGCACATCACGTGCCAGCACAGCGTGAATTAGGCCCAGGAATGATAACTCCGATAAGATTGCGCTCAGCTCAACTGGTCAAATAGGAAGAGTTGTCCTCATGCAAACATTTCCCAAACCCGGATTTGCCCACATTCCTTGAGGCTTGTAGGTAACGGGAGGTGGAGGCGATACCCCATGTGTAGAGAGGAGATTGGGCGGTGGGGATGGGGTAATTTCACGCAGGGGCACAGATAAGGCGATAAGGTAAGGAAAGGTTTTTAACACCGAAACCAGAGCGAGTGTGTCCAGAGAACACACAGACCAGTACGCGTGTGTCCAGAGAACCACAGAGCGAGTGAGTCTAGAGACCACTGAGACCAGTGCGAGTGTGTCCAGAGAACACACAGACCAGTACGAATGTGTCTAGAGAACACAGAACCAGTACATGTGTGTCTAAAGAACACAGAGACCAGTATGAGTGTGTCCAGAGAACACAGACCAGTACGAATGTGTCCAGAGAACACACAGACCAATGCGAGTGTGTGTAGAGAACACAGAGACAAGTACAATTGTGTCCAGAGAACACAATGCGAGTGTGTCCAGAGAACACAGAGACCAGTACAATTGTGTCCTGAGAACACACAGACTTATACGGGTGTGTCCATAGAACACACAGACCAGTACGGGTGTGTCCAGGGAACACAGAGACCAGTACAATTGTGTCCTGAGAACACAGAGACCAGTATGAGTGTGTCCAGAGAACACAGACCAGAGCGAGTGTGTCCAGAGAACACAGAGACCAGTACGAGTGTGTCCAGAGAACACAGAGACCAGTACGAGTGTGCCCAGAGAACACAGACCAGTATGAGTGTGTCCAGAGAACACATAGCGAGTGTGACCAGAGAACACAGAGACCAGTATGAGTGTGTCCAGAGAACACAGAGACCAGTATGAGTGTGTCCAAAGAACACAGAGCGAGTGTGTCCAGAGAACACAGAGCGAGTGTGTCCAGAGAACACAGAGACCAGAGCGAGTGTGTCCAGAGAACAAACAGACCAGTATGAGTGTATCCAGAGAACACAGAGCGAGTGTGTCCAGAGAACACAGAGCGAGTGTGTCCAGAGAACACAGAGCGAGTGTGTCCAGAGAACACAGAGACCAGTACGAGTGTGTCCAGAGAACACAGAGCGAGTGTGTCCAGAGAACACAGAGACCAGTACGAGTGTGTCCAGAGAACACAGAGACCAGTACGGATGTGTCCAGAGAACACAGAGACCAGTACGAGTGTGTCCAGAGAACACAGAGCGAGTGTGTCCAGAGAACACAGAGACCAATACGAGTGTGTCCAGAGAACACAGAGACCAGTACGGATGTGTCCAGAGAACACAGAGCTAGTGTGTCCAGAGAACACAGAGCGAGTGTGTCCAGAGAACACAGAGACCAGTACGAGTGTGTCCAGAGAACACAGAGCGAGTGTGTCCAGAGAACACAGAGACCAGTACGAGTGTGTCCAGAGAACACAGAGTGAGTGTGTCCAGAGAACACAGAGTGAGTGTGTCCAGAGAACACAGAGACTAGTACGAGTGTGTCCAGAGAACACAGAGTGAGTGTGCCCAGAGAACACAGAGACCAGTACGAGTGTGTCCAGAGAACACAGAGTGAGTGTGTCCAGAGAACACAGAGTGAGTGTGTCCAGAGAACACAGAGACCAGTACGAGTGTGTCCAGAGAACTCAGAGCGAGTGTGTCCAGAGAACACAGAGACCAGTACGAGTGTGTCCAGAGAACACAGAGTGAGTGTGTCCAGAGAACACAGAGTGAGTGTGTCCAGAGAGACTGACAGTAAGTAACTTGGATGTGACCACTTAAAGAGACAAACGCACATCTCAGGCCTAAGGGAGATAGTCACGCGCGTCAGTATAAATTATGCTACAAAGCCTCCCCCTCCCCCCCAATGGATTAGCCATTAGTTGTTTTTTTTTTTCAAAATAATGTTGACTACACACGGACTGTGCTGACAAACTAAATGAAATCTGAAGATGATCTTATCAACACTTGTTTCTTTAAATGTGCCTAAATTAGTCAATAGGAAGTTGGTATGGCTGGGACACAGCCAGTCAATAGCAAGTTGGTATGGCTGAGACAAAGCCAGTGAATAGGAAGTTGGTATGGCTGGGACACAGCCAGTCAATAGGAAGTTGGTATGGCTGGGACACAGCCAGTCAATAGGAAGTTGGTATGGCTGGGACAAAGCCAGTCAATAGGAAGTTGGTATGGCTGGGAAAAAGCCAGTCAATAGGACGTTGGTATGGCTGGGACAAAGCAAGTCAATAGGAAGTTGGTATGGCTGGGAAAAAGCCAGTCAATAGGAAGTTGGTATGGCTGGGAAAAAGCCAGTCAATAGGAAGTTGGTACGGCTGGGACAAAGCCAGTCAATAGGAAGTTGGTATGGCTGAGACAAAGTCAGTCAATAGGAAGTTGGTATGGCTGGGACAAAGCCAGTGAATAGGAAGTTGGTATGGCTGGGACACAGACGGTCAATAGGAAGTTGGTATGGATGGGACAAAGCCAGTGAATAGGAAGTTGGTATTGCTGGGACAAAGCCAGTCAATAGGAAGTTGGTATGGCTGGGACAAAGCCAGTCAATAGGAAGTTGGTATCGCTGGGACAAAGCCAGTCAATAGGAAGTTGGTATGGCTGGGACAAAGCCAGTCAATAGGAAGTTGGTATTGCTGGGACAAAGCCAGTCAATAGGAAGTTGGTATGGCTGGGACACAGACGGTTAAGAGGAAGTTGGTATGGCTGGGACAAAGCCAGTCAATAGGAAGTTGGTATGGCTGGGACAACGCGAGTCAGTCATCTCAAGAAAACCGTTACTTAATTTAAGTGCATTATTTATATATAAGCTACACAAGCTATAGCTTAGAGCCCCCGGCCCCCGCCCCTTTTTTTCCTCGGACGCCTCCCAAACCAGTGGCGTAGCGAGGGGGGCAAATGCCTGGGGCGGCACTTGGCTAGGGGCGGCAGAATTCCTAGTCCTTAATTAGTTTATATCAATGAGAATTTTACAAGAAAGTGGATCTTTTTATCTCAATAAAAGAAAATCCAAACATTAAATTACTTTTAAAAAAAAATAATAAGGAATTATCGTAAAGTATGTGAAAGTTTTTTTTCTGTCAAAACTTTAAATTTCTCATGTATATTAATAAAAGCGAAAACCCTCACTGACAGATTCATCACTAATTCTCCAACTTTCCGTGTAGGTAGAAGCATGAAACTTTGGGAAGTTGTCGGGTACCCTCTCCCTACGAAAATTGGCGAAAAAGAAATTTAAAAATCTCGCTCATTTGGGGCCGGAACCCAAAAAGATTTTTCCTTATATGGGCTTTATAAAAATTGAAAATCACCAATTTTCCTATTTCCCGTGTAGGTAGAAGCATGAAACTTTGGGAAGTTGTTGGGTACCCTCTATCTAAGTTGGGGTAAAAGAATTTTTGAAATACACACTCATGGGGGCCGGGGCCCAAAAATCAATATGAGCTATATAAAAATTGAAAATCACTATTTCTTCTATTTCCCGATTAGGTAGACTCATCAAACGTTGGGGAGATAATATATTCACTTTCACAGTGGTAGCAGGTGAAAAAATATTTAAAATATTCCTTACTGGGGCCCTAATGTTTTTTTCCTAATATAAACTGAAAATCACTAATTCTCCCATTCCCCATGTAGGTAGAAACATGAAACTTTGGTAAGTTGTTGAGTACAATCTCCCGATGATAATTAGCGAAATAGAATGTTAAATTCCACTCATAGGTTGCCGGGGCCCAAATACAGTTTTTCTATACTAATAAAAGCGAAAGCCCTGATTGACTGACTGACTGACTCATCCTTTGTACCCTCTCACGACAAAAAGGAAATTTAAAATTCCAAATTATGTGGGGCCAGGGTCCCAAAAACTATTTCTCTTTATCTGTAAAAATTGAAAATCACTAATTTTCCTTTTCGCCGAATATGTAGAACTTTAAACTTTAGGAAGTTGTTGAGTACACTCAGTGGCGTAGCTAGACCCTTTGCCGCCCGGGGCGGTCTCCAATTGGCCGTCCCTTTTTAGAGGACATTCATAAATGACGTCACGCGCCAGGGTGGTGGAATGTTTAATAAATGTGATGTCAAATGAATCACATCAAAAACGCGCAACTTTAAATAAAATCCCCACTTAAATATTTGATTACTGACACTTTATTTAATAACTTTTTACATGGCTTCACGTGTGGAAAGATATTATGGTGCAGCCTTAAACCAATGATATACTCAAATGACAAAAATTGATTTGAAACATGCTCAAATTCATTTTCAAATAGAAAATATGGTCTAATGGGGGAGGATGGCCAAAGCTTTGTGACGATATATGGAAAAACAGGTGTAAGTTTTTATAACGTGTGACGAGGGGTAGGTGGTAAAAAATCAGCAAAAGCAGAGTAAAGTCATTTATGGCTGACCCATTAAGTCAATCATATGATGGATTTTTATAAATTAATAAACATGAATAAATTATTTTAATTGAAGCGAAGGAAAGATGGGAAATATTTTTACCATTACATGCCATATTTATGTAAGCAGTAACAAAAGAGGCCGCTTAAAATGATATACCTATAAATACACACTTATAAAAATACAAGATACTTTTTAAAGGTCACAAGAAAGTTACTGAGGTCACAGGTCCACGCCCCCCCCCCCCAATGAGGCAACACATATTCCAAAAAAATATTACCAATCAATATGCTTTTTGCTATATGGAGCTGAGACATGGAGAACAACGGCTGAAACCTGACCAGAATCCAGTACCTCATTAACAATTGTCTAAGAATGATTCTCAGAATTCACTGGCCAGACAAAATCAGCAACAGGAAACTGTGGCAGCGGACGAAACAGAACCCAATTGAGGAAGAAATTCTTCAAAAGTGGTGGAGGTGGATCGGTCATACACTAAGAAAACCTGCTTCTAATACAACAAGGCAAGCCCTGAAATGGAACCCACAGGGTAAACGGAAAAGAGGTCGTCCAAGAAACACTTGGCGCCGAGATTTGGATGCAGACATCAAGAGAATTGGCCATGAATGGAAGATCCTGCAGAAACTGGCCCAGAATAGAGATGCCTGGAGGTCTCTTGTAGGTGGCCTATGCCCTAGGAGGAAGTCCAGACGCCGACGATGATCGGTGGATGTCCCTCGTGGACGAGAAGGCTCAACAACAACAATATGCTTTTAGTTTGTATTAATAGATAAATGATTTTTTACAAAGAAATTGTATACATTAGTATGTAAACATATTTATACATTTACTTTACTAAGTTTCATAGTAGACAAATCGTGTATTATGCTGTCAAAATTTCAAATTATTTGTTATATTTTGTTCTGAGGTCATTACTTTAAGATTTTATGGTCTTAAATCACTCACTGTGGAACGAAGGCATTTTTAAACAACTTCAGTTTGGAGAAGCTCCTTTCACAACTAGCAACACTGATAGCTATTGTTGAGAAAATTCTTAGCAAAATTACAATTTTTCTGTTGGTTACATACTCTTCCAGTCTATACCGTTGAATAAATTTTGATAGATAAAATGGTCTTTCCCCTCGATTTTCTAAAGTAACGCCTCTTCTAGTAGTGTAGGTAAATGTATAAAAAGCGGGATCCTATATCTTTCAATATTGAAATTTTCTTTATCAATGTCAAAACAATGTTAATAGCACATAATTTTCGGCCCAGCGGTGACGTGTTTTTGTGTGTAGTTTTCATATAACTATTACGTATATTGATTGATTTTCCAAACAAACGTTTTTTGAGCGAACCTAAATTTTTTTAACGAGTTTGCGTTAGTTATAACAATCAATATGTGATTAAACAAATTTTGTGCGACCGTTAACTAAGAATCTAAAATATGATTATTTTTTTCAACATTATTTTACCTCTTCAAAAAATTAAAGGGCGGTTGTAGGAAATGTCTGTACTTTTTAACTGCCCTTAAATGCCGCCCTCAAAATGTCTGCCGCCCGGGGCGGACCGCCCCCACCGCCCCTCTCTAGCTACGCCACTGAGTACACTTCATTGATGGTAAAAGGTGAATATATATTTAAATTATCACTTACTGCATGCCGGAGGCCCCAATGTAGCTTTTCTATAAAATGAGCCATTAAAAACTGAAAATTACTGCTTCTCCCATTTTCTGTGTAGGTAAAAGTATAAACCCTTTTGTAGTTGTTTTTTAACAGCCCGTGATGGTAATAAGGAAAATAATTATATAAATGTTTAAAATTTCCACACATGGGTGGCCGGGGGCCCAAAACCTTTTTTTTCCTAAAATGGGCTATATAAATCTAAATCAACACTAATTCTCCAATCTTCCGTGTAGGTAGAAGCTTGAAGTTTTGGGAGGTTGTTGAGTACACTCCCACAATGGTAAGAGGCAAAAAATATTAAATCTTTTCTCACTAGGGGGACGATTGCCTAAATATAGTTTTTTTTCTCATAATGAGCTATATAAAAAGACGCATTTTTCAATAACTGAAATCCTAATTTACCGCAGCAAAGCGCGGGTAAATTGCTAGTATGCCATACATTCTTCTGATACAAAAATGAAACTGTACTGAAAAAAATTAGGCTTAAGTAGTATGAAAACACTGCACTGACGTTGTGGTAACAGGTAATTCTTCAAACTTGACAGCCTCTACTGCTGTATAAATAAAACAGAACTGTTTCCTATCAATTTCAAGCATAAGTTTATTGAATGCTCTGAATTGCACATTGTTTGGGGGAGGGGCGGCAAAATCCTTGTTGTCAATCAGCCTCTAAAATTGAAAAACGTTTAAATAAAGTTAAATAAAAGAAAAGAAAATCCAAGATTTAAAAAAAGTTGAAATGAAGAAACTATATTAAAACACGTGAACGTTTCTATTGCCAAAACTTCAAACTCCAAAATAAATCTTGTCTGCTGTTACAAATTCTACTGAGCTGATTTAGTGACGGGTGAAGACTTCCTGAAAAACACAGTTGTCCAAATGGGGGGGGGGGGGCAAACAACTGTGAGTGAATGAAAAGAAGGAACTCTGGAGAGAGCAACATACAATTGTCCATGACTGAAAACAGATTTTGGAAGATACGGACATAGCATTTTGAACGTTTGGCCCTGTTAGCAAACCAAACAAGCCGGAATCGAAGAGAACAATGGGTACACAAAGTTGCGCATGCCTAGAAAGCGAGGGAGTGCGCAAAAAGTATTTATTTTATGAAAGTAATTGTTGAGGAGAGTTTGTGACTACTTTTCTGTCACTGAGCACCACGGAGAGCATGAAGTTATTACGCCAATGTCGAGAAACAAAGCGTACAGTCATGTTGCGTTGCGAAGTCATGTTCGAAAAGAAAGTGGGAAATGAAAGGGCACAAACAAAAACATTGTTTAAAATTAAAAAAATTAATGTCTTAGCAGGAGATTTCGCATGTTAGGCGAATGTAATAACCACCGACTGAACTGAACTGTCCCTTAACCCGACGCTGGGTCTTTGGGGCACCATTTTGAGCTGCACACTATCTCATGCCATGTGTCGCGGTTCTGAGCTGCCTTCTGGGAATCGCTAAATGACAGGCCGGTCCACTCTTTGATATTGTCCTCCCAACTCTTCCTTGGTCTGCCTCTTTTCCTTCTTCCCTGGACTGTGCCTTGCAATATCGTCTTTGAGAGACCTCCAGATCTTGTCACGTGTCCGTACCATCGTAATTTCCTCTTTCTAGTTGAGGTGAGAAGGTCCTCGTAAGGGCCAATGACAGCACTTATTTTATCGCGGACCGCTTCGTTCGTGATGTGCGCCATGTAGGAGATGTTTAGTACCTTTCGAAAACATCTCATATCTAGCGCATTAATTCTTTTTTGGAGGTCTGCGGTGAGCGTCCAATCCTCACAACCATACATGAAGACTGACATCGCCAAAGAGCGCATTAGTCGAATCTTTGATCTCAGGGAGAGCTCCTTGCTTTGCCAGATGTGTTTAAGTTTGCTTATTGCTGCAGTTGTTTGGGCCATTCTGGCAAGAATTTCTGGCTTTGAGCCTTCATCGGATATTATAGCCCCTAGATATTTAAAGGTAGGGAACCTCCTCGAGTTTTTGCTCGTTTATCCGTATTTCACTTGTGAATTTATTGTTTGCCATGACCTTGGTCTTCTCTGCATTGATTTCCATGCCATAGGCCTTTGATGTCTTCTCTAGCTTTGCAAGGAATTCTTTTAGTTCGTCCTCGCTGCCAGCTAGGTCGTCTATGTCATCGGCGAAGCGTAGGTTAGTTATAGTTCTCCCTCCGATGCTGACCGTTCCGACATGGTTTTCGAGCACATCTGTCATAATTCTTTCAAGGAAGAGGTTGAAGAGGATGGGGGAGAGTAAAAACCCTTATCTGACACCAACAGCGGTTTTGAACCAATCTCCCAGCTAGCTGTTGTAGAGTACTGGGCTGGTTGCTCTGTTGTACAGGTTCTTGATCACAGCAATGAGGTTAGCATTAATATTGAATTTGTGCTTAGTTGCCCACAGTGCCGCATGCCACACTCTGTCGAACGCCTTTTAAAAGTCTATGAAGACACGAAAGAGGTCGGTCGCTCTGGTGTTGCAGATGTTTTTCACAGAGCACTCTCAGGTTGAAGATCTGCTCCGTTGTGCTCCTTCCTGCTCTGAAGCCTGCCTGTTCTTCTGAAATGATTTGCTCTGCTTGTAGTTTCAGTCTGTTTAGTATTACCATAAGCATGACTTTGCTTGGGTGACTAATCAGGCTGATTGTACGGTAGTTCTGACACAACTGAAGATTACCCTTCTTTGTTATAACCAGCGATTGATAACCACTACACTACGAAATACATGCTATCCCGTTGTTTTGAAAGAACAAAGTAATTGACCTCAAGTGAACGCATTGTTGGTCTCGATGACCCCCACACTCTGCACTACCTTTTCTTGCCGGCTGATTGGTCGGTGGGGTTAGACAGCTTGGTGTCCAGCATGGTTGAACCATGAGGAGAATTATATATATACTAGAGGAAAGTACCCGGCTTCTCACGGGTTTTAAATAAGGTTTTCTGTAGAAGCGTACACAATTCTTTTTCGCAAATTAGCGTTAGGAGAGTGTACTCAACAACTTCCCAAAGTTTCATTCTTCTACCTACATGGGAACAGTAGAATGGGTGATTTTCAGTATTTATATAGCGCGTAGTAGTAAAAAAAAACACACCTACATTTGGGCCTCCGGCTCCCAGTAAGTGATAATTTAAATATTTTTTCACCTGTTACCACTGCAGGCGTGTACTCAACAATTTCCTCAAATTTCATGCTTCCACCTAATCAGAAATAGGAGAATTGGTAATTTTCATTTTTTATATAGCCCATCTAAGTAAAATACGTTTTAGGGCCCCCGGTCCCACATGAGCGTGAAATTTAAACGAAATCTACTTAAGAAACTCCTTCATGTAATGTCGTATATATGTACTAAATTTCACAATATTTCGTTGTCTGAATTGTGTTAATATAGCTCATTTAAGAAAAAAAAGTACATGTGGGCCCCGGCACCCCATGAAAAAGAAAGCCACGATTGCCAGGAGAGTCTGCTCAATAATTTCCAAACGTTTCATTTTTTACCGACACGGTAAATTGGAGAATTAGTGATGAGTTTGTTTCTATTATAAGAAAAAACTACATTTGGGCCCCCGGCCCCCCATGAGTGAGAAGTTTAAAATTCTTTCTCGCAAAAAATCGCCGGGGTAGCGTACTTAACAACTTGCCATAGTTTCATACTTCTACCTACACGGGAAATAGGAGAATTTGTGATTTTCAATTTTATTATAGCTCATTTAGGGAAAAAAACATTTGGGCCCCTGGACCCCAGAGAGTGATAATTTAAATATATTTTCGCCTGTGATAATTTCGGAAATGTACTAAACAATATCCTAAAATTTCATGCTTCTGCCTACTCGGGAAATAGAAGAATTAGTTATTTTCAATTTTATATACCTCAAATAAGGGGGGGGGCCGTTTTTGGGCCCCCGACACCCATGAGTGGGAATTTATGGAACGATTGCCATTATTGTCGGGAGAGTATGCTCAATAATTTCCAAAAGTTTCATGGTTTTACGTACACGGTAAATTTGAGAATAAGTGATGAATGAGTTTTTAATATAAGAAATAAACTACATTCGGGCCCCCAGCCACCTAATGACTGGGAAGTTTAAAATTCTTTTTTGCAAATTAGCGTTAGGAGAGTGTACTTAACAATTTCCCAAAGTTTCATTCTTCTACCTACACGGGAAATAGTCGAATGGGGGATTTTCAGTACTTATATAGCGTATATTAGTAAAAAAAAACAAAAAAAAACTGCATTTGGGCCCCCGGCTCCTCATGAGTGGGAAGTTTAAACTTCTTTCTCGCAAAATATCGTCGGGGTAGCATACTTAACAACTTGCCAAAGTTTCATACTTCTACCTATCCGTAAAATAAGATAATTGGTGATTTTTCGTTTTTATATATAATTCATATAAGGGTAAAAACTACATTTGGGCCCCCAGCCCCCAGAAAGAGGAAATATAAATATATTTTTGCCTGTTACCATTGCAGAAGCGTACTCAACAATTTCTTAAAATTTCATGCTTCTGCCTCCTCGAGAAATAGAAAATTTGTTGATTTTCATTTTTTATATAGCTCAATTTAGGAAAAAAAGTTTTTGGGCCACCGGCGCCCATGAGTGTGAACTTATGGATCGAAACCTATTTAAGAACCTTCCCCATATAATTGTGTGTACGTTTACCAAATTTCACTTTACTTGGTTGTCTGGATCTTGAGTTATTAGGGAACAGACAGACAGACAGACAGACAGACATACGGACAACAAATGCGTCTTATAAATAATATAAAAGTCCAGGTCACTCACTGGATGTGGAACGCTGAGGAACGATGTACAAAAGTCTATAGCAGTGTAAAAATCGTGTGGTGATTAGCGCTGTAAAAATATTTAATATGATGACGTCATTGTTTGGTGTGCATCGGTGCGCAAAATACAACCCCTATTATTAAATACTTTGCGTACATTTCAGAAAGTTTAATATTTCGTATTTATCAAATACCAGTCAGAAATGTTTGAAGTTCCACTCTCAGAGCCACGTGACAGCCACCGTACCTCGATGTGATAAAGTAGGTCTGTATGTTCAGCCGCAACATCTTTACATAAATAACAAAACAGTTGCAAGTTCTTTAATGAAATGTACAATCTGGATAACAACATGCATGACGACCTCCAGTTCAAGTTCCAAATGTTTCACAATCAGAGCTTGACGATGGATCATACAGTGGTTAACATCAATTTTGGGATTCCTCTCTCTTGGGAAAGCCAAAGAAAAACACGTTACCGACCCAACATAGCCGGAGCTCCACCAACAAACAGATAAAGAGAGTAGTCTCACCATTGTAAAAAACCTTATCAAGGAATTCATTAACTTTCTTGAGTTGGAGTATGTCAATTCATCGCCGTCGCAATCCCATAGGAGCACAAAACAACATATTCTCTTTGTTTAAAACGAAAAACCTTTCAATTAAAAGAAAGTACCACCAAACGAGCACATTTAATGAAATAATACACCATTAACTTGCCTGGCTCAGTTTTAATGCATTAATTTTAAATGCCACACGGAAACTATATTGGATCCATACAGTTAAGTCATGTGGATTAAGGTTATTGTCATTCGTGTCAATACAAATGAAAGTGGAGAGGAGTTTGGTGTCTTTGTATAGTACGTAGATAAGAAATGTTCATAGATTATTGATAACGAATTTTAAAATCAGTTTTCTGAAAGGAACCCCTTGAATAATGGGCTTCTATTCCAACCCTACTCAAACAAATGGCAGATTTTGAATATATCTAATGTATTTAGAACTGTTTTGTTGGATGCACATTGTGGACATTTTGTACATACACACTCTTACACACCAAAATATTTTCGAACTGAAAACGTCGGGCGCATTCGGCTGAAATTTGGTCTATTAATGCTATTACATTAAACTTTTCAGTTTCAAATTCCTCCACAGTCTATATATGATACGCCCCACGTTTTCAGTTCGAAAATATTTTGGTGTGTAAGAGTGTGTATGTACAAAATGTCCACAATGTGCATCCAACAAAACAGTTCTGGCTCAGCCCAGGGGAAGGGAAGTTCCAACAGAGCCCAAGAAAAAATTTATTTTCTTCTTTTTAGTTCACAAAACGTGGTATCTTAAAAACTTTTTTAAAAATATTTTTATTTTATACTTTTTAGTTCAAATTTAATGTCTTTAAGACATGGGAAATAACTAAAATTCCCTGGTTATGTTACTTCCCTTGAAATTTTCATGTTAATGACGTCATACATCTTTATTTTTAGTATAATTACTATAATTAAGTAGAATTGAGTACTATAATTAATGAAATATTAAATTGTCATGTGAATCAAGTATGCATGCAAAATTTCATCAAAATTGGATGATCAGAAGTGGTTCAAAAAAGGAATTCAATTTTTGCCCCGGAAAGACAAACATCCAAGAAAGCAAACTAAGAAAAACGTGGTAAAAAGAATAAAATCATCTAAGGATGAGCATTCACCGAAGAACCCTGGCGAGGCACACAATGGAACAGCACATTCACTTCAAGTTTATGTGGCCAGCAAGCACATTACACAGTTTCTATACACACAAAAATAATATCCGGATTGAGGACAATTTTTTATCACGTCTAAATTAGTTTATGTAGGGAACATTTTAACCCACCCCCCATCCAGCAGCAATGGACCAAATGATCGGGAAATCTATGTGTTAAAAAACACAGAATGTGATAAAATAAAGTCAAGTATAATGCAGACTAATTAGATGGAGTAATTAATCTACATGTAATAGAAACAAAGATAAAATTTTATGAGAATTAAATACATGGGACAGGCTATAAAAGATCATAAAGAACACAGACCTTCACAATAACACGCCACAATATCAGGGGACAAGACTCACACGGTCTCACCTAGCATGCGCACTCGCAATATTAAATAATGAAACTTATGTTAATAAAACGTACTAGATACGACCACGGCGTAGCACGCGCCGCAGACTTGCTCATCATAGATAGTGCAAAGAACGTGGGGGGGGAGGGAGAGGACACAAACAGCAGCACGAAGAGAGGAAAACAAATCGAGGTAACCTCGGGTGGGGGGATCACCGGCGCATTGTTGGTCTCGAGACATGCGCACAGAGTTGTTGTTACCTGCCCCCGCCCCACCCTTCACTAGCATAAACTGTGATTGACTGACCCTAGCGAGAGTAATTCATAATGCTTATTTTCACACTACTCGTTCTTGGTCTAGTGACTAGTGAATTATTTCTATATGTAGATTGATAAGGCAATTTACAACCACTTGAGAGATCAATCCCACCCCACCCCACCCCCGGCCTCAAACTTGGAGCGAATCCAGTGGTTGAGTCAACTAAATTTAACTTAACGGCTAGAAATGATAATTTTTAAAAATCCCTGTGTACAAACGATAGGTTAAAATCGTTGGTTTGATTCGTTAGACAATATAACAAGTAGATCTTAAATAATAATAACTAGATCCGACCCGCGGTGTGGCATACGCTGCAGAATTTCTCACAGATAGTACAAGAAGAAAGGGAGGAGGGCGGAGAAAAACAGCAGCAAGAAGAAATGAAAACAACGCGATTGAAAAAAAGGGGGCGGGGCGGGGACGGCGACACATTTCTGGTCTCAAGACATGCGCACTGAGATAGTTATCCCCGCCGCAAACCATGTACCACCTTCGCTTGCCAACTATAAAATATGGTTGGTCGACCCAAGCGAGGGTCTTTCGTCATGATTATTTGCCCGCGTCTTGTGCTTGCCCTAATTTCTGGTGAATTATATATATAGTTAATAGATAATAACCGCTTACAACAGAGAATACAATAATTGCTTTACTCCTTATACATTACTTTTTTTTTTTTTTAATTTAAGAAATCGCACGAACAATTCATAATGTCAACCAAAGCCAATGTCACCCATGAAACATCACAGGCTTAAGTTCCTATCTTATCTGTTACAGACGCCACTTCTATACAGAAGATTGCGCCCTACGATTACCCATTCCAACCTGGATTATTAGATTATATTTATTGAACGTAAATCAGCCGCACTATACATCCCCCACCCCCACCCCCACCCCCGGGGCGTCCAATGATTGTCTCCGTTTATCTGATGCTATTAAATGACGTCAATAAAACAGCTCATCGATAAGAGGACATCCGCTTTTGTAGGCGTTAAAATTAATTGATTAGTAATACTCAGCGGCGGGCGGGGCGGGGTGGGCGAGTTGAGTGTTTGTAAGGGTCTCGAACAATGTTTCATGGGGGGTGGGTGGGGTGAAGATGACTGGATATTTAGTGAGTGTGTAAGGCGATATCGGGGGAAGCGATCCATAGCACCAGATCCGAAGGGGTGCCACCCTTAGCACAGCTTTAAAGGGCAGCCACCCTTAGCACAATTTCAAAGGGCAGTCACCCCTAGCACAAGATCAAAAGGGCAGTCATCCCTTATACCAGCTCCAAGGGTCAGCCACCCCTAATACCGGCCACAAAAGGAAGCCGAATCATAGCACCGGCTCCGAAGAAGTGAACACTTTAAAAATATCTGCTTCCTAGATGTATATCCTTTGTTGGCTGCAGTATTCGTTCGGCAAGGATTATATTTAGAGAGGACAATGTTCCCTAGATGACCATTGTTACTATTGGCCGGCTACTGTGATAAGTAATCTGGTTTCATAAGAGTGGTGGATGTTGAAGTATAGATGGATTTGTCGGGAGAATTCTGGTGTGGAGATAAAGAAAAGTAAGTCTTGAGATGTTGAACGTGGAGATAAAGGCCTTTATAAGGGCAGAGGACTGGGTCACGTGACGTGAAAGCAGTTTGGAGGCTGGCTAAATCGAGATGTCAACTACATCAATCACATCTGTCGATCTGCCTACACTGACATCCGTCAGATCTGCTCGCCGCGGTGGTCTAAGTAGTAGCGCTTTAGACTGCTGAACGGTGGGAAGAACTCTAGTCACGAGTTCAAACCACGTTACTGGCAAGGCCCACGGGGCATTGTGCTAGCCACACAATCCCCTGCTCGTTAGTGGTGGCTTAATAACTTGTGAACGCTACTTCACTTGCCCTAGAGTCCGTCATGGACTGAAAAGGGGTTATTATTATTATTCCGCCATTACTTAACAGATAGTGCAACAAAAAATCTAGTCTGTGCTCTTGTTCTAGCTCGTATTGATTACTGCAATTCTCTTCTATCAGGTGCGCCTAAAAAAATGCATTGAAAAACTACAGAAAGTTCAAAATTCAGCTGCCAGACTAGTTCTTAAGGCAAAAAAAAAGACTTGACCATGTTACTCGGCTACTTTACTCACTTCATTGGCTACCTATACAAGCCCGAATTGATTACAAACTGGCCGTTCTCTATCACAACTTCTTTTCTGACTAATGCCCTTCCTATCTTACTGAACTCCTGTCGGTCTACTTACCCACTCGTGAGCTACGCTCTTCTGCAGACACTCGCATTCACTCTGTTCCCTAATAAGACATGCACTAAAACATTTGGCGAAAAGTCGTTCTCTTTTTGTGCCGCCAAACAATGGAATTCTCCACCATTACAAATCCGTAGCATTTAATCAACGAAGTCCTTCAAAACTGCACTTATTTGCAAAATTAATTTTTTTAAAAACCTTTCTTCTAATGATTAACGTAGCTTTTTGTTTTATGTACTGTAATTTAATTTATGTGATTGTTATGGTTGAATGTTAATTTGTTGTCTATATGTATAATGTTACTACCTTCATGTAAAGCGTTGTATTATCATTATTAAAAATGAGGATTTCCTAACACAACCTCTGGGCTAACTGCGACTTGAATTTAACAAATTTTTATATCCTCCGCAGATGAAATAAATTAAACCAAAATTCAATAGGAAACGTCTGGTTTGTTTTTAAAGGAAATAAAAACTGAATTGCAAATAAATCTGTAGCAACGAGACAGATAAATTGTGAATAATCTACGTTTTATTTTAACAATAATGCGAAAATAATGTATAATGCTTTATTTCAAAATTAAATAGCTAATTCCTCATGTATTAACCCTCTATTACGCTCTTTTAGAATCAAATGTTACTTGTATTCCCAAACTGCCGGGTCTGCGGGTTGCTAATAAATCAAACGTGGAAACATGAAACTGAAGATTACCGTTGATCCGGTTTATTGATTGTTGAATCTTTGTATTTTTTAATTTTATTCCGGAATCGACAAACATCTCGCGCTAACAAACTTAAAAGTAATATTTGAACCCGGACAAAAAGAGAAAACACCAAATCTAACAGCAGTTACCTGAAGGTACTTTGAGTAGTCTCCCATACCTCCAAACTTTTAGACAAGTAACTCATGGCCTCGTCTCTAGCACGTTGTATGGCATTTACCGTGCACAGAGACCACTGAGAGAAGACACCCAATGTACGGTATTGGACATCGTCACACCCTCCCATACTTCAGCACTGTCTCCACGGTATTGATTGCTGTGGACAGATGCAAGCACTTGGACTCCATGCCATTGATTAAACAAACAGAGCTACCCGATATTAATACGTTATTGAATATCATAGTCACGGGCTGCGACAGCTTATATACAGTGGCGGATTTAGCTTTGTCTGCGTGGGGGGGGGGGCCAGGAGAATTTTAGGGGGCGCCGCAAAATTTTACTAATATCAGAGCATTGGGTAAATACTAGGGCTGTTAACGATTAATTTAAATTTAATTGTTAACTTTTGAAAAATTAACGATTAATTAATCGTTAATTTCGATTATAGCCAAAAAAATTAATGTATGATGTCATAAGTAACACTCATTTCACGATCTTGTTGAAAATCTAAATAACACTGGCATGTCTCCTTTATATATCTACTTTTCACCAACTACGCAAAAAGACAAGCGTGTTGACATTAATTGGTTCAAGTGATGAGCGGATCTAATTGAAAATATAACCAGCCAAGCTGAATAATCATTCACATGGAACTGAGAAAACTTAAACTGGTATGCTCAAAACGGTCTTGGAAAGGAATGACCTTATCGGATATCGGTGTTCATTAATTGTCCACCATTGTACAGGATTAATGGATTCAAGAACTTCCATCTCCATTTTGTAACGCAGTAATTCATCAGAAGAGCTGTCGTCATTTCTGTTTCAGAGTCAAACTCCATAACTGCCATTACCAAAATGTTCATGTAATCTTCAGGAAATTATTTATCAGACGCATTAAAAAAAATAAATTTTGTTGACTTTTTGACTTCAAATTATTTTTAAGTGATGGGTCGATTAATGGTTAAAAATAATTTAATCCTTAAAATTTATAAGGATTAGTCGAGAAATTAATCGTTAATATCCGCAGCCGTTTTCAATACTAATTATTAGCCTACTAATTTAGTAAAATTTCCAAATTAACAAACAAGTCAAACAGAAGAAACAATATAAACAGATATGTTTTCAAAATAGTAACGTATATTTTTTTCAGTAGTATATTTATTGATCTAAGAAAGAAGCTTAGTTTATGCGAATTTATATAGAGCCCTGAGCAATATTTAAATTCCTTTCTACGTGGAGCGAAACGATTTATCGTTGATTCAAAGTCAACGTTCTCACCTAGATCACGTTCATTTGAAATTAATGCCAATCCAGACAGACGTTCGTTTGTCATTGTTGAGCGCAAATAATTTTTGATGATTTTCAATCATTGATAACAGGAAGATTCAAGTAAATGTTTATAGAAAATTGACAAACAAGAGAGACCTGATGCCATTTATTTTTCAATCAAGAATGGTAGAAACTCTATAAGTTGTAGCTCACTAGATAGTGATGGACGTTGTGATGCATGCAAATTTTTAAAGGTATAATATTCAAGAATGCTTCATCTAGGTTAATGGTTTGTAAATTTTGCATCAACTTCGAAGAGGATCTTTATTTTCTTCCAACATTTGTGATGGATCAATACAATAGAAATAAATAGCTGCGCTCCTAAAGTCATTAAATCGATCATTTATTTATTTTAGAAGTGTATCCAAGATAGTGAAGTACGTTTCAGATTTGAGACAGTTGGATCATCAGCCCTTTCATCTCTACTCAGTTCACCTGCCAAACTTTTATTTTCTGCAATTCGCGTTTCTTTAAATTTTGTTTTTAACATCTAGTTTGGAACAATTTTCGTTAATAAAT